>WOXC01001537.1:0-410000 GCA_011680675.1 Gymnobelideus leadbeateri
ACCCCCACCCCACCCCCTCTTTGCATCCTCCAAACCCCGCCCCCTTTGGCCCTCCCCTTTAAGGGCCGTCCCCAGCGAAGCAGAGGCTCTGACGCGGCCGCCGGGCCCCGGGGCTGGATACATTGTCGCGCCGAGCTTCCCCCGGGCCGGCCCCCAGCCGTCCCCGCGCGGCTTCCCGCAGCGCCAGGCCCCCCGGGGGGCAGGCGCGAGTCCGCACGCCCCGACGGACCGACGGACCGACCGACCGAAGCCGCCGACGGGCCGAGCCTGGAGCCGGGGCTGAGCTGGTCTGGGGAAGCCGGCTCTGCCGCCGCCGGGGAGCAAACTTCCCAGCCGGGCGGGGGCTGGCGGGGGCCCCGTCCAGGGCCGGAGGAGGAGACGGCCCCGAGTCCTCCTCCTCCAGCTCCAGCTCCCCGGTCTCCCGGCACCATGCTGTCTAACTCGCCGGGCCAGACCCCGCCCGTGCTGTTCCCCAACCCTCCGCCGCCACCCCCGCCCCAGCAGCCCCAGCCCCCCTCCCAGCCCCAGCTCCCGGTGCTGCCTCTGCCGCCTCCGCCGCCTCCTCCTCCGCCGCCGCCGCAACAGCCGCAGCCGCCGCCGCCCCCCCAGCCCCCCCAGCAGTTTCCCCAGTTCTATGTCAAGTCGAGCCTGCAGATCAAGAAGAATGCCATCACGGATGACTACAAGGTCACCAGCCAGGTCCTGGGGCTTGGCATCAACGGGAAAGTTTTGCAAATCTTCAACAAGAAGACCGGGGAGAAATTCGCCCTCAAAGTAAGTTTGGGGCCCGGGAGGAGGAGAGGGGGGATTCCAGGGGGCGACTGCCACCTTACTGGGGGAAGCCAGGAACTGCTTCAAAAGATCTACCTGACCCTCCCTTCTCCCCCCAGCTCCTTCCTGGGAGCCCCCAGGGTAAGGAGGGGGAGGGGTAGAGAGGGGGCGGGGGGGGGGGGAGAAGGAGGAGGTACTGTTGTCCGAGTTACTGTTGGTAGTTATTATGGAGTGTGTGACTTTGGGGGAGGGGAAGGTCAGAGCAGATTTTTGGTGTCCCTGTGATCGCGGGACAGTTTCCGGTCACCTTAGGGAGTTAGTGTAGTGAGCTCCAAAGGGACCAGGGAGGATTATACCATTTTGGGGTTTGAGCGGGCTTCATTTGAATCTGCATGGTCAGATCCTGGATCGCTTCTGCTTTAACACCCGTAGTGGATCGCAAGGAAGTGATTTTAAGGGGTTGTGGTTCCCCATCTCTCCTCTCTCTGCCTCTCCCTATCTCTTTCCTTCCCTTCCTCTTCCTCTCCCCTCCCCTCCCCTTGCCTGCCTCTCTCTCTCTCTCTCTCTCTCTCTCTCTCTCTCTCTCTCTCTCTCTCTCTCTCTCTCTCTCTCTCTCTCTCTGCCGGCACAAAAGGCCCATTACTCATTGAGCTGGTTGGTTGGTTGGTTGGTTTGGAGAAGTCGGATCGTAGAGGTTTATTTTGCCTCTTTCCTTATTTGGGAGCCGGAATGTGTGATTTCACTTCCCTTGCCCTCTAGAGTAAAAGTCTTCTGTCTTCTACTTAAAATGCATTGGCCCAAAGAAGTGCCAGACCGGAGATTCCGGAGGGGGAACCCCGCCTTAGACCCACGGGTGGGGGAGGGTGATTTGTTTTGGCCAGTATGCCTCTTCCCTTTCTCAATGTCCATCCCCAGCCTCCATACCACTTCAAAGAGGGAGGCTTTGATACTGTATCTGCTATTTTTGTAGTTCCATTGATCAAAATTGTTATGTACGCCTTGACTTGGCCTTTTTGAAGTTTTTAGTAAATCCTTGATGAGGTGTGTGGGGTGGAAAGAAGCTTCTCCCTCTGAAACCCCAAAGATAAGAGATTTGACGTGTCTCTCCACTAGGTACTACTTCAGCTTTAGGAAGGATAGAGGGGCAGAAATCGGGAGGCACAAGAAAGCAACTCTCTGAAGCTAGGGGTTTGGCCTTGGAGATCCCACATTGGGAACTGGGACAAAGCAGACTAGTCTGAGCCAGGGGCAGGTTAAGGGGAATCATGACAGTGAGTTTTCTTGCCATAATGGTTTTAAAAGGAAACACCTCTCTGGAGGCAAAACGCTTCATCTTCTGGTCTGATTTTGATAGGTATCTTGGTGATTGGAGGAGAGGGGAAAGTCCTTGTTTGCATGAGGGGACAGCCCAGCTGTTGTGGTAAAGAGTCAGCAGAAGACCTGGGTTTGAAATCCTGCCTTTGTCACTTCCTTAATTAGTGACGTGTTGCCTCAGTTTCCTCACATGTAAATTAAAGATAGTATCTTCAGTACCTTCCTGGCTAGATTGTTTTAACAGTCAAAGGAGATAAATGGATGTGAAACACTTTGCAGACGGTGAAGTGTTTGATGTCAGTTGTTAGTGTTAATATCCTTCCTTCCCAAAGTAGTTTTTTGAAAAGGTGCATAAATTCTTGTTTGAATAGCCATTATTCCTTTTGGGAGGGTTGGTGAGTAAAAACAGATATATTGGCTGTAGATATGATGTACTGACTAGCTCTAAAGATGAGTGGTTTTTTTTCCTTCTTAAACTGATCAAATAACTTTCAAATTCTCTTTTGTAGTTGCATGTTTCTCTAACTCTAAACTGAAGGCATGCTCTGAGTTTTGAAGGCTGTGGAGGGCAATTTTCTCTAAGGGAAGAAACACAAACTTCCAATCACCTATTCTTTTTCAGATTGTCTTCCAAACCCTTTTTCTTTCTCAGTCCCTTATGGGGGAGGAGAAACTAGAGTTACGATCTTCTGAAAGAATTCTAAGTTTGACCAGAGTTAACTAACAGTGTTAAGCCTGGGACACTCTCTTTACAGGAGATCTTGGTCATCAGTTGTTCAGGGATATGAGTTATTTGAGCTTTTTCCCAAGGAGTAAAAATACTGTGTAAAGATATTAGAACAATAGCCCTTATCGTAAAAATAAAAGGCCTGGAGAGTTTATATAATTCGCCAAAAGCCTTTAAAACATTTATTTCTTTTTGTGTTGGGGGAGCGGGTGAGTGGTGGTGGTTAGAGAGATGATTGAAATTTCTCTTCTAATTGTTAGGAAAGTGACTTTGCCTTTTAAACTTTTTTTTCCTTGTGGTCCTAAAGGAAGAATCTTCTAATGTTTTAAATGATACTTTTAGCACAATAGGTTTTTACGAGCACAATTTATCTTTCTCTGCAGGTTAGAAGTGGGTGAGAAGAGTGAAGTCACTCTGTTTTGACAGACAGCCTGCTTCTAGATCTCATGAGTTGACTCAACTGTTAAATTGCACATTTCCCACACTTCATTGTGTAAAAACTTAATAACAGAGGAAGAAAGCCTGGGTGAGGCATCAGGAGAGTGGCAGCAATGTCAACAGCTCCAGCATATCCAAATATTGGTTAAGACATAATTACAGGGGGAATTGGGAAAAAGGGGGAAGCTTGTTCGAAGAATCGTGCTCTGGAAATACACATAAAAGATCTTGACTTTTGATTAATCTCTTGTGCTGATTAGGGTAATATGTTAAAATAGTAGTCTTGTGTGTGAAGTTGGAGAGCTTGGAGACCAAAGTAATTGCCATAGCTTGACTGGTAAGTTGGGAGAAAGCCTAGGTTAAGAGGAAGGATTAGACTGGAGGCTTCCCAAATGTTGCTTGGCTTATTGAAGTGTATGTTTTGTGGGTAGAAATGGGTGATACGGATGGACCCCTTTGTGGCTATGCCCAGCGATGGGAAATTGAGGTTGTCATGATGCTGATCCTTGTATGTGGTCTAGTGACCTCTCATTCCTGTTAAGTGATGGTTTAAAAAAAAATGACCAGCTTTACTCCTTCCTTTCAAACTAATTTTTAAATGTGTTTTGGTGGGTACTGTGGTCTTACCTTGTCATATCCTCTTTGCTCTTACTAAGTACTTTTACCCCACTCCTTCCCCCTCTCATAAATCTAGAGAAGGGTCTTAGAACCTGGCAGGTCTGTGTTTGAATTCTGTCTTTGGTACTTCCCAACTGTGTGACCCTGGGCAAGTCACTTCAATTTTCTTCATCTGTTAAAAAAAAAAAAGGGTTTGGACTAAGATTAATCCTGAGGTCCTTTCTAGAAAGCCTGAATTGTTGATTTTATGACTATGGGCTATAGAAGGTCTTGACTTAAGTCCTTAAATACACCCTTTACACTGCCCCCTCCCCCCAACTTAAATACTGTTTTAGAGTTTGTAAATTGCTTTTCATGTAACTCCCTGCTGAGCCAAGTAGGGAAAGTATTATATTTTGCTGACAAGAAAACTGAGACTCAAAGAAGTTGACCAGTTACATAGACAGTAAGCATTTGAGATGAGATTAGGACTTTTTTCCATATAGAAACTCCCACTCCTCCCCCAAGCTGTCATTGACTTTACTCTCCTTGGCCCCTAGGTCATTGCTGTGATGCTAAAAGTTGTTTTCCACTGTTAAACCATGCTCCCTTTGAGCCTGACACACATAATTCTCACCCTAGGTGTTACTTTGAAATGTAGGTGAGGAACCCACAAGGCAAGAGTCTTGACTAGGTCATGGGAAATTCTCCAAAGTTTGAGTTGGTTTCCAAACCAGAACTCAAGAGATCATAGCTTTAGAACTGGAAGGAACCTTAGAGTCCATTTACATCTTACTCCTTGATTTTAGGAATTGAGGACTCTGAGATTCAGGGAGATAAGTGACTTGTCCAAGGTCACACAGGCAAGTGAGTCTTGGAACTGGGATTTGAACCCAGGTGGGTCCTCAGACTGAATCTAGCATTTTACTGCTTCTTTCTTGCTACCATTTGAAAAGCTTTTCTGTAAGAATTAATCCTAGGGATTGTTTTTAACTTTTAAAACTAAAATGACACTCAGTGATGGGAGCCCATGTAAATTTCATTAAATATTTCATATTCTATCATTTTAAAAATGAAAGGGACCTTTAGTTATCTTGTCACAGGATCTATCTCCCAAGTTTTACAGATGAAAGGAACTGCTATCTTGGGAAGTGAAATGACTTACTTGAAAGCACACTGCTAATTTGTGGTGAAATGATTAAAAGTCAACTCTCCTGAACTCCTTTCTTCTGGTTGGTGATAATTCTGGTCCCAACTCACACTTGCCTCAATTGGTTATAGTCCCAGATGGGGTTCTTTGGTTCCTCAGCTGTACTTTCCTCTCTTCCCCCTCCCCCAATTGTGTAGTAATTATTCTGGTACACTAGCTTGACACACTTAATTAAAGCCAATCCTATTGCCACTGTTCTCTGATTAGTTGAAGCATGTTATTGCTTCATAAACTATAGGTTTCCAGAATGTTGTCATAGCTTATCTCTGTTTGTCTTCCCATGGTATAGACTGGAGAAAACAAGAACTTGTGGTTTCTATTCTTTTTCCATTGTTTCTTTCTGTAATTACCTCTTCATTTCTTCCCTTTCTTCTTTAGATTTGTATATGGAAACATAAAGTATAGTCTCTACCTTAATTTATAATCTCAGAATAGTAAAGTTCAATGGTAATCACGGCATCATAGATTTAGAATTGGAAAGGACTTACTTGATAGATCTTCTAGTCCAACCATTTAGCAGTTGAAGAAACTGAGACCTATTGCAGTGGTAACATGCCCAAGGTCATACAGTGAGTTGGCTGAGCAAGGACTAGAACCCTGGCTTCTTAACTTCCAGCCCAGTGTTCCTTCCACTATGTTGTATGCGTGTACTTACATACAAATACACAAACACACATACAAGTAAGTGATCATTGTTGAGGATACAGAAGTAGACATCTGTAAAATGCTTAGTGTAATGTGGGTTACCATAGGTTGTTTAGAGAAGAAGGGGAGTGTCTTGGGCTAGTGTAGTTGGAAAGGTAGGGTTGAGTTGGACCTTAGGCAATAGTATAAGACTCGACTGAGTTTAGGGGAAGGTGTTTGGAGTGAGGGGGGCTATCCTGGGTGAAGAAGGAATGAGTGTGTTTTCAGGACAGTGGCTTGACTAAAACGGAGTGCTGATGGTGGGATAGGGCCAAATGGTGACTTTATTGTAAACTTCGTTTCAATTTAAATTCATTTAAACACCTGCATATGGGATATGAGGGGAGTGAGCAACTGGCAGTTGGTGGGGCAGTGTACAGAGAGCCAGAAGACTTCAGAAAGAGTTCAAGTTCAGCCTTAGAAACGACCCTGGCCAAGCCACTTAACCTCTGCTTACCCCAGTTTCCTCCACTGTGCTGTAGGAATAATAATGACACCTACCTCAAAGGGTTGTTGTGGGGATCCAAAGAGACAATATTTGTAAAAAGGGTTAGGCATAGGGCGTAGCAAGGAGTATGTGCTCTGTGAATGCTTATTCCTTTGCCCTCCCTCAAGACAGAAGTTGGTTTGGAGGAGAACAATAATAGTGTTTAGGTCTGAGGGAGACCCTTCCATTTGATTTCTTGAGAATGTGATTCTGTTGTACATAGGTCTGACCTGTCTGGCTTTTCTCTGATGCATTTGGGCTGCTCTAATTCCGTAACACAGGATCCAGGCTGAGACCTTTCAGTGCTTTGCATATTATGAATTCTGGGCATGGTGGTGCTTGAGACCTAATCTTCAGCAAACATCTCGGATGGATGGGTCTGGAGGTTAAAAGCAGGCCCTAGACTGCAGGGTCAAGGCTACAGCCATCAGTGGGGTGTCTGGAGAAATGAAATGTTTCCTTTCTCAGAGGATGAAGTGTTCACAGTTGTGAAGGAATGGGAAACTTACTTGCCCTTTGGTTTTCTGGTTGGCTTATGTGAGGCTCCCATGCTTTGGAAGTAAGACGCTTTTAATATTGGTCTTTCAATCAATGGTGGTGGGTGGGGACCCCTGAAGTGGTAAGCACTTGAGCATTTACATACATGGTGTCAAACTTAAATAAAAATATGGGGACTCTAAATTATATATAAGGATCCCTGCAGGCTGCATATTAACTTAGAACATGTTTTATTAATAGATTTTAATTTGTTGTTCCGACGTTTCAGTTTTGTTCCTCCTCTTTGTGACCCCATTTGGGGTTTTCTTGGCAAAGATACTGGAGTGGTTTACCAATTCCTTCTCCACTCATTTTACAGATGAGGAAACTGAGGTAAGCAGGATGAAGTGACTTATCCAGGGTCACACAGCTGCTAAGTATCTGAGGCTGGATTTGAACTCAGATCTTCCTGACTCCAAAGCCAACACTGTCCACTGCACCACTTAGCTACCCATTATATTAATAGATTAATTATGTACCAGTAGTGAATATGATTAATTAATAATTAATATAGAAATAGATTGCTCTATTAATAGATTACCAGATTTTAGCATTATCTATGTATTTTTACTTATTATGTTTTCCAATTACATTTCAATCTGGTATGCTTCATGTTTGACACGTGATTTATGTGGTAAGAAAAGGTATTTCTCTTCTCTTGCCCCCTGCTCCTCCTCCACCTCTACCCCACTGCCAGATTCTCATGTAAAATAAATTTGGAAGATCTAGACGAGGAGAATTGGACTGATTGAACAAGCAGGTGGGAATCTGTGTCTTGTGGAACTCTTGGTTTTCCAGATGGGCCAGCAAGATCTCTGGTGGCCCTGGGCAGAGGGGGAAGAAAAAAAATGGCATGACTTTTGCCTGCTGCCCTTTCACCACGGTTTTCTGATCCAAGGCTATCTCTTTATGTGTGATACATCTTGGTCAGTTAAATCTTGATCATAACCTTCAGATTCAGAGATGAGGAAGTGGGGAATAGGGAGTAATGTAGGGTCAGTTGTTGGACATGAAGGCCATGCTATCAGCTAGCGTGTATTGGAGGTTGTGAAGTGTCCCTGAGACTCAGTCATTATAGGTGGTGCTTCTCCTCCTTTCTTAGATGACCACTTGGAACATGGGCCCCCATGAAGGGCCTTGGTCATTCTTACTGGCAACTTCAAGGGTTCAGGTGGCAGGAACATATTAGAGATGGTTTGGCAAGTGAAAGGTGTTGGAAAAAAGGGGAAAGCTACATCAGAGTACCCATTATCAATTCCTGTGCTTTCTTTAAAGGAGATGGGGGTGAAGAGGAAGGGAAGGAGGACCATATCGTGCCTTAAAAAGACCAGCTGAAGGAAGTTGGGATATGTAGCCTGGAGCAAAAAGGAGTTTTGGGGTACATGATGTATGTCTTCAAATATTTGAAGGATTGTTTTTTAGAAGAGAGGTTAGAGGGGTGGCTAGGTGGCACAGTGAATAAGAGTGCCTACCCCGGGAGTCAGGAGGACCCAGAATCGGTTCCAGCCTCAGATACTTAACACCCACACAAAATAACTGGCTGTGTAACCTTGAGCAAGTTACTTAACCCCAATTGCTTTAAAATAAATACATAAAATTTAAACAAAGAGAGATTAGACTTGTTCTGCTTAGAACCAGAGGTCAAAATTAGGAGTTATGGATGTATGTTAAAGAGAGACAGATTTAAGCTTGATGTAAAAAAAAGGCTTAAAAAACCAATCAAAGCTGTCCCAAAGTGGGATGGGCTGCCTTGGATAGATATGAACTCTTTTAGATTGGAAGTCTTCAAGTGAGGGTAGCATGACCACTTTTGTTGGGGATGTTTTAGAGGGGATTCTTGTTCAGGTACAGACTGAATTAGATGACAGGTGAGACCCCTTCCAACTCTCAACTAATTCCATAGTACTGACAGCTGTAATTTTGACCGGTCCATTCCTCTGTCTGCTCCCTGAACCCATTGTGAAGTTGCAGTGTGACAGCCAGGTGTCCTGGTAAGGAAGAGGTGTGGCTGGATAGGGGTATCATTCTATTGGACTTCAGGCAGGAAGGGAATCTGACCACTTAACTCTTTCTGATTTCACTCTGGCTTAGAATTCTGCCTTGTCTCATACCGTGGAAAGATCAGTCGATGAGAGCTGGTTTCCACTGTATTTGTGTGGTGTATTGACCATTTTTTTGTTGCTCTGATGGCCAGATTGTTATGGGGCTCCCAGCCCACTGGACATCTGCAGTCTGGCATCATGCCCAGGGCTGAGGGACTGTCTTACTCGCCCCCTTCTGTCCCAGCCAGCTAAAAATAAATCTGCCACCACTGCAGTCTGCCCTGACAGCCTGGCCCCTGAGATTTCACTCCTGGGCCACCTCCTGCCAGGCTGCTGACTTGTACGGTTCCCTTTCCCTTTGCTTCTCTCCCCACCTCCTCCCCATTCTCCCCACCTGACCCTATGGTGTAGAGTTGGGCCAGGTCACAACCCTGAATGCTGGGAAGAGAACTGTGTGGTTGGTACTCTCCTGACAGGCTTTGTTGAAAAGGCTGATTGGGTCTGCCTTGCCCCCTCAAGTGCCCCCAAGGGAAGGGTGAGAAGAGGATGATTGGTTGGAAGGTAGGTGGCACTTTCAGCTGTGCCAGCCTCTTTGCTCCATAACTTGCATCCTGAATAAACTTCCTCTGCCAGAAAGGATTTGCTGGGGTGAGGATGAAAACCTGGGGGGCTTTTCGTCACCCTAACTGCTCTTTGGCTTAGAGGAAGGCTTCTGCTTTGACTCTTCCTGAGTCTTCTCCCAACTTTCTTCACCACTACCATGGAATGGGGCTTCAGGTTACAGCCCTCAGAGTGTGACCTCATCTTGATGACTTCCAAGAATAACTGGGCCCAGGCATGGTGCTGCCTGATTCATGCGTCATAGGGGCCTGTCAGGGCCCTGTTGCAGAAGTTTTCTCTGAGTACCATCCCATCTGCCTACCTTCAGAAAGCCTCGATATCAGTGGACTAAATGCTGCTGCAGCAACCTCCACCTTCCTCTTGACTGGGGGTCCAGGAGGCCTACACAGTCTGGGCAGTGCCAGTTACAAGTGTTTAGATTGACCTTTTGGTGCCAAATTGGGGTAAATTATTTTTCTTTCGTTTGACTTTGTTTGCTTCTCACTGTCTCTTTGGTCCCTGGAGCAGGTATTGGTATTGCTAATTGTGGCAGAGATATAGAGGTATTTTGTAGACTTGATGTCTGATTAGGGTTTTGAGTTGGTGTGGCATGGCCTGGTGTTGATAGCCAGGAGGTAAGAATTGAGGGCCCCTGCCTTCAGCTAAAGTTGTATAGTTTGTCCCTGTCTCCCGTGCTGCCCCACCACCCCTGGGGCCTCATTTCCTCTGAAGGGAGAGATTTATCTGCCAAGGCTCATTGGCCTCTGGAGGGGAGGGGCAGGGCAGGGAGTGCTAAGAGTTTATTTTTAACTCTGCCAGAAGGAGCCTGTGCACTGGCCCCTGCCCTTGGAATAGTTTTACCCTCTCTCCTCTCTCCCCCAACTTGGGCCTCCTTCCCTTGTTTTTGTAGTTCTTAGAAGAAACCTCACAGGACCCAGATAGCAGGAGAAGACATCCTAAGAGTCATGGAAGGAAGGCTTCTTTGGGGAGAGTCCCTGTCTACCTTTGGAAAGACAGTATTGTCTGGTTCCTTGCAATCTCATATCATCCCCCCCCTCCACCTCCACAAGTCTCAGGGCTCCCTGGAATTGGAGGTCACATTCATGGAACTTGGAGCATCCCAGGAATGCAGTTTGGTTTGAAAGGTTCCTCCAGTCCAAGCACATGCCCAGACTGAGGTACTCATCCCCTCCAGCCCTGCTTTTTCTCCTCCTACTGTCTCTGATCAGGCACAGAGAGCCCCTGAAAGTCTCTCCCAGTCATTTCAGGATGGGTGAGGAGAAAAGGGAATTTCAGTTGTCAGCTCCTCATGTTCAGATTGCTGAAAAGGCATTCCTTTCCACTGGGGCTCTAAGTAAGAATCTTGGTTTGAGGTCAAGACAAGCTCTCTTCCTGCTCCTTCTTTTCTATATTCACCGTTCATGTTCTGTTGGTGAAGGATAGAATAAGTGCCTGTATGCCCTTCCTCTCCCCTTTGCCACCTTCCCTACTTTTTCCCTGCCAAGATGGGGGGGAGGTCCCTTTCTGACCAGCTGCTGGTGGTTACCTTGGTGACTACTCTGGGTCAGCTTTTAAAACATTGTCCAGCTAGGGTGTGATTAGAGAAAGGGAGTGGAGCAGGCAGAGTGAGGAGTTGGGCATCAAAGGTTTGTGAAGCCATCTGGAGGAATATCTGAATTAGTTAGTAGGCATTTATTGGGCCTAGACATGCAAAGGAGACAAAAGAACACCCTGCCTTCAAGGAGTTCATAATCTAGTTAGGGAAATAAGCTTAACTGGTGAAACAGGAGAACGTGTAAAGGAGTACTGAATTGGGCAGGACAAGTCTATAAATGTAGCAGGAAATCATTTGAAGGGTACCGCAGCCAGGGAAGGATTCATTGAAAGGACAGAGCTGGATCTGGACAGTGAGAGGATTTGGATAAAGCAGGGGAAATAAGAGCAAAGGTGTGGACATAGGAATCATTGTTTAGGGGCCAGTGAGGAGACAGACCCAAGCAGAAAAGATGGTCCATTTAGAGGAGTCATGGGAAATAAGGTTGTTTCAGTAGGTGGAACAGATTATTCAGAGCATGAGAAGGAGTCGAGGGTAATAGAGAGCAGTTTGGACTGGGTATGGTTGGAAGTAGGGAGTCATTGAGGACTGTTGAATGGGGGATGGAAGACTAATGGACTGTGTTCCCTCTTCCCCAAGGTTTATGATCTGGATATACATCTGGTGGAATGTGTCTCCGACTTTAGTCTCCAGAGAGGTTGGGGGTCTAACATCTACTTCTGCTGTGTTTCTTTGTCCCCCCGAGATCTTTTATGCTGCCGGGGTTAGCTTTGCTTTACTCTCTCCCCTTTTCTGGGGGGGGGGGGCGTAGGACACACAACAGATAAAGTTTCATCTGAGGTAAAGCTGTCTGGCCTTATTAACCTTACAGACAAAGGAAACAGTTCTTTAGAATTGGGAGTAGAGGCAGGTGAACATTAGATCTAGCTTCAGGGTAAACTTTCAGCTAAAGGACCTGGTTCAAAGGTCTGCTTTTCTGGTGGGAAATAGTGGAGTTCGTATATTTAAGGGGGCAAAAAGGTGGTCTTCTAGGGGTGGGGAGCAGGGGAGGATGCCTAAAGATGACAGTCATCTTACGAGGAAGGACCCTGGTCAGGATCAATCCCATCGCTCCTTTTCCTTTCTGTTCAGTCCTCCCAGACTTCTCTTCCTGGGGAAGAAACAGCAACAACATCATGAACAGCAACTTGACAGAAGGCTGATAACCTGAGTGTGGAGGTTTCGGCACTATCCCCATTCTGATGCTGGCAACTTCTTTACTGTTCATTGTGGCCAGAGCAGAGAACTCTTTCTTTTCTATTTCCACCCCACTAAAGTCTCTGCTCCAGTGTGGGGCTCCTATGTAACCTTTTAAGGTGGTGTAGCAAAAAGCTGCCTGAGTGACCTTGGGCAAATTACCTGACCCCTCCGGTTCAGTTTCCTCCTCTATAAAATGAATGGATTTAAACCCAAGGACCTCCATATTTCCTTGTAGCCCTACATTTGTGATCCTCTGATTCTTCTGCCTTTTGAGAATGTTGCCAGCTGAATTTTCTTAAAGTTCAGCTCTGCTTCTCTCACTGCTTAACTTTCAGTGATTCCCTGTTGTTCACTGGGCAAATTCCACCTTTCTTAATGGAATGCTGGGCTGCAGCTCAGTCCCAGTCTACTTTTTCCAGCTATATCTTTGTTATGCCTTTCCCAGACTCTAGCCGAAGTGGCATATCTGCTCTTCCCACTTTCCCATCTCCATGTTCTTTCTCTTCCTCTTCTCCCACTTTACCCATTGTTCTCTTCTTATCTCTTCCTTCTTTTTTTTTTCTTTTTGGAGGGCACTTGGGGTTAAGTGACTTGCCCAAGGTCACATGGCTAGTTTTTGTGTTAAGTGTCTGGGGCCACATTTGAACTCAGGTCCTCCTGACTCCAGGGCTGGTGCTCTATTCACTTTACCACCTAGCTGCCCCATCTCTTCCTTCTTGATGTGGAATTTGGACTATCTGACCTTTAAGGCTTCTTTCTGCTCTAAGTCTGTGAACCTTTGAAGGCTTCTCTGATTCCCTTATCTGAAATGACAAAATTTCCCCTCCTCTGAATTCTCCTTGTATTCTCTATGTCTTCTTTTTATTTTATCTTTATGGTTTATATATACTTTATTCCTGATACCAACCCCTATTCCTGATACCAGCCAACCATCTCTTCCACCCCAGCTCCCCCTGAGCTCAGAAGTTCTTTGAGGTCACAGACCATTCTTCATATTTCCCTCATCAACAAAGTTTGGGATGAAAAGCCTTTTTCCTAACCTCTTGTATCACTGAGCTAGAGGGCACTGCTGTGTTCATTCTGGTAAACTGATTCATTCCATTATTCATGAATTTCAGAATTGGAAGGGACCTCAAATGACCCATTTATTTGATCTATGCCTGGAAAAAGAATGCCCACTTATATTCCTGATGAGTATCACCTAGCTTTTGCTTTGAAGACCTTCAGTAAGAGATATCTGCTCCTTCTCCAGGAAGCTTTGTCCACTTTTGGGTTGCACTGATTGTTAGCAAGTTTTTCATTCTATCAAACCTATATTTGCCTCTTTCATTTTCCATCCATTGTTCCTTTAGGCAAGACTGATTTTTCTTCCACATGGTGGCTCTTTAAAATATTTAAAGATAAATATTGTGTCCCTTCTGAATCTTCTCTTCTCTAGGCTAAACACTCTCTCTTTCCTTCAGCCAGTTTTCATTTGGTGTAGACTCAAAGCCTTTCACTGTTCTGCTCATCCTGATCCAGTTAAGCAATGTCCTTCCTAAAATGTGGTGCCCAGAACTGACCACAATACTTTGGTGGAACTATTGATGCTTTATTTTTAGAATCCATTCCTCTATTTCACCCTAAGATTACATTAACCTTTTTGGCCTCCATGTCATACTATTATCACATGTGGAACTTGTCTAATAAACCCCTGAGACCTTTTTCAGATAAACTGCTTTCTTACTAGACTTACCCCATCTTGTATTTGTGATATTGATTTTTTGGAATCCAGATGTAAGACTCTATATTTACCACCATTTTGATATTCACCTGAATTTTAATTCAGGCCAGTGTTCTGCTCCATTAAGATCTATATAGTGTCACTGATATTAGATTGCACATACCTTGAAGTCAGGAACTGTCTTCTTTCATCATCCTATTCTTTGAATTGAAAATGAACCACTTTCCAAAATATTTGAGGAATACTTATGTATTGTAGCTGTGTGGGTCCTTAGGATGTTTTCTTTTTTCCCAAGCCCCTTTCAGTAAACAATACATTGTGGAATCTGCTAGACTGAAATGACACTGGATTTGGCATTTGAGCCCTAACTCTATCATGTCCTCAGGTGAGATCTGGAAGATTCTAGTTTGAATGCTGGCTCTGCTGTTTATTGCCTTTGTGACCTTGGGCAAGCCATTTCTCCTCTGAACCTCAGTTTCCTCATTTGAGAAATGAAGGAGGTTCTTAAGATTTTTTGTGTATCTTAGGCTCCTTTGGCAATCAGGTGAAGTCTAGGACCCCCTTCTCAAAAATAACATTTTGTAGCTTACATTGGTAATTGAAGGAAATGCTAAATTTCAGTTATAGGTTAGTGGAAATAAAGGTGTAATTCCCCTCCCCCTAAGTTTACAGAATTTATCAAGTCTATCCATGGACCCCTGGTTAAGAACTTCTGTCCTAGAGGATCCTAAGGGTCTTTCTAGCTCAAAAGCCTTATGATTGATCCTCTCAGTGTGTAATGTTAGGGAAATCATCTAACCTCTGAGCATTTTTCTATGAATATGTAGATAATGCCTAGCCTGCTATCCCTTTCATGCATGTAAGGATCCAGTGAAGGAATGGATGGAAAAATCCTTTGGAAACTTAAGTGCTGTGCTGATGAGAGGTAGTATCAGCTCCGTAAATGTCAGCTGAATGAATTAGTCTCTTGGGCAGGGGAGGATTGAGTGGAGGTGGGAGTACTCTAGGGTAAGGATAGTATGTTGATGCTGTTCCCGTGGAGGGGGAGGCTTTCCCGGAGCGTGACTCTTACTCTACTAGCACATCATGACAGAGCTGAGAGTTCTTTGAGGATGTATGAGGCTGTGTGTGTGTGGGCACCTGCAGGCATGTGCTTCTAGTAGATTGAAAATAGGGATAATAAAGCATCTACTTTCTGGGGTTGTTGAGAGGATCAAGCGGGGTAACAAGCATACAGTGCTTTGCAAACCTTAAAGCCCTATATAAATGCTATTCTTCTTCATCACTATCACCACCACCAATGCTATCACCATCATCCATCATCATCATCATTAGTGAAAGCTGATCTTTCTCCCTATGCAAATACTCCCTCTGTGTTATGAGTGAATCTAGAGACTGCCCAGAAAAGAGACTCCGGAGCTGCCTCTCTTTGCTCCCCCACCCCTATCTGCTGACTCAGACTGGTACCCTCTGTTTCTCCTAACTAACATGTTGTTCTTGTAATCGGTCCCTCACCACAAGTCCCCCTCAAGGTTTCCCCTCACCTCTCTGCTTCCTTCCAGGGCTCCTCCTTTTCTGTTTCAGCAGCAGAGACATCCTTCCTCTCCTTGGAAATCTTGTACTGGAGGGAGCAGCCTGTCAGAGCTGAAAAGGGAGCTTATGGATGATCTAGTCCAACAGTCTTATTTGTCAGAGGAGGAAACTGAGGCCCAGCAAGGTGAATGAATAATCACACAGCAAGTAAAGAGTAGAGCTAAGACAACTCAAGTCTGTGGACTTATTATCTAAAGCTCTTTCCATTATACCTCCATACTTCTCACGTCACCATTTAGTGGGTTTACTTATACTGTTTCTCCCATTAGTTGCTTCAGAGTTACCTGCTGGACCTCACTCTTGAGTGTCTAAATGATGGTAGAAAAGGGCTTCCTGATTAGCTCATGTGGACAGAAGACCAAGCTATTGAGGCCAGAACTATAGGTTTCTTGATTCTTGAATGAGCAGGATATTTCCATGCTAAGAATGGTGTCTTTTGACTCTGACAAAAGCATACCATTGATCACAAAGGAGGCTAGATGAGAACGTAGGTAGATACCGTGTGTAGTGGAAAGAACAACTGGATGATGTGGGAGGCTGCAGAAGAGGGCTCTGTCTTCTGCCATTAGTGATCTGGGTTAGTTTGGGCAAATCGCCACCTTTGAGGCCTCAATTTCCTTACTTGAAAAATGATAGAATTGGGAGATCTCTCCTGGCTCTAAAGTTTATATTCAGTGTTCAGCATGCTTTCATCCCTCCTATGGTGTGTGTCTTACCTTCAGATGAGAACAAGACACTCCCGGACACTGGCATTACCTCTGAGATTGGGTACCTGGCTGTCAGTATGGAGCAATGATTTTTGTAATACCTAATGTAGGTGACTATATTAAAACCAACGGGCAGGTTTTCACCAGTTTGTAAAATCTCTATCTTCAAAATGCTTTTGCTTCTTAAAAGTAAGTAGCTAGTTGGTATCAGAGGTATAGTACTAGACCAGGGGTCAGAAAGACCTGAGTTCAAATCTCACCCCAAATGCTTCTTTAGCTGTGTTACCCTGGGCAAGTCCCTTAACCAATCTCAGCCTCAGTTTCCTCCTCTGTAAAAAGAAGATAATAACAGTATTTACCTCACAGGGCTGTTGTGAAATTGAAATGAAAAAAAATATAAAAACTCCTGTCAAATATCAAGGAGCTATTTAAGTGCTGGCTATCGTTACTACCATTAAAACCACAGCAACTTCTCCCTGAGTCCGATGCCTTCCACGCAGCCTTTTCCCTCACCTCTTGAACTTTTAATTCAACTATACCATGAACCTGTAGGATAATAGTGGACAAAATGACACTTGTTCTCTGTCTCAGCTGAAGTTTAGGCACTCTGAGATCAAGGCCTAACTTGTGTCCCAAATCTCTCGTGGGGAGGGGAGTAGTCAGTTTATCAGCTTTCTCTCGTCTTAGAGCAGGGACTCTTGGGGTCTGTGAACTTTTTTTTTAAGTATCTTGACAACTGTACTTCACTGAAATTGATTTCCTTTGTTCTCCTATGTATTTTGTTTCATGCATTTAAAAGCATCGTTCTGAGAAGGGGCCCATGATCTTCACCAGAACAATCAAAGGGGTCCGCAAGAAAGGTTAAGAATCCTTACCTTAAAGTAATAGATACCACTGACTTGGGAGATCTGATTTCTTATTTGACCCAAGACAATGCTGGGCAATTAATTTACTCTTTTAGAATTTTAAAATTTAATTTATTATTATTTATTTTAATCTTTTTTTAGCTCTAATTTCCTCATCTGTAAAATGAGGGTATTTGTTGCACTTTCACAAAAATTGTTGTGATGATCAGATGAGTTGATGTGCATATGTGAAACACTGTGTAAATTATTATTAATGAGATAAGGTGGAAGGAAGTTGAATTGACTTGTTTCCCCTACCTTAGAACTGGAGTAGTCATGTTAAGTGATTGATAGGGACCTAGGCACAGTTCGGGGGTGTAGTCTTCTACAAAGAAGAAAAAGCTCATTGTCTTATATAAAATGTTTTGGTCTCCAGAAGGACATAGTCTTCCTCTCCTCCATTTTTCAGAAAAGAAAAATGAGGCCTAAGTAATCTGTCAGGCCTTGGTCACTGAATGCCTGGACTCGTGGCCTATGTGTCATCTTGCTTATGTATTTAATTTACTTGTCTTTTACATTGTTTCTAGGCCTTTTCTCCATCCCTGTCCCGACCTCTAGCTCTTTCTAGCTGCTTTATACACTTCTCTCCCTCTACCCCCAGCCTCCCCACGTGCATTTGGGAGAGGACTAAGTAGTGGTCCTGAAGAACCCAGAGCCAAGGCTCTCCTCTGGGTCTTAGATCCCATGTGATACTGCTACTGTATGAGATGGAAAGAATTTAGAACAATTGAGAGTCAACCTTTTCCAAAAGCTGAGCTCACCGCCCTTCTCTGCAGATTCTGGAGCAGGCCACTTAGCTAAATAATCATGAAAAAAATTAATTAGCAATCCTGGGGGTTGGCAACTGCTTTGTCCCTAAGGACAGGTGGGATGAGACTACACAATGCAATGTGTTTCTTCCTGCCTTCTCTGAGCTGTATGGAGATGACACATCCAGGTTTCCCTGATTAATCCTTGCTGGTTCAATCATTGTTATTTCTCAACTCTCAGTTCTTATTTTCATTTCATTTTCAGTTATTTATATTACATTTACTCTGTATGAGGTGCTATGAGAAATGCCCTTCATTCAGTTGCCCCTTTCTGACTACCCTGGGGAGACCGTTGCACTGTTCATCTCTGGCCTCTCAAATTCATTTCCTCCTGGTGCCTTCCCCTGATTCTGCTATACCTTGAAGGGATCATTTTATTTCTCTCTCAGCCCAAACTCCTAGAAGGACTAGCCCTCATTTGATGTGTGACTTCAGACCACTTTCTTCCTACTTGGTCCCCCCTCAGCCCATCAGAATCTGGCTTTCATTTCTAACACTAACACTTTTCTAATCTAGTGAAACTGCTGTTTCCAAGGAAACCAGGGACCTCCTAATTGTCAAGTCTATTGGTCTTTTCTCATTCTTCCTTCTTGGTATTTCCTCCTCTCTTGAATACTGAAACACTACACTGCCCTGGTTCTCCTGCCACCCATCTCCTTCACCCTCTTCCTACCCTTGAAATTGGGTGTTTCCCAAGGGTCTGTCCTTGACCCTCTTCTCATCTTTCTTATTTCTCTTGGATATTCTACCCCTTCCCCTGGCTTTGTGTGCATGACTCCCACATCAACATTTCTAGTCCCAAGCTCTCTTCTGAGGCCCAGTTCTGAATTTCTGACAGCATGAATGAGCTACCAGTACCTCACATTCTACCACGTCTATAAATTAATCTCTTTTCCCTACTGGAAAAAAAAGCCAAAGACCCATTCCTTCTAATTTCTCTGTTTCAGTGACCGTTTTCCTAGTTAACCCAGGAATCCAATCAGTTAACAAGTTCTCTATGGGAGAGGAGAAGACTGGACCTATGATTTAGTTGGTATCCCGATAAGAGAATTGCTTGGGGGTACTCAATGATTAGATGACTTAACCAAGGTGTCACATAGCTAGGACTGTCACATTCAGGACTTGAACTGAAGTCTCCCCTACTCTGCTTTGCTGCCTCTCTAGGCCTTCATTTTTTCTAGATCAGGGATTCTTAATCTGGAATAAACTTTTAAAAAATTGATCGCTATATTTCAATAGAATTAGTTTTGTTATCCTCTGTATTTATGCTTTTAAAACATTGTTCTGAGATGGGATTCATAGGTTTCACGAAAAAGGGATCCATGACAGAAAAAATTTAAGATGCTTATAATAGCCTTGTCTTTTGTTTTTCCCTTTTTAAATCTATCTTATGTTTAGCTGCCAGGATGAGGTCTCTACTTTGGATCCTTCAGGGGCTTCCCATTGCCTACTGAATAGCATTAAGACGTAGGAGAGAACATTTACCTTTGAGATACTCGGGAAAGCCTGATATTTGCTATTTGACTTGGACTTAAGGATGGGTAGGATTTCAGTAGGGGAGGGTGAGTAGGCAGGTTCAGAGGTGGGACATCCAAAGATGAGTAGAGTACATGATGGATAGCCCAGTTTGGCTAAGAGATCAGTCAGCAATTTTTTTTTTCTTTTTGGAGGGGAGAAGGTAGGGAAATTAGGGTTAAGTGACTTGCCCAAGGTCACAGGGCTAATTTTGTGTTAAGTATCTGAGGCTGGATTTGAACTCAGGTCCTCCTGATTCCAGAGCTGGTTCTCTATTCACTGCTCCACCTAGCCACACTTCAGCAAATATTTTTAAGAGCTTACTGTGGTGCCCAGCTCTGGACCAAGTGCTAGGGATCAAAACAAAACAAAACAAAATAGCAGCAAAAAATCAGGCAGAAACAAAACAAACAAACAAAAAACTGCCTTCAAGGAGCTCTCATTCCAATGGAGGAAACAACATATAAATAACTATGTACAAAATGTAAACAAAGTAGATGGGAGGGAGTCTAAGAAAGGAGGGCATCAAGGGACAGGGGGAGTCCAGAAAAGGCCTCTTGTCTAAGTTGGGGTTTGTGCTGAAATCTTCAAGGGAACTTGGGAAACCAAGAAGTCAGAGGTGAGTGGGCAGAGCATTCCAGGCTTGAGGCTTAGCTAGTGTGAAGGCATGACTGTGGAAGAGGGAGTGTCCTATTTCAGGCACTGCAAGTAGGCCGATGTACTTGGGTCATAGGGTTTGTGGAGGAAAGTAGTGTAAGAAAATTGGAGTAGGGCAGTAATAGTTGTTTCACTTTAAATAACTTGAGTTATAATCTTTTCTTTAGAATATTGACTTTCTGAGGTCAGGGATCCTTTCCTATTGCTTAGGGCTTTGGACATATAGAGACTATTTGATATGTGGTCCTGTCTGAGCAGAGCCAGGGAGGGACTGGGAAAAGGGGAACTGCAGGGTTAAAGTTGTGGCCTAGAGTAGTTATTTTAATCCTGGTTCTGACCCAACAAAGCACTTCTGTGTTGCATCGGAGAATAGTTTCTTTGAGGCAAGGGTTTCCTAGGTAGGATTAGTCTAGCTTCCGTTTGGGACCAAAGTGAGCATGCAAGCTGCTCTGAAGAGATCTCTGAGGAAGAAATCACCACCAACCTTCCCTCTTTGCACCTTCTCTCGTTCTTGGGCTTTGGCATCTTTGGGAGGATTGAGTCGACTCTAGAGACTTAGAGACACATCCAACCAACTGCTGGTGCAGATGGGAAAGTGAAACAGTGGGGTTATGCCTGTTTTTTCCTGAGTACTCTCTTGAGGCAAAGGAAGTTGCAACACCCCTTTGTGTTTCTGTGTTGGGTTTTTTTTAATAGCATGGAAAGGAAGAGAAGAGTCTTTTCCAGTAAAGACCAGAAAAAAATAACTGGTCTCAAATTAAACAGTTACCCCTTTTCTCTTAAAACCATTCATCTTCCTTTGCTTCCCTTTTCTTCTCCATACTGCCTCACAAACCACGGCCAGGGCCTTGTAGACAAACTTTCTTCCTCTTGAGAAACCGAATCCCCTCAGTAGGTTAGCTGTCTCTGCAAAGTGGGAGCTGTGGGCTTGAAGGCACATTCTCTCTCGGGCAGGACAATGACCATGCCAGCCCAGAAGGAAGGGTATTTTAAAAAATGTTTTTTGAAAAAAGATCTCCTCAGAAGGAGATCACATATGGTCTTGCTTGATTACCTGTTTCTGATAGGGAAGTCTATTTAGAGATGGAAATTGTTCCTGATAGATCTAACTTAAGACCCGCAGTATTTTAGTTATAAGCTTTTCCTGCTTGATCTGCTGTGCAATGGGGAATGTGCATCTAGCATCAAATTACTAATTTGCCTGCTTAGTTATAAGTGTGTTTCAAGTGGGCTAGGTAAATGAACAACTGAGAATTCCTTTCAGAGGACCTGGGTACAAATTCCAGCCCTGCAATTTATTACCGATGAAGTGTAATAAGTGTAGTAGGTCACTTTAGGTGACTTTCTGGTCTTCAGCTACCAATCTTCTGTAAATGGAAGATGTTGAACTAGATGACCTCTGTCTTTTCCAGATTACTCTCCAGACACCATCCTCGACTTCAGTGGCAATGGGAATCAGTTTATAGAATCAGTAATCAAGGGCATCACAGAGAGCAGATGAGGGGCCATCTCTAGGTTGTAGTTTGAGAGTGGAAGAGGGAAGTTTGATAAGCCATTGGTAGCTGTTACATTTTTAGCATTGGTTCTGGAGAATGTGGAGCCTACACTGGGTAGAGACAGTGGCGTTTGGGAACATAGAATAATGTTCTTTCACAACAGCATTAGAAACACACATCAGAAAAAAAAGCTGTTTTGTCAGCCAAGCAGCTAGGAGGCTTCTGTACCTGCCTATGTCCAGGGGCACAATGTCTAGTGAGACAAAGGGTTGATGCTGTCCTGTGGCCTCACTCCACCAACCTGGAATAGGGTGATTGAGGGTGGGGTGGTCTGTAACCAACCTTGCAGGATATTAATTGTGCCAAGAAGGGCAAAGTCCATTGGGATATAGGCTCTGTTTAGATTGTTCTGTTTTCCATAACGGGTAGTTAATTATGTTGCCTGTGGTGCAGCTGATAATGAGATTTCCCCTTCTGAGCCACATTTAGACTGAAGCTTGAGGAGGCCGGTCAATTGTACCAGGCAGCTCTTGTACTGGAAAAGGGATGGTCACGTGTAGGAGGAGCTGTATTAAAACTTGTTTATTTGGATTCACTGTTGACACTACTTGAATGGGAAGTTCAGTCTTCTTGGGGATTCATTCAGCCAGCACTTACATGCCTGCTGTCTACAAAGCACTAAATTAGCCTTTTAAAACAATACAAAATTTAGTGAGGGCAACATCTCAGTCTAGTTGGAAAATACAATACAAATAACTAGAATGCCCCATATTTCTAAGTTCATTTGAGAAATAACAAAACAAAGTACAGTCAGTTTTGCTATAATGAGTGCTTCAAAAACATGAATTTGTTCCACTTTGACTGATAGATTAGGGAACATTTTGAACATAACTTGAATTCTGTGTTTGCTTTTGAGAGATTTTTTCCACAAGAAACAATGGAAGATCTCAGAAAATTGTACCGCTTCATGATAACTCACAGACTGAAGCCCTTCCAATACTCATTTCCACAAGAAAAGTTCAGGCCTTTGTCAAGATAAAGTGCCACATTTATTGTTTATCTTCTGGTGTAGGGGGAGCTGTGATTAGAAGAAGGCTGGTCCTCCCTCACCCCCTCCCCCTTACCTCTGCCTCCTCAGTCTTTACCCCGTTCTGCCTTAGTCTTCAACCCCGACTTGGCTCTTCAGCCCAAGGCACAGGTGGAATAGCAGCCTGAGGTCTCTGATTCAGCCACTGTTTATATTTTAGTAGTATTAATATATTTCTTAGCCACTTAATGCATATAAAACTTTGATATTATTTTAAAATAAGCCCTCATTTTTTTTTAATGTGTCATTGGTAAAGTGTTTGGGAGTTGTTCCCCAGCCCCATTTTCCCTATAAGTCTTGTGATTTTTATTGCTTAATTTTGTATGTCAAGGTGATTTCCAGTATTTCCCCTATATGGTTATTGATAACTTGGATTTCATTCTTTGAGAACTGCTATCTATGGGGGGAATAGCTGTGATTCTTATATATTTGAACCCTCTCTTTACACATTTAGGATATAAGATCTTTATTAGAGAAACTTACGGAAAAGGTTATTTGAAGACCATGATATCAGGAAGATAATGCCATGACTTGCAAGTAAATTGGAGTTAAGTGAGGGAGGACTGTGAAAGTTCACCAGCCTCACTTTCTCCTCTGGAGCCATCTGGGTCCAGTAGCAAGATATAGGGTGACTACTGGCAAGGCTACAAAGAATCAAGCACATTTAGATTCTCTTCCATCTTCAGGTAAAAACAAAACAAAAACCAAAAGGAAAAACCCCAACATTTTCCCCAACACCCCATCTATCGCTTGACCTTATAATAGCCAAACTCCCAGAAAAAGCTGTTTATACACATTGCTTCTACTTCCTTAATGGACACTCAGTTTTCAAGCCTTTGCAGTTTGTCTTCTATCATTCCCTGTAGCTGAAACTGCTCTCTCCAACATTACTAGTGATGTCTTAGTTTTGAAATCTAATGCTCTTTTCTCAGTTCTCAACCTTTATGACTAATCAGTATTGTTTGACTTTGGTTGCCCCTTCCTTCTGAGTACTTTCTCTTCTTTGGATCTGGTTGACACTGTTTTCTCCTGGTTCTGTATATCTCCTCTTTCTCAGTTTGCTTTGTTTTGGATCATCATAAATATCCCCATTCTTTGAAAGTGGGAATTCTAAAAATTCTATCCTGGGTACTCTTTTTATCTCTTGTTCACCCTGGAAGGATCTCATAAGCTCCTGGGGTTCAGTTATTTTATTTTATTTTATTTTTTGCTTTTTTGGAGGGAGGAAGGCAGGGCAATTGGGGTTAAGTGACTTGCCCAAGGTCACACGGCTAGTAAGTGTGTCAAATGTTTGAGGCTGAATTTGAACTCAGGTCCTTCTGACTCCAGGCTGGTGCTCTGTTCACTGTGCCACCTAGCCACCCCAGTTCAGTTTTTTCTATAAAGGTGACTCTCACATATTTATATCTAGCATTAATTATTCTCCTGACCTGTTTGTTGGATGTTTCTACTTGGATGCTTTATATGCATCTCAAACTCCACATGTCCAAAGCAGAACTCATTCTCCCTTCTTCCTCCAAAACCCCAGACTGCCCTTCCAAATTTTCCTATTGCTGTAAAGGGCACCATCATCATTCTAGTCATCGAGTTTGTCAGCTCTTAGTCATCTCCTCCTCATTTCTCTCCTTCAATGTCCAGAATCAGTCAGTTGCCAAGTCTTGTCTCTTTAATAAAACATCTCTCTTCCATTTCCTTCTCTGTGCTGGTTTGTCTAGCACCCAAGATGGGAAAAGACAAGTCGACTCCATTTGCACTCTTGGCTTCCAGTCTTTTCCATTCTAGCCTCTCATAGCTGCCAAAAAATAACCTTCCTAAAGAATGCCTGACCATGTCTCTTCCTGCTTCAGAAGCCTCAGTGGATACTTTTTGCCTCTAGGATAAAATACAGACTTCTCACAATCTGAAGCTAGACTGCCTTTCTAGGCTTATTTTATTTACTGTAAGATAGCATAAAAGCCTACTGGATATTTCTCAAATATTCTGTCTTCCATTTCTGTACCTTTGCATGGTTGTCCCAAATGCCTACAATGGATTTCTTTTAACATTTGCCTTTTAGGATTTTTAATTTTTTTCAAAACCACAGGTCCCTTTCCTGATCTACCCAGTTGTTAACAGTTTCTCCCTTCTCATAGATAGGTACTTATCAGTTTAAATATTTTATTCCCTCCTTCCCTTATCCCCTTCTCTACCCAGAGTAAATGTAAATGTAAACTCCCAACAGATAGGTACAGTATATCATTTTGTATTTGTATTCCCAGTACTTTGCACATAGTGGACATTTGCCAATTGCTTGTTGTGTTAAGGACCTAAAAGTCATCTACTTCAGCAGCCTTCAACCAGTGGTTTAACAATTTTTTACAAATTGTTTTTGAAACTTTTTACAAAAGCCCTTCTTAGAACTTAGGAACTTAGGATGAGCTCCTCTGCTTTCTTCTCCCTGCATCTTGTTCTTCCCAATTCTGCCCTCAGTTTCTTTCTTTTCTCATGACTCCTGGTTTCTACACTCACCAAACCTATCTATACCTTTAAAAGTGACTCATGGTGAAGCTTTGGAGGCAAGAGTGTTCAGTGATAGGGAATTTAAATATTTTACCAATCTAGAGTCTATTTTGGTTTGGGAAACATTCTAACCCAGTCTTCCACTCAGTCCAGGAATCTGCTCCTAGACAGAAGTCTTCCCAGAAGACTTTGTTTCTTTGGTCATTTCGTGTTTCACCTGCCACACTAAAATAGTTCAGCCTCTGAATATTTCCATTATTGGGGACTTTACTTCTTTGAGGCAATCTGTGTGATTTTGAGATAGTTAAAATTATTAGAATATTTTTTAACTGGATCGAATGCAGATTTCTCTCCCTGGCAACTTAAATCCCTTTGTCCTGGCTCTGCTTTCTAGAGTGTTGCAGAATAAATATCATTCCTTTTTCATGTGACAGCCCTGTGTGTTTTTGAAAATACCTATCTTCTCTCCCCTAGATCCCTAGATGTTCTCTTGTTAGAACAAGTGTCTGAACTGTGGAGTAGGATAGAGAACATAGTACCTTCCTCTGCATCTTTATTCAACAAGAGTTTATGAAACACCTACTTTGTGCTACCCTGGGAAATGCAAAAACAAGGAGTTTTTGTCCTTGAAGAATTTACATTCTCTTGGAAGAAACAACATGTACACTAAAAATGTGATAGTTTGTATTTTATATATTTTGTATCTTCTTGAATGAGGACAATAGCAACCTCGAGGGGGATGAGGCTAGACTTCCTATGGGAGATGGTATTTGAGCTGAACTTGGAAGGAATGATTCTGTGAGCGGGGAGAGTGCATTTCAGCCAGGGGGGACTACTTGTGGAAAAGCGTGCAAAGGGGAAATGGTATCTTTTATTTGGAGGAATTGCTAGTTGTCCAGCTTAAGGGTGGACCAGACTGGGCTTAGTAGGGCTGTTTCCATTGAAAGGCAGTGAGAAGACTGGAGAAAGGATCTTTGTCATGTTGTTTTCTCTGAAGCGTCCAGTTCAAAGCACACCAGATTACTCTACTATCCTCTGTACTTGGTTAAGGAAGCAAGCATTTCCAACTTGTGTTAGTTCTCTAGTTAACATTGTTATCAGCTTGTTTTCAGTTAACTTAGCTTTGGTCTGATAAGCATTGAGTGATTGCTAGGCCAGTCCATTTCTATATACTATGGAAGAAGCTAATTCTTGGTCCATGCTTCTTCTGGGGTTTCTCTCCTTCCATTCTTTTGCTTCTGCTTTGGTAGCAGACACTCCTTCCCCCACCTCCCATCTCCACTTTATTTTTTGGCATTTGGGAGTCACCAGCCCTGGCATCCTGCCTTGGAGGAGGCAGTACCCAGTGGGAAACATTTACAGAACATCTGATTATTGAGCTGTAATGAGCAGGCAACTCCTGCTTGGGAGACAACACTGGTATTTAAACAATAAAGTTGTTTTAATCAGGAATTAAAGTGTCAGTTCTAGAACCAGCTATAGCTACGAAATCCTGGTGGAGTAGATAAAAGTGAAATAGTGGATGTAGCCAAGGAATTCTTCAGCCTGCAGTTGAATCTTTTGGGAGTAGGGGCTAGGCACTGGCATGGAGATTCTTTTGTCTCCTGAGTTGCCTGGAGAAGCTTAATTTTGTAGGCCTTACTAGGGACTAGTCTTTCTGCTTGCTTTTGTCTTCCCACTTTTTTGTAAGTTAAAGTACAGTTGAGGGCAGGAAGAAGGTTTGGGAAACGTGGGTGGGGCTAGCCCAGGATGACACCTCTGCCCTTCAATTGCTATGTACGTGAGCCCTTGATTGACTTTACCTATCAGAAGTGATCTTTCTTTTCTTGGCCCCCAGAGGCCTTTGTATCTCTCTCCTGTACTTTTTTCTGGTGCTGTTTTGTGGTAGAGTTATTTGTGTACTCACCGCAACCAAAATAAATCGACTCATTTCATCACTTTGCTAGTGGCTTATTATTAATAAATGCTTCTAGATGAAGGGTTCTTAATTTTTACATGTATCATGGACCCCTTTGCAGTTGAAGATTATGGACCCCTTCTCAGAATAATACTTTTAAATGCATAAAATAAAATACAGGATTACAGTGGAAAACAAGGTGAAACATAGTTATTAATTTTTTTTATGTTTACTTACCCCAGGTTATGAACCTCTGTTTCTAAAGCAAACACTTTTGTCAGCATAGTGTAAATTTTTTTTTTTTGGAGGGGGGAAAGCAGGACAATTGGGGTTAAGTGACTCACCGAAGGTCACATGGCTAGTAAGCATTAAGTGTCCAAGGCTGGATTTGAACTCAGGTCCTCCTGACTCCAGGGCTTGTGCTGTATTCACCACACCACCTAGCCACCCCAGCATAGTGTAAATTTTAAGGACAATAGGATGAATTATTTGAGCCAAGGTCCTGATCTGGAGGGGGCTAAAATAAAAGAATAGACATGGGGTCTAAAAGATTTGGGTTCTAAGACTTAGAAATAGCAGTTGGAAGGGGGTGAGGGATCTGCACCAATGACACTGCTGCTCTTTGGGGAAGAGCTTATGGAAGTCACATTTAGTGTAGGGATGAAATGGCAAATAGGATGAAACCCAGGGTTACTGGTTACTGGTTATGACTGACTACTCTGTGTCATAGTGCTGTCCTGTCAGCAGCTATCAGTTTGTAGACCTTGCACAAGTGTATATTTTGTAATTGAAACTTGAATACATCCTGATGCATTTATGGAATTTGCAATAGAAACCGTCACTTGCTATTGATGAAGCGTTAAAAATCAGAATTTTGGGGTGAGGGTCCACAATACAAATTTATAACACTGCTACTGAGTCCTCTTAGAACATTACATACAGAATTGGAAAGCACTTTTTTTTTCCCACAGAGGGTAATTCTGCTGGTAATATTCATACAGATCTTTAAGGTTTGTAAAGCACCTTACATACATCAACTCATGTTGTTGAGTGGCAACTCACTGCAGCCTTGTGAGATTGTTGTTGCTTTATAGATGAGGAAAGCCTAGAAAGTTTAGTTGATTTGCCCAGGCTAGCATAACTAGTAAGCCTCTGAAGCAGGATATCCTGGACCCAGGTGCTCTTGATCCCCAAGTTCTGTGCTCTAACAACTATGCAATACTACCTTTCTATGAACCTAGGCTTTCTGAAAGAACGGAATGCTCTCCTACTTCTGACAGCCTGTAAATTTGCCAGTGGGCAGTCCTAAATGGAAAATGCAGTGTGATACAATGGGGGAAGCATTGACTTTGGGGTCAGAAGACCTATTTTTGAATCCCAGCTCTATTTCATCCAGCTAGTAGATAGAGAACACTGAACCTGGAGTTGAGAAAACCTGAGTTCAAATGTGACCTCTGACATTTACTAGCTGTGTGACCCTGGACAAGTCACTCTCTATCTGCTTCAGTTTCCTTATCTGCAAAGTGGAGACAATAATAGCCTCTATATTGCAGAGAGATTTTCAAGATTAAATGAGATAATGCTTATAAAGCACTTTGCACACTTTAAAAAGCTACGTAAACTGCATTACCATCATCATCATTGTGACCCTTAGCAAGACATTTCACCTCTCTGGATTTGGGTTCCCAATCCCCTTGGGATTGGACCAGATTTGAGGTGTCAAGCTTGGTGCCTTCAGGCCCCAGCTCCCCCCAAAACTCATAAGAGTACTGCCCAAACCAGACTAAAATGTCCTTGGGAAATGTTTAACAAATATCAATAAAAATGCTGCACAGATAATATTCATTTGTTGTTTTCTAAGCCACTCTCTGAGTTTCACACCATTGAAGCAGATGATCTCTTAGATCTCTTTATCTTAAGCCCTGAAACCAAAAGTAAGCTGTGACTTTTGCTTCTTGTGACCCAATAGTAGAGAGATATGGCAGATTTCTAGGGTTCTGTCCTTTGCTTGTTTAGAACTAAAGAAGAAAGAAATCCCCAGGCTGCCTCTGGGAGTGACAGGTGGCCTAGCTGCTCACTATAGTTTTCTTCTCTGCAATTACTTTAGCCAGAGAGTATTCTAGGGGAAAAAAACGTAGGCAGGGAACTCTTTGGATAGGTTGAGAGAAGGGAGTCTGTTCAGGAGGCTTCTTGGGTGAGGAAGTAGCAGGGATACCCCTCTGCCCCCTGGCAGCTGGGACTCTTGTTGCACAGGTGGATAGGCTGGGCTTATGATTGTAACATAAAACCCACCTGGGATGTATACAGCAAGCGAAACTGCTTGCTAGCAGTAACTTAGGGAGCGTTTGAGCTGGTGGTGTAGGTTGATGTAAATTCAGTGTTGGGCTTGAAAAGTTCCTTCATCACTTTGATCCTTGAGTAACCTCAGGAGCATTTGTTACCCATGATTAGGCAGGAGCCCAGATGGGGTGGGGGTGGGGGATTGAGTCAGAAGTGTTTGTTGCCTCTTCCTTGTCAGGGTCTTCTTCACTAACTGAGTTTTCCTGTCCTCCCAATCTTAATTGCCTGTGTCTGAGTGAATGATTATGGGAGCTGTGATATGTCTGGCTGACCGTGAAGGAAGATTATGATACTGATCTGTGGATGTGCACTTGGAGTAGCTTTTGCTTCAGTAAGGATAGGTTACATGAAGCATCTATACGTTCTTTCCTAGTCCTAGCAATGTCTTATATTTGCAAAACAGCTAGTTAAGTCCTGGAAAAATCTATGTAGGAGCAAAGAAAACTACCCCCAGTGGGGATCAAAGTTACTGTTAGTCTAAAGAGCACCACTGTGTGCTAACCGTCTAAAGACTAGAAAAGTCTGTGTGCCCTTGCATATTTTCTCTTTCTTTAGGGACTCCCATCCATCTAGGACAGTGGCCCAATCCTGAACTGCATTGAGTAGGTAAGATACTCCAAATCTCTCTTCCTCAAATCCCCAGCATAAACTCTTCACTCGCCTGGGACTTTCCAAAGGCTCAGCAATCAACCTGTCCCTCAGCCTGGAGGGGTTTGAAAAGGGATGTAGGAGAGCAGGGGGTGTGGCAGGGAAGGGCCCCTGGCAGGTGGCTTCCATTGAAGCTGGTTCTGTCTTGTTCCCTGTTGGCTTTGTGTTTCTGGAGAACGCTTTTGTCTTGACCTGAAAAGGCTCAATAGTGGTTACATCTGTCATGGCCAGGAAGCAGCAGTTTGCCGGGTGGGGGGTGAACAAATACTCAGCAAACACCCTGCCTTGGGGCCCAGGTCATGGGAGACTTATTAGTAAAGGCAAAAGTGACCAGGAGGCAGCTGCCTGCTAATCCTGGAAATGGAGAAGAGAGAGATTTAGCTTTTTGACTCCTTCCTTATCTCTCTCTGGTTGTTTTCTTCTCAAAGAGGCAGGCAGTTCTGAATATGAAGATAAAGGCCCTGGGTACAACAGTATTGTTAAATGTTTCTCCATCCTGGCCCCAGTCCTTGTGAATTTGACAGTGGCACCGGCCTACATGAAGGGAGAAATGTTAGAATGTCCGGTCCCCCCTACCTCCCACACTTGTGTGTGCCCCTGGAAGGAGCTGCCATGTTTCACTGAAAAGAGGCCAGAAGGCAGCAGGCATATTAAAAAAGGAGAAATGCTTGCTTACCCATGAAGTTGAGGCTGGTCTGTGGATAGAACACTGTATTAAGTCATAAAGTCCTGAGTTGGAATCTTGTGCCAGTCACTTACTAGCTCTGTGACTCAGGCAAGTCACTGACCTCTCTCTCTGCCTCTATTTCTTCATGAATAAAATTCAGAGGATAATAATAGTACTCATGTCCCACATTATGATGATTAAATGAGAAAAATGTGTAAAGCTCCTGAAGATGCTGTATAAATATTAGATACTGTTATTACCAGACCTTATGAAGAACTTAGAATTATAAGATGCTAAAAAGCACATGTGATCATCTTGGGATCGTTTGAATGCAGACTCAGTGGGAAGGGAACAGTCTAATTGACCTGAAGCCTCCTTCTAGTCCCAGGATTACTGGGGTATCCATTATAGTCATAAAGGATGGCTTAGGGGTCGAGACAGGCAATAGATGAGGACTCTTAACTTCTTAAAATAAACTTTTATTAATATATGTTTTGTTTTCACATCATTTATGTTTCCCAATATAGTCCTTCAGCCTTCTATCTTTTTGAGGGGTTCCAAGTATGGTCATTTTAACTCCACGGCATTTAGTTTGGATCATTTGGTTTGTTTCCATTTTCATTTGTGTAGTCCCTCCCGATTCCCTTAAGGGAAGGATCTGAGATACTTTGCTGCCTTTGCCTTTGGAGGCCTGAAGTCAATGTTCTTTGCCTGGGCTGAGCAGCTGGATGTCGGTAGTTTAGGACATAGTTGTCAGTCGTTTTTACCAGAGCTATGGGAATCCTGTGTCGGAAGCTGCAACAGGATGAAGCCTTGATGGATTCCTTACTCGGAAGGAACCCAGGCCTGGGGAAATCCCAGGATCTGTTTGTAGACCTCATCACTGGGAAGTTCAGTGAATACTGGAGTGTTTCCCAGGAAATCCAGGCATCAGTGATGAAGGATGAGGATGAAGGATGAGGAGAGGAGTCATTGTTTATAGTTCCTGGGAATTGTTTGTCCTTAGCAGATTATCTGCTGCCAGGATGAGGAGAGAACTAAATCTGATACTAAGGATTCCATTCTTGCCTTTGCTCTATTTTCTCTCAGCTAGCTTCTGCCTCGTCTGAGGCACGAGGGAGCTGTTGACGTTGGAAGGAGTGATATCTAGAACAGTCTTCTGAGTGTGCTGTTCATCTACCTGTGTGCCAGATTCCTTTGCCCCAACCTCCTCCCTGTGCCCACTGGAACCACTAAGCTTTGGGCTCTGCTTGATTTCTGGACTTGTGCTAGTCCCTTGTAAGTAGAAACAGAGAAGGAAGCCTTTGAGCTCAGCTAAGTGGTGTGTTGGTAAGATGACTACTAGACCACTTAGCTTGGATTAGCCCTTCCCCTTCCCATCATATTTACTTCACATTATTTCCAAACAGGAATGTATCACCCCTGATGGCATCACACTGAAGCTGTTTCTGGACAGAATTTGTCAGTATGGAAATTGTTTTTCCCATTCTTGGGCTGGACCTGTCCAGATGAATCTGCAGAAATGACCTTTTGGGACTCACATGGTGGAGGGTCTGTTTCCACATTTCTCCATCAGGACTCATCTCCTCATAGTGTTACACCAGCTAGGGACTATACAACTTCTTCTTAAGTCTCTTCCTAACTCTTCCATTGTCTTTCCTTTCATCTAGCCATCAAAATACATTTACTTTTCAATTTCCTTCCCAGGTATTGTTCTGGGGTGGGAAAGGGATGACCAAACTTCTGGAGGATTATGGGAATTCTAGGGAGTTAAGTGTTCATGGCTTTTCTGGGGGAGATTAGAATGGTATGGGAGGTAGTATGGCACAATAGGAAAAACACTAGTCAGAATCCCCAACTTTATGTCCTGTCTCTGATGCTCATACTACCTGTGTGATCTGGGGCAAATTATCTCACCTTTCTCACCTGTACAGTGGACTGAAAGCCCATTGAGCTCTAGCTCTGTGATCTTATATGCTTTCAGCAGTATCTTTCACAGGCCTTTTTGAAATCTAGCATGTTGTTAAGTGCTCCAGATTTATAGTTAGCCATAGGTTTCCAAAGTGGGTGATATGGCCCCTTGGGGGGATGTTAGCAGCCTCGGATGCAATTGGGGGGCATTGAATAAAATAAAGGGGGTGAAGGAAGCCTAAAGAAAGTTTTGAAAACCCATCTATACATGTTTCATTTGTTGTATAACAGAGTTAAAGTCATAGTGATTACATTACTTTTCAAATAAACACAAAAAGTGCAAGTTATAACTGATCAGTGGTCAAGTCCACCAACAGGTCTTAACAAGCAAGTGTTGGCAAGTAAGGGTGTTGCTCATTGTGCAACCACTATATGGTTCCATGATGCAATATTGCATCATCAAAATTTCAATTCAGGAAAGCTCCCCACAAATTTACAACAAGTTATTAAATTTAAAATGTCATTAAAATATTTTCCAAAATGATGCAAATTTCCAAAAAACCAAATAATGGGTTAAATAGATTGGGGGGGTGGTTCAAGCTAAGTAATTTTTGTCTTAAAAGGGGCAGTAGGCCTCTGGCTAGACCATCTCTCCCTTGCCTCTGATTGACAGAAGCTAAATATGGGCCAGTTGCTGTATTGGAATTTCCATTGCCAAACAAGGGATAGGTTAAGGTGGCAGAAGAATAGAAAATTAGAAAAGGAACAAGAAATGGTTCCTTTGTTTTTGTTCCTATGTAATCTCGGTTGCTTATGGAGGTTAGAAGGGCCTCAGTGGTTTGGGGGTTGCATGACCACCTAGAGCTAGGGAGTAAGGGGCCAGGACAAATAACATATTTAAAAATTCACATTTTTCTGGGTGATATCAGGCAGTCCTGAAGAGGGAAATTACATCAAATGGTGTAATTTGAGGGCTGGGTGGGGGATATATTCAAATGGACTGGTAAATGTTACCTAATTTGCCTTGATGTCAAAGTGGAGGATTTATGCATTGACTGTGTGAGGGCCTCCATTCTTTTTAGTACTAGCTTACCAAACCATTAAAGTAAACAATTACTGTCCAGGTGTTAAGAAGGTTTTTTGCCCTCCCCCAGCTTTGGATCCCCACTCTCCCAAGTGTAACTACTTGAAAGGCCTTGGGTGATTTCCTAGATTTATGATTTCATATCCATAGGCCAGTACCAAGCAGGTGTGGCTGTGTTAAATGCCCCTGGAGAACAGGGGTCCCTAACCTGGGGTCCATGAGCTTTAAAAACATTTTTTTATAACTATTTCAACTTAGTTGGCTTTTTAAAAACAATCTTGTATATTTCATCTTTCATGTGCTGAAACATTATTTTGAAAAAGTATCTGTAGGCTTCAGCAGACTGCCAAAGGAGGTCCATTGCACACTCCTACTGTAGTAAGTAGGGAGAGTGAAAACACATCACTCCTGTGGTGGAGGGTGTGGGGGACGACTTCTACATGAATTGGTGATAAAGAGGCCCCTCTGAGGGCTGGGGAAAGCTTCTTCTTAACTAAAGTTGGAGCTTGGAATTTTTGCCTTGAACTCTTCAATGGCCAAGTTGGAGCTCTACTTCCTGCCCCCTAAGGCACAATCAGCTTACTCTGCAGCTGTTGAACATCTGGACTGAGACAGGCTCTTGGAGGTATGTCCATCAGCTTCTTCTTCAGGGGGTGGAGCCCAGCTTGCACAGGCCTCTGGCCAGAGTTGAGGGGAAGGTGGAAGAATGGGATTTCCCCTGCCCCTAAGCATTTCCATGGACTTCCTCCTGTTTCTCTGCTCATATTATTTCCGAGTCTTGACCTCCCAGCAGTCTGCTTCTTCCCAGCTGGGAGAGGGAAGGGAGGAAGTGCTGCTAGGTGGCTGTTCTTGGTTTGTGGTTTTGGGAAAAGATGTATATCTTCTTTCCCCCTACCTCCATAACTCCCTAAGGTTTGGGACCCAAGACACTATAATCACAATATACCATAAGAAAAAGAATACTCAGTAGAGAAATGAGGACGGAGAAGGGCTACTTGTAAAGTCTTAGCATTTTAGGAGGGTACTCCTTTGGTGCATAGAATAGCAGTGTGGTCTTGTGGAAAGAATTTTGAACCAAGAAAGATTCCACATTTACTGTATGGCCTTGGGTGAGTCAGTCACATGACTTTGGCCCAACTTCCTCATCTGTAAAATACTTGCTTTGTCTGTCTCAAAAGTTGGAAGGAGACTAAAATGAGGCAATGGGATAGGCAAGTATTTTGATAAGTGATGTGCTAGGTAAATGTAAGGTGGTATCATTACATATCTGGGAAGAGAGAAATAACAATGTTGAGACAGAACATGAGACTTAGAAGGAGCCTTAGAAACGATCTGGTCAGGAATACAATGAAGCATACATTTTCAGGCATGGACAACATATTGAATTGTGCTTGACTATATTTGTTCCAAGGGAGGGGATGGGTTAGCGATAGAGATTTTTTAAAAAGGCCATCAACAAAATATTGACAAAATACACAGTAGAAAACTAAAGTTCAGAAGGAGATAGAAATGAAGTGATTTTCTTATTACATTATTAATCTGTATGTAACATAAATTCAGTTTCCTATACAAGCTTATTTTTTATTTATCTTTGCTTAAATTTAAGTTCATGCCTACTAATGAATAAATTCATAGTAGTAAATTTGATTTTAAAGTAAGAGATAATCAGGTTCAATCCCATTTTGGTACAGGTGGGGAAGATAAGTTCTGGAGAAGGTAATTGATTTGCCTGATGAATTACCTAAGGTCATATAGCATGCTGGTGACAGTCTTGACTAGAATCCAGGTTTCCCATGAACAGAAAACAAAGGACTTTGGAGTAGAATGTCCATCAGGACCCAGCCCAGTGCTTCTGTTGTCTGAAGTCTCCTTGGTCTTGTAACTGTAACTTCTATCCCTTCTAGGGAAGATGGGAGTTCTGGGTTTGACTGAAATGCCCTTGATCTTCCCCCCACCTTTCGTTTTCACATGACAATCCCCCCCCCCCCCACCATGTTGGCCTTGGACTGGCCTCGCTCCTGCTGCTTTCTGACATGATAGTGATTGTGATTGTTGATCTTCCTTGACTCTTCTTCCTAGTAGTTCATGTTTATGTAGCACTTAAAGGTTGTGAAAAGTGCTTCTCTCACTGTGAAGCAGGCAGGGCTCATTGTCTTCTAGTCATGTGGAGTCAGAGTTCTGAGGAAGGGAAGCTGACTTGCTCATTGTTGCCCAGTGTCAAAGCTAGATCTCCAAACCAGGTCTTCTCACTTCAGGCCAGTATTTTTTTTCTGTTGAACAGCATGGTACTGTATCTCAAATGAAAGAATTCAAGAGTTGCAACAGCACCTTCAAGGTTCTCTAGCTCAACCCTCTGCATGAAGCAGCATCCCTGAACTAGCAGCCATCTAGCATCTCCCTTAATGCTTCCAATGTTAGGGACTTCAAGGAAGCCAAGTCTGTTATTGGGCATCTCTGGTACTTTCTCTCACTTTGCTTGCTGAAGCTCTCTTGGAAATCAAAGAATCTGAAAGTTGGAAGGACTTTGAAGCCTTCCAGAATATTTTCTTCTCTAGCCTCAAACTTTTCTTTCCACTTCCTTTCCCCACTCACTCACAGCAGGTAGCCTTTCCTCTTTATTTATGGAGAAGATTTGGACTTCAGTTTCTTTCTTGGACTTCTTTGAATCTTACAGTGTCCTGAACCAATCTCTTCCATAGTCTCTGGTCCTGGAAGAAGAGGTGGTCTCTTCCTTGCCAGTGTTTAAGCCCTTTCTCTCATCTCTTCCTTTATCTTCTGTGACTTTGCTCCATAGTAGGTTCTCTGTCTCTCTCTCTGTCTCTCCTTCCCTCTCTCTCCTTCTCCCTGTTTCCATCTTCCCCTCCTTCCCTTCTCTCTCTCTTTTTCTCTCTCTCCATCTCTTCTCTTTTTCTCTTTCTCCTTCAGCCTAACAACATCACAATAGCATCCTTCCCCCCTCCCCTTAGTGCCAAACTTATAGAGAGTAATTTACACTTATGGTTTTTACTTTGTCACCACCATCTTTTAACCCTTTGTAGTTTGGCTTTTGTTTTCACCATTCTACTGAAAAAAAGATTTCCCTAAGGTCACTAATTACTTTTTATTGCATTTTTTCTGCCCTCATTCTCTTTGATCTATCTCTGACATTTGATATTGTAGATCATTTGTTTCTTCTTGTTACCTTCTTCTCCTTAGGTTTCTACAGTAAGAGAGCACAGTAACTTTCATGATTCTTCTACCTCTCTTACCACCTCCCCACCCCCCCTTTTTTTCTGGCTCCATATTCTGATGCCCGAATTTGGTTATACCCCAAAGTATTTTCCTAATCACTTGTTCTTGGTTATATGTACTCCCATGATTTCAGTAATTACCTCTATACAGATGAATACTAAATCTATGTCTCCACACCCAGAGCTCTAGTCTTGTGTTTTTGTTTGATGCAGTAGCTCCTCCAGGATGTATTGGGGCTATTCAAATTCAACATTTTATTTTATTTTATTTTTGCTTTTTGGAGGGGGGAAGGCAGGGCAATTGGGGTTGTGACTTGCCCAAGGTTAAATGACTAATAAGTGTTAAATGGTCCTATTTGAACTCAGGCCCTCCTGACTCCAGGACCTGTGCTCTATTCACTGCGCCACCTAGCTGCCCCCAAATGCAACATTTAAAAAACCCAACTCATCTACCCCAAAACCTTCTCCTCCTCTACCTGTCTTACTTCAATTTTTAAATATAATTTGTAAAAATTATAATTCTTATTTTCTTTCCCTCCCACAATCCTTTTCCCCTTGGAAGGAAAAGAAAAACAAAGCCTTCATTAAAAAAATTAGCATAGTCAAGCAAAACAAATTTTTGCATTGACTACTTCCAAAAACCAGGTGTCAGTCTGCACCCTGGGTCTCTTACCACTGTGACTTCTCTAGTATCATGGATGGTTATTACATCAGTCAGAGTTCTTAAGTCTTTCAAAATTGTTTGTCCTTACAATGTTGTTGTTATTGTATAAATTGTTCTAGCTCTACTCACTTCACTCTGTATCAGTTTATATCTATCAGTCTTCCTAGGCTGAAAAAGCCTCATCATTTCTCATAGCACAATAGTATTTCATTACATTTTTGTATTGTAACTTATTCAGACATTCCTTAGTTGATGGGAATTCCCTTAGTTTCTGTTCTTTACCACCACAAAAAGAGCTGGCATAAGTATTTGTATACATAGGAGGCCCTTTCCCCCTTCTTTGATCTCTTTAGAGTATAGGCCTCTAGAGATGTATCATGGTATCAGAGGATATGTACAGGTTAGTAACTTTCTGGTCATCATTCCAAATTGCTTTTCCAATTGATTCACCAAGTAGTACATTAAACAGGCCAGTTTCCCCATTTTTATTTCCCTTACTAGGGAATAAACCGTTTCCCAGTTATTTATGACATCTCTCTCAGCCAATATACCCAGTTGGTTACCAAGCCCTGTTGTTTTACCTCTTGCTTCTGTCTCTTCTTTTCACACTGCAGCCATCTTAGTTCAGGACCTTTTTTCTTATTTAGGGATAGGGACTAAACCTTTGATTTCATTGGCATAAGAAATACCTGGATAAGGAAACTCCCTGTATCAGTAGTATGTTTAGAGGTACCTTCTCTGCAACTTAAGACCTTATAGGATTGTGTGGAACAGGGGTCAAGACTTGCCCAGGGGCACAGTAATTATCTGGCTTCTGTCATCTGTTAACAGTAGATGTAGCTTGTGTTGCCCTTCCCCCCCCCCTTATTGTTTTAAAAAGCCCTTGTTCATGTCTTTAGTATTTTCTTTTTTCGCAACCCTTCATTCATTTTGGGTAGTTAGGTGTGACAATAGAGTATGGAACTTTGAGTCTGGAAGATCTGAGTTCAGATCCTGCCTCCACACTTCTAGCAGTATGAAACTAGGAAAGTCACTTAACTTCTTTCACCCTCACTTTCTTAATCTGTAAAATCAGGTTAATAATAGCATTCACCTTCTGGGATTGTCGTGAAGATCAAATGAGATAATGTATGTAAAATGCTTTGCAAAACAAACTTCAAGGTTATGTGAATTAAGTTCACTTTATTGATTTCTTTTGCTTTCTGAAAGATGAAATGGTTAGCTTATATAAGTCAGAAAATTTTCAGATTACATTATTATATAATACTATTATTATTATTATTATCTAGCAAATATCTAAATAGTTTAGTTGAAACCCTGTATCATCTATGTCTAATGCCCCACCGCCAGTATTCTTCTTCTTTTTTTTTTTGCTTTTTGGAGGGCAAGTGGGGTTAAGTAACTTGCCCAAGGTTTTTTTGTTTGTGTGTGTTAAGTGTCTGAGGCCGGATCTGAACTCAGGTCCTTCTGACTCCAGGGCCAGCGCTCTACTCACTGCGCCACCTAGCCTCCCCCCACCCCCAATATTCTTAAAATCAGTCCTAGACATCATCCACAACCTTTGCCTGACTTAGAGAACTAACTATATTATATCCTTTGACAAAAATAATTAGTTCTGTTTTATTTTCACCCACATGCTGCCCACCCTGCTTCTACTTTCAGGTTTGTGGATTTTTCACACAAGTGTATATGTTTTTGCTAGGTGGTGCTGTTCACCTTCTGTTTTGTTTTTTCTTTTGCACAAGACATATTTCAATTATGAATCTTGTTTCTAGGTTACCCAGTGAAATCATATTTACCTCATTGTTTTAAAATTTCAAGTTTATATTTATTTATGGCTCATACTCTCTGTGGTGATATGTAGCCACTTGAAGTTACAATTATTATTCCAGATTCTTTTCTCTACTTGTCATGTGAGAATCGTTGGGCACCGCCCCTGTTATCATATTATGTCAAGCTTCGTGGTCTTTCGTGTCTGATTTTTATAGTTTGTTTTGACCATTTTCTTCCTCACCGTTCAGATTCTACTTTAAAACTCTTTTGGTCAAGTTGGTCAATCTTCTGCCAAACACATTCTTCTTAATATTCCTAATCCTATATTAGGCAGTGAGTTTCAATTTTGGCAGGTAACGTATTTCGTTTCAGATAGAATACCTCTTGGGTTAGTTGTCAGATCTACTTAGGGCTTCTCTATGCCATAGCAAACCAGAACCCACCACCACTATAGTTTTCTTTTGGATTAGTAGGAGGAATCTTGGCACTTATGAGTCGTCTTTTTTTTGGCTTTTTGGAGGGCAGTTGGGTTAAGTGACTTGCCCAAGGGTCAACATGGCTAGGTTTTGTTTTGTTTTGTTTTGTTTTGGTGTGGGTTAAGTGTCTGAGACTGGATTTGAACTCAGGTCCTCCTGACTTCTAACTTGTGAGTCTTCTTAACTATACTGTGGACCAATGAATGCCATTTTCTTCAAAAGTTCAGATCCTACCTAATGGATAACTGCAGGGATGTAGAGTACCTCCTGTCTTTCTTCTCCATGTTGCATTGTACTGCTCACTACCCATCTTGACATTGGTTTTAGTTCCTATAGTCACAGGCTGGCAAAAAGGGATGTTAGAGGACATTTGGACGCACAGGAATCTTTACTACCACTTCTCCATAAAATAATCACCTTACCTCAACCTGAAGACTATTGATGAGAATGAGCCCAATGCCTCTTGAGGTAGCCCATTCCACATTAAAAGCCGCCTACCCCATAGTTCTAACCTCTGATGCTAAGCAACGTAAGTCCAATCTCTTTGGTAGTATAGTTACTAAACTATTTAGGAAGGAAAGACTTATGCTGGGAGAAACATCTTTGGCATATTATTTAATGGAGCAATTGCTCTTTTCTACTCCAATCCCCACCGATTGGAGGAAAAATTGTGTAGGGAAAAGGCTGTTGGGTTGGGGAAGGAGGAGGGGACAACATTTATTTCTGCATACTTTGGCTGGTAGAGTGTGGTCAATAATTATTATGACAACTGACTCTTTTAGGACGCTTCCTTTGTTACCTAACTTTATATCCATGAATTGAAGATCCCTAATCTCTTCTCCCCCTCTCCCCCACTTTGATAGGAAGGGCGCTTGTTTACAAATATCCTCTAGTCTTTGTCAGTTTTCCATCTTCACCTCTACCTGACATTCACTGTGGTTCCCTCTTGACTGAGGGTTCCTCCTGTGAAAGTCACTGTGGTTCTTTCATTTTGGGGACTTAGAGTTCAGGCAAAGCCTGGGAAAGTTGACGTGCAAAATTGGGGTTTGAGATACCAGTGACTCTCTTGGGAGCACCAGGGGCCTGCCTCCAGCCCACCAAACCAGAATTCTTATTTCCTTCTCCCCCCTTTACATTTATATTAATAGATCCTCAGAGTTGGCTTACTGTCTGCCTCCTTGGTTTCTTTCCTGGATATATGGATTATTTCTTCTATAGGAATCTATAGACAGATAGTTCTTCATTCTAGCAATGTCCTTCTGTTCCTTTTAACTTTCTTGAGAATGATGACGTTCAGTTTACATTTATATGCAAATAATTAATTGATGACTGCCTTAAGTAGGGAGACAGGTAGAGGATAGGTCTGACAGGTTAATAGGACAATTTACTCTTAGTCCATATCTCCTGGATATCATGTTGAGTTCTCTATGGTTCCCCCATGTAAAGTTCCACAGCAAATTGCCTGATTGATAGCTGGCACCTGGTCTTTCATCCAGCCTACTACTTCTCATCTCTTCCCTTTCCTTTCCTTTCCTCAAAGATGTTAATCTCTTCTAGTTGATAGATCTGGGACAGTTACTGTAAATATCTGTTCCAAGGCCAACACCCTTCAGTTAATATAAAGACTTTTGACCCCTACGCAGCTGCACCTTTTTTCCTGGCCCAGGATACTCCACGTAGCAAAATTTGGCACCTTACCTAGTGGTGAAAGGAGAACTTTAACATTCTGTTGTGATTTCTGGGTAATAGGTACCTGAGTCATTGCTCTCTTTATAGTGATACCTCATTCCAAAGAAATTTCACCTACAGAATCACCAAAGAACAATGCTTTCAAGTTCAAAATACTTAACAAATGCTGTTGAACTCAAATGAATTTTGGGTTATAATGTCTAATGTGTTAGATTGTCATACATACTACATTACTCTGAACCAAATATTGGACATACTTTGCAATGAGATTTCATTGTAAGAAAGTATGTATGTGTATATGTGTGTATATATATATGTATATATGTATACACACACACATATATACATATAGGTATGTGTATATATAATGTATGTGTATGTATATATAATACATATGTAGAAAAATATATTATATTATATATTAATATATATCATATATTAATATATAATATATATACTGAAAAATATTTATGTGAAAAAATAACCATGAAAGTATTATTTCTTTCAGTTCACTTCACAAGGTGCTTTATCACATATCATTTACTCCTTACTTAGTCCTCTTCACCATCTCACCCCGAAAAAGCACAGTCATAGGCCACACTCTGGTTTTATACAAGCCAGGCTTGAGAGAAGAGAGTGGCCTGAATTTGGACAAATACAATAAATACTGTGCCACAGCCCAAGCCCTAACCCCACCAGGCATCCTTGAAATGACCAGGAAAAAGTGAATCAGTCATTGATTTTATTTACCACTTTAGGTCTAGGAGCTGTGGGTACAAAGTCAGGGGTTCTCTAGATGTGGGAAAAATCTCTGTAGTCTCTGGGGTAAGACACAAGGGCTGACTGCTCATGGCAAGAGAGAGACCTTAGGGACAAGCTGCTTTAGAGAAAAATGAATTGTTAAAGGAGTTTGTCACTTCCCAGCTGTTGTTAGGCTTTGTGTGATACTACCAGGGGCCCAAAAAGCAGATCATCATGTTTGCCCTTTTCCTTCCACAAGTTTCAGCTCTGTTTATTGGGGGATTTTTCCCCCTGTAAACATGAGTTTATATTTTTTAAAAATAGAAGTCAATGGTAAAAATAGAAGTAATTTGTTCCCCATAGGGCCAATTCTTCTGAAGGGTTTAGTTCCTATATAAGGCACGTATCTCTGTGCTATTTTCATGTGCTTTTTCTGTGAAAGGCTCATTGGTTTTTGAAGACCTGTTTTATTTTGTGGTTAGTTCAGGTGGAAGGGGAAGAATCTGAAGGTTTGAATAGGAGCCTCTGATATTATCTAGCCTAACTCCTAGATCCTAAGGCCTCTAAAATATGAAATTCCTCTTCAGCCCCCGCTACAAGGGGCCTACTCATTTTTCAAATGACTTCCCCTCTACTGGTGGGGAATTCACTTTTCCTTCTAGAGGCCTCCGCCATTTTGAGAAAGCATGACACAGTGGAAAGAGGACTAGATTGGGATTTCCGAAGACCAATGTCCAAATTGTAGCTCTGCCATTTACTACTTGTGTGGCCTGGCACAAATCATGTGACTTTCCTGGCCTCGGTTTCTCCATTTGTAAAATAAGGAGATTGGACTAGGTGACCTCTATGATCCATTCTGTCTTTCAACCTCAAATGCCATTATGAGCCATCACTAGGCAGCTTTAGGTGTTAATTCTTCTTTCTATTGAGTTAGAATCTTGTCTTTCTCTAACTTTCTCCTACCCCTGCCTTCCACAAACCAACCAGGCTCAGTCTAATTCCTCTTCTGTGAAACAGTATTTCAAATATTTGAAAACAAAGAGAATAAGTTCGTATGATGTGGTAGAAAGGGCTCTGGTTTTAAAGTCGAAGGACTCAAGTTCAAATTCTGGCACTGCCTATTTCTACCTATATGACCTTGGACCACTCATTGAATTTCTGTAGTCTTGTTTTCTTAACTACAGGATAACTCAGAAGGTTCTTTCAGGCTCTAAATCTGTGGCCCCACAATCCTGAAGTTTACCTTCAACCATACCTCATGTGACATGATTTCTAGACCCCTTAACTCTTGTTCACATTGGTGCGGAATTCCACAACATGTAGGAAGGAAAAGAGTGTTCTTACCTTTTGGAGGAAGGGGTGGCAAATTCTTTTGTTGTTAATTTTTTAGTTTTTTCCACATAATGCTATTTTATTTTTCCCAATTGCATGTAAGGATAGTTTTCATCATTCAGCTTTATAAGATTTTGAGTTTTGATTTTTTTTTCTCCCTCCCCAAGATGGCAAGCAGTCTGATGTAGGCTATACACATACAGTCACATTAAACATCTTTCTACAATTAGTTGTGTGAAAGAAGAATCAGAACAAAAGAGAAAAAGTTCTTCCTTTAAAAACCAAACAAATGTAGAAGCAAAAACAAAAATTAGAGACTAAAATGAAGGTTATTTTAATGAACAAGGAAATATTTTTGAGTGACTATGATGCCCTGGGCATTGAAGAAGACAAGGGAATGATGAAATCCTGTCACTGCCATCGAGCTTATAACTTGTTAGGGACAGTGACTTAGATGAGACAAAGAATCATGCGGTAAAATCCTGTTAATTATGTGGCTCAGGCTACAAGTGTTACAAAGCATCCCCTGTCCTCTGCTCTTTTCTTGTCAGTTTCCTTTTCTTTGTTTCGCTGACCAGCTCACATCATTGTCTGGGAGCCTGGCAGAGGTCACAGATGTAGCTAAACTCTCCTGCCATGGATCTATCTCCCTTCTGAAGAGAGTCGAGGCAGGGAGAGCCCTGCCAAAATTCAGGAAGGGGTCAGGCTTGCAGGAGGGGTAATGCAAAGGACTTGGCCACCTTTCACTATCATTGTGGAGTGAGCATTTCCTCTGGAGTCTGGGGACTTGAGTTCAAATCCTTCCTCTAACCTTTTCTACTTGTGTGACCCGGGGCAATCTAGCTAACCTCCCCAGGCCTCAGTATCCTGATGTATAAAATAAGGGGGATAGACTAGATGGCCTTTGAGGTCTCCTCCAACTTGGCATCTATGATCCCTATGATCTCTTCCTCCTCTCTCCAAGCTTTAGAAAGAGCTAAGCAAAAAGAACCAGAAATAATGAAAAATGGGAACAAAGGGGGGCTAGCAATGCCCCTCAAACTATACTGCAAAACAGTAATTTTCAAAACAATTTGCTTACTGGTTAAAGATAACTTGCTCATTGGAACAAAGTAGGCAAACAGCATACATAGCAAATGAAGCCAATTGCCTAGGTCGTAAACCCAAAGACCCCAGCTATTGGAAGAATATTTAATTTTTTATTTAATTTTTTTAAGATGCTGGGGAGACTGTACAGCAGAATGGAAGAAATTAGATTTAACATAACACCTTATACTAAGATAACCTCTAAATAGATGTTCTAAATATAAAAGTTTACATCATAAACAAATTAAAGAAACATGGAAAAAATTACCCATTAGATCTATAGATTGATGAAAAGTTGATGACCAGACATGGACTGGTCACAGAAGATAAAATGGATCATTATGATCACATAAAATTTAAAAGTTTTTGCCTAAATAAATCCAATAAAGCTAAGATTTAAAGGGAAACAATTAACTGGAGAATTTTTTTTTTGTAGCAAGTTTCTTTGAAATTCTAAAACAGATCAGGAATTGATTCAGATTTATAAGAATGAGGTATTCTGTAACTGATAAATACTCCAAGGATATAAATATAACTTCAGTTCTCAAGGGAGAAAAAACCCTCAAGCCTATCTTTAGTCATGAGAAAAAATGCTCCAAATCACTAATGGAGAAATGAAAATTAAAATAATTTTGAGGTTCCACCTCCCACCCATCTGATTGACAAAGGTGATAAAAAAGCAAGATGACAGATGTTGGAGGGTCTGTGGGAAAACAGGCACATTAATGCACTGTTGGTGGTCCTTTGAATGGGTATAACTATCCTGGGAAGCAATTTGGAAGTATATGCAAAAGGTTACTAAACAGTTAATGCATGTCCTTTGACAAAGTTATACCCTTTGCTAGGCCTATACCCAAAAGAATTCAGAGAAATAGGAAAAGGTCCTACCTACATGAACAAAAACATGTATAGCAGCTCATTTATTCTATTTGCAAAAAAAAATCTGGAAACTAAGGATTTGCCCATCATTTGAAGAATGGCTTAAATAGATTTTGGTACATGAATGTGATGGAATACTATTGTGCTGTAAGAAATTAAGAAAGAGATGATTTCAAGGAGATGTGGAAAGCCTTGTATGAAGTGATGCAGAGTGAAGCGAGTAGAGAGGAACAATTTATACCATAGCATCAGTATTCTAAAAATGAACACTTTTGAAGACTTTGATAAACTGGTTAAAGATGAGACGTACAGCAAATTTATACAGTAACAGCACTATAAAGTCAAATAACTTTGAAAGCTCTGAGAACTATGAAAAATGAAATGCCCATCCATGATTCCAGAGGACTGATAATAAAACACTCTCCACGTCTAGAGAGAAGTGACAAATTTAGGGGAGAGAATTTTTGTATACAGCTGATGAGAAAATTTGTTTTGCTTGACTCTGCGTATTGTATTTGTTACAAAAGATTTTCTTGTCTTTTCTCTCTCTCTTTTTTTAATGAGATGGAAGATGAAAGGGGGAGAAAATAGATTTTAGTTAATTAAAAAAACTTTAAAGTTCAGGGGTTACAGGAGTGGAATGTTGCATGTCCTTTCAGATGAGATCACTATATTGTTAGTTTTACTGAATTGTTTTCCCTGATTCCAAGAGAATTCTCATGGGGTGGGGGTCATCTGGAAATGTTTGTAATGTAAAACCAAGTCATGTTAATAAAATTAAAAAAAAAAAAAAGAAAGAGCTAAATCAGAGTAGTAAGGTTAAGGCCAAGGGAAACTGGAAGGAGCAGCAGAGGAGCATGGAGGAGTAATTCTTGACTTTGCTCCTTTTTCTTTCCTTTTGGGGAAGCCTAGGATTCTCCTCCCTTTAGCTTAGTCTCCTGGAATGTGTATTTTGGAGGGAGGGGGAGAAGAAGTCTATCCGTAGGGTGTCATGTTTCTTATCCCTCATCTCTCCCCCCGCACCAACTCCCCAGACGCTGTGTTACCACCACAGGCTGAATTCTTTCCACCTGCTGTCACATCAGAGGCAGCTAGGGCCAGCTGGGCATCAGATGCTTTCTTGGATGTGTGCTTTGGCCTTCAGGTGTGGGGGAGTAGCAACTGGAGCTCTGGGGTCTCTAAATTTCTAAACTTGCTTATTAGCAGTGATGACTGTAGAAGCAGGGCCCTTTTTGTCTTCTCTGGCTTATTATTCTTTTGACCTTGAATGCTGGTGAAGTAGGATGGGAACCAGGGCTCCTGGAGCTTTTGGTCAGCACCTGATCTAGACTTGGAAGGGTCATGTGTGTTGGCTATGAGAAAGGAGTGATGCACTGAGTTCCTGTTTCTGACTGTGGTAATGAGAACTTGAAAGGGGTTCCGACAGTCAGAATTCAGTGCACACACTTATTGAGCATCTGCTCTGTGCCATGTACTGTTTTAGGCACTTGTAGGAGAGGGGTACTATGGGAACAGTCATTAAAAACAATTCCCTGCTCTCCAAGTGCCTAAAGTCTAGACAGGGAGGTGAGCTCTTGGATGTCAGCGTGTGCTGAGAAACGAAGGAGTAGCAGCCTGGGTGCTGTGCTGAAGCAGAGGAGGTCTTGTTTAACAAACACAGAACACTAATGCTTACACTCACCGTGGGTGATGTTCTCCTGTCTGAATCAGAGGCCTGGAGAGGGAGGGAAGACTTGGTAGCATTTTACCTCTTTCCGACCCCTCTCAACCAGCTGTCAGAGTTAATTAGGTGGTGTGAGAAGCAGAGAAGAAACCTAGCATTGGGAAGCCAGAGCTGAGCTTCCTTTGGTAGCTGTCCCTAGAGTATCCTATATCTCCTCCCTCCCGAAGCTATTAATAACACCTTCTTTGCAGAGCTGTTCATCCTTCTAAAGGAAATAGGTTGGAGCAGGCATGTTTCCCAGTGCTCCCTGCCCCACCAGAAGATTTCTGACGCCACCAGGGGTAGGGGTGGAGGATAACATGGGATCTGTCCTTGGTTGCCTCTCTGCTCTTCCTCTCACAATAGTCTAGCCAGTGGTCAGGACCTTGGACCCAGATTCCCCTTTGAACTATCTCAGATTGGGTCAGGCTTAGGGAGCAGATTCTGTAACCTCCAGCTTCTACCCTGGGTGACTTGTAGTTAAAACATTGGCTGCTGAAGGACTTGTCTAGTTGGATAAAGGGCTGGGGAACCCTGAATCTATCCCCATTCATCACCACCTCCAAGTCTTTATTTGAACCTGAATATCAGCCTGATAATAACTTGAATTTATATAACACTTTAAGGTTTTCACATTACTTTTCCCATGGCAAATAGATCCAAATAATTTTTTTCCATTTTATAGATGGGGAAACTGAGAATCTGTTATTGCCTAGCATGACTTGCTCATGGTCACATCTAATGAGCCTTAAAGCCAGGATTTAGACTCAGGTCTCCTGACTCCATGACCAGTTTGCTTTGTACTGTATACCACACTGGTCCCAAACAGGAGATGCCCCTAAGGATTTAATGCAGAAGTTCTTAACCTGTGGTCTGTGAAATAATATTAAAAATATTTCAATAACCATATTTTAATATAATTGGTTTCCTTTGTAATCCTCTCTTTAAAGTGTTTAAAAACATTATTCTGAGAAGAGATCCATAGGCTTCATCAGACTGCCAAAGGGGTTCTATGACATAAGAAAGGTTAAGAACCCCATTTTGATTTTTTTGAATCCTGCTATGTTCCATGCAGGTTTTACCTACAGAGAAAGGGATGTGATGAAATGGGGTATTATACTACATCACAGGACAATGACTTAAGTCTTTGCTACCACACTACAAGGGTAAGAACTGTGATGGTTCTCCTGGGCCTCTACCTTCCTCATGCTCTTGCTGACTTCCCAGGCAGGCCATCCTGTCTTCTATAGTCCACCACACATAATTAGTTCACTTATTACATACATTGTGATACATTGTGAAGGAATAAGTCTCATGTGTGTATGTATATATGTATGTTTGTGTGTATATGTGTATGCATGCATATATATGTATATGCTAAGTCACTCACTGTGGTGGGGTATTTTTCAGCTTAACTGAGGTTCAGAGTATTTAGTGCCTCTCCCTAGATCCAGCAATCATACCGCTAGCATTTCTATAATTCTTTGAGGTCTGCAAAGTGTTTTACAAGTATATGATCCTCACAGCAATCCTGGGAGGGAGGTGCTATTATTATACCCTTTTTACAGAACCACCTGTGCCAGACAGAAGGTTAAGAGACTTACTTAGGCTTACCCAGTAAGGTTCTGAGGCTCGATTTGAACTCATCTCCCTGACCCCGGGTCACACCGACTAGTACCCAGTATAGTCAGTGCTCCTTCACACCTCAGCTGGGAGACATTTCCTTTAGGTCTTAATGTTTCAATTCACCTGATTTTTACCATCTGATCTCAGGCCATAGTATTGGTATTGATCTTTTTTTGGTTACTGAAAAAAAAATAAAGTTCTTTCTTAATTGGGTGCTTTTATTTTTTTTTTAAATTTTTTTTAAAAAGCAATTGGGATTAAGTAACTTGCTCAAGGTTAAATGGTCAGTCATTATTTATGTGTGGGTGCTCATTTTCTGAGGCCGGAACTGATCCAGGGTCCTCCCGACTCTGGGGCCCGCGCTCTTATTCACTGCGCCACCTAGCTGTCCCTTAATTGGGTGCTTTAAAAAATTTTTTTTGGTCAAAACTGCTGCCAGCTTAGCCCTCACCAAGTCACGTGGTCTCCACAGGGCACTATCCTGGACCCTGTCCTTTCCTTCCCCTTTTAAGCCCTCAGTTCCTATACTTCAGCTCCATTAGAATGTGCTTCTCTGTCCCTTCTTCCTACAGCTCCACCTTATAGACTCAGTTGCCTGCCTTGCCAAGTAAAGATTGCTTGTTGTCTTCTGTGTTTCCAAGAGGCTTCTCCTTGTATGTTTCTATGTTAGCAGAAATAACACTTTTTCTTTGGAAGTCCTCTTTGACCGTCCTTAATGCTTCAAAAAACCTGATCCTCCCCCAGTTACATTTTTTTTTTAGCACCACCATCAGTGTTTGAAGAAAGGAGCACTTTGATACAAGGGCTCATTGAATACTCAGAGAAAGGGGCAATGACCAACAGTTGGGTCAACAGCATAGAGTTTGTCTCTGAAACACATGATTCAAATGGACAAATTTACTAAAACTATACACTTTATGCAAGGAAATAATGAGAATTATAAGACATAATCTTTGCCCTTAATCTTATAATCTGATTGGGAAAAAAGAATTATACATCTGTGAAAACATGAGGAGAGAGTGTTGACACAATGGAAGATATCATAGGGCAGAATATGATCCATCACTAAATAAGCAATATAGACTCTGAATTTGGAGAAAGGAGAAATCACTATGGGCTGGCCACTTCCTCTGTAGTGGGCTTGGGCAGTAGTTCCCAATTTTTTAGAGCATGAAGATCTCTTTATAAAATCAAAGATTGTGTGAATCATAGCACTAGTACATTTAGACTATTAACATTGGTGGTGGTGGTTTTTTTTTTTTTAAATATGACAAGGAGTTACTGTGAATTCAGTAATTTTCTTATTTTATGTTTTATTAATCATAACAGTATTTGTATACTTTGAAAAAAGAGTAACATGAATGATAGGATCGTGATGATAGAGTTGTGATTTACTGAAGTTCACACCCATAGTAAATGTTGTGTTTTTGAGACCTATGACTTATTCAGGCTACAAAAGTGATATTTATTTACTGTGCCATGCTTTGTTGGCGTGCCTATGTAGGGACTGCATTAACTCTGTAATATCATCTAGGACCAGGAGTGTGCTGGAGCCAGCTGAAACCAGCTCTTGTCAGCCAACTGTTAAATTTTTAGTGTGAGCATTTATACCTCAGAAAACACTGCAAATTAGGGTTTGATTTATTGTTTTGTTGGTTGTCTAGCTGTTAGAAAGTGATGGAGAAAATGTTGATAATGCAGATTGAGCTTAAAAGTGTAACGATTTGTACCTCCTCCCACCTCCCACCCCTCACCCCGAAGCAGTCCAGGACTAGGACTATAGTTTAGGAATGATTGGTCTAGGGTTATGCTGTACCACCTACCTTAGAATGCCAGTGGCTGGACATGATGCTAAAAACTGGAGGTGCTTAAGCAGGCTTACTCATTTTGCTTTGTTTCTGTGTCTCAAACGACCTCCTTAACCTCAGCTCCCCACTTTCCCTTGTGTGCCATTAGTCAGCAGCAGCCCTGGCCGGTAGTTTATGGACAAGTCAACAGAAAAGCATGATGGAAGAGGCTCATCTCAGGATAGGAAAGGTGTCACCCTAAGAACTGAGTGAATTTGAAACCTGCATTGCTTCTTCCTCCCTGTTGTTTTTCTTCTTCTCTGCCAATGGTAGATAGTGCTGGCATTTACAGTATTCCCCAGTGTGGCCTCCCACTGACCTTTCCAAACTCATTTTTTCTTACCCCACTTAATGCACTCTCCTTTCTAGTCAAACTGGCCAGCTTAGTCTTCCCCACGTGGAACATTCTGCCTTCCTTTGCACAGGCAAACGATAACTCCTAAAAACCTAAAATCCCGCATGTCTTATACAGATACCCTCCTCAGTTCTTAGAGTCCTTTTTTTTTGTTGTTTTCAGTCTTGTCTGATTCTCCATGACCCCTTCTGGGGTTTTCTTGGCAAAGATACTGGAGTGGTTTGCCATTTCCTTCCCCAGCTCATTTTACAGATGAGGAAACTGAGGCAAACAGGGTGAAGTGACTTTCCCAGGGTCACACAGCTATTAAGTGTCTGGAGACAGGTTTGAACCCAGGAAGATGAGTCTTCATGACCATAGGTCTAGCACACTATCTCCTCTGCCACCTAGCTACCCTCTCAGAATCCTTATTTTTCTTTAAATTGCAGTTCAGATGCTACATAATACACAGAGTCTTTTCTAACCTTTCAAGTTGTTAAATTCCTTCAGTCCAGGTAGAGCAACAGATAGAGCAACTGGGCCTAGAGTCAAGAACTGAGTTCAAATCCAGCTTTTGATACTTACCAGGCTTGTGACCTTGGACCAGTCACTTAATTTCTGTCTGCCTCAAGTCTCCTTATCTGTAAAATGGTGATGATAATAAGAGCACCTACCTCCCAAGGTGGTTGTAAGGATCAAATGGGATAATATTTCTAAAATACTGCTTAGCACAGTGCTGGCACACAGTAGGTGCCTAATAAATGCTGGTTTCCTTCTGTTGTTTAGTATGTACACTTTATTTACTTGTCTGTACATTATCTCATCTGTGAAAGGAGGTAGTTGGACTAGATGATCTTCTGAAATCCCTCCTGGCTCTAAACCTGTGATCCAGTGCTGTGCATTGTACCCCTCACCTCTTTCCCCCTCCCAAACTTCCCCCTCCCCCACCTCTTTCCCCACTCCCAACTTTCCCACTCCCCCACCTCTCCAATGAAAATTCCTGGAGCACAGGGACTGTCTGGTTTTTATCTTGCATTTTAACTCCTAGCACACAGGACGGTCTTTAAAATATTTGTTGAATTGAATTAAATAGTGAAGATTCCTTTTCTCCTGCTTGGTGCCACTGGAGAAGTTTATAATAGGCAAACAGATTAGTGTCAGCCCATTGTACATAGTCATCCCCTGGAGTATTAGAATTTCTGACTTGGGCTGGTAATCAGGTTGAAGGGGAGGACCTCCTGACAATCTGTGCAGCATTTCAACGTAGCCGTTAGGTGGCAGTGTGATTCCATAGCAGTATTTCATTTCTTTTGAAGAGGCTTGTGGATTTACTCCAACCCCCTTATTTTACAGATGCACAAGGTTGGGCAGGTAGTAAGTGACTGGAGGCAGGTTGGGCATGTTCTTACGGCTTCCAGGGAAGTCACAGGATCATCTAGCTAAAGTGTCTCCTGGAAGACCATCCCCAGCTTTTACTCCAAAGATCATGAGACTTAGGGCTAGAAGAAAGTTAGAAATTCTAGTCTAACTCTCTTATTTTACAGATGAAGAAACTCAGGTTGAGATGGATAATAATCTGTCCAGGGGAACACAGAGAACGTGTGTGGCCTTGATTCATCCAGGCCCTTTGACTGCAAACCCCTCTTTTTGCCCCTAAACCAAGAGTCATTCTCTTGGATACTCTCTGTCTTTCAGGCTGAAGACACACCTTCCTGGCTTCCAAAGCCTTCCACAACCAGTCTCCAACGCTGCCTATTGAATTTTAATTCCTTCTCTGTCCTCCTTCCATTCCTCCATTACTTATCCTTTTTTCTAATCCTGTCATTCCCTCAGTCTCCCACATGTCTCAAGTATTCTTCCTCCCCTGTCTGCACCTTTGTTTCTCCCCACCCAGAATGCCCTCCCTTCTCTCCTTTATCTGGCCATATCCTGTCTATCCTTCAAAGACCTGTTCAAATCCTGCCTCTTTCAAGTAGCCTTCCCTGACCATGCCAGCCCTCACCATTCACTCCTTAAGTCTAGCATCCTATGAGTACATCACTGCTCATTTGCATGCTGTCTGGTCTTCTTGGTTGTCTTTTGCAGGGAATCTTACTTTTTTTCTGTGAGATTATAAGATTTTTGATGATGAAGACCTTGTCTTCAGTCTTTTGTGTCCCCTCAGAGTGCCCGGCATTGTGCTGCCCCCCCCCCCTGCCCCCCGTGGGCGCTCAATAACTACTTATTAGTTGGCTAAGGAGAAAGGGGGTGACCTGAGTGGACAGAAAAGTGGAATGGATTTGGACCTGTGGGTCCTAAAGTATCTTCTGGGGATGCAGCTAGATGACCCTTGGAGGTTACCTCCAATTTCTCCTCATTTAAGGTCCTTCCACCTCCCTCTATGTCTTGATTTAAACATTCTGTCAAACATTTCCATCCCTTGAGTCTGTATATCCCAACTCCTTAGGCAGATGGGCTCAGCTGGAAACTGCAACCTAAGGAACTGTTAGGAAGCTCTCTGTGGTAGTTTCAGTTCCAAAATATCCCAGAGAGATCAGGTTGAGTTTCTTTCTTATCTCACAATCAGTATGAGTGACGAGGCGGGGAAGTGGCAGGCATCTTAGACATGGAGTCCAATCCAGGTTCTTATGGTTAACAGGTGTGTGACTTTGAATAAGCTACTTCATCTTGCCAAGTCTGTCACTCCATCTGAAAAACAGGCTTGATAATACTTGTCCCAAGAAGGTGATATCAGTGAATAGAGAGCTGGTCTTAGAAAAGGAAAAGCTGAATTCAAATTCTGCTTCAAATGCTGCCTTTTGGGCACCCACAGCAAATCACTTACCTACTCAGTGCTGCACCCAGCTTTGAAGGAACAAGCATTTACCAAGTGCTTGGCACTGTTGAGGACTTTACAGATATTATCTCCTTTGATCCACACAAGACTCTTGGAAGCTCTTATCACCCCCATTTTACAGTTGAGGAAACAGAGGCAGATAGAGATTGAGTGACTTGCCCGAGGTCACATGACTAGTGGGTGTCTGAGGCCAAATTTGCGCTCAGGTCCTCCTGACTCCAGGCCCAGCCTCTATTTACTCTAGCTTATAGTTTAAGACCTTAGGTTACAGAGCACTGGTAGTGAGGATTCCACTACTAGGAGTGAAGCCCCAAGTGCAGTCCAAGGACACTTGCTGTTCTGCCTCTGTCATAGAACCATTGTGAAGAAAGGACTGCAGTGTGCTGGGTGACTGTGGGCTATTAATAGTTTGATGCCTCATTGTCCTGCAGAAACACTCCCAACTCTGGTTTTCAAAGGCTGTGCTGTCAAACACTGGCAGGTCCCATCACAGAGGAAAGGCTTCAGGTGCAGGCCCAGGGGATCAGGGTTGCTCAGGGACCCTTCTAACTGATTTTTGAAGAGGTTCATCACCAAGCCAGTTACAGAGTGATGGTTTTCCCATGGGATATGAATAAATAAATGAATGGATGAGAAAGCATTAAACTCTTTGTGTTACTCAGTCTTGTCCGACTCTTTGTGACCCCATTTGGGGTTTTCTTGGCACAGATACTGGGGTGGTTTGCCATTTCCTTCTCCAGTTCATTTTATAGATGAGGAAACTGAGGCCAACAGGGTTAAGTTCACTTGCCCAGGGTCACACAGCTAGGAAGTGTCTGAGGCTAGATTTGAACTCAGCCAGATGAGTCCTCCTGACTTCAGACCCTGCACTCTATCCATGGCATTACTTAGCCACCTTAAATTCTTATTATGTACAAAGTATTCTGCTAGGTACTGAGAATGCAGATAAAACAGTAAGTTGGCCCCTGCTATCATGGATTTTTCATTCAGGTAGGGGCAGACTAAGCATATAGAAGCTTTCAGCTGCAAGCTGCCTTCACAAAACAGATGATAATGCCTTTTCTTTAATGAATGACATTTCTGATGATAAAATCCTATAATTTTCTTGTGGCAAGAAGTTTCTTTTCTGGGTCCTCAGTAGCTGTGACTGCAACACCCACAGAAGCAGTTTCTAGGTCACAGCTCCATGAGGTTGTACTCTCAGCATGGTGGCTAGGCTGGAAGCAGGACCAGAGGCTGTGGGGGTAGAGGGGCAGGCTGATGCTACTCCCCAGAGCACTTGGGCTCACCTGCCTGATGATGGTGAGTGGTCAGCAGTGAATTCCTCCCTCTAACACAGGGCCTGGCTGAGAAGCAGAATGAGGCATCAGGAGGGCACTCCTATTCCCAAGGTTCTAAAATTCAGGGTCCTGCATTCTCTAGCTGCATTTCCTGGGAGGTTGTGGTTGGGTGGTGTTTGACTCACCTGGTAACTTGCCTTCTTTGTCTCCTCCAGGGTACTTTGCTTGTTCGTGTGGTTTGGTCATTCATTTATGGGTTCTGTTTCTCTTTGCAGATGCTTCAGGACTGCCCCAAGGCCCGAAGGGAGGTGGATTTGCATTGGAGAGCCTCTCAGTGCCCGCATATTGTCAAGATAGTGGATGTCTATGAGAACCTGTATGCTGGAAGGAAGTGTCTCCTGATTATCATGGAATGGTGAGCAGCAATTCCTCCCCCTCAAAACCCTCATTCCCTGCTCATCCCTCCAGCCCAGCCTCCTGCTCCTTCCAGCTCCACTCCCTGCTTGACTCTTCTGTTCCCCTGTTCCTCTCCATCATTTCCTTCAGACCCATTCAATCCAATTATCCAGTGCTCAGTTCATTCTCATAGCACTCTTGGTAGTAGCAGGGAAATCTTCATACATAAATGCTGTTTTTTTTAAAGGATGGTGCATGATTATATAGGTGGGAAATAACTGGAGGCTCCATTTTCAAAAACCCATTACTTGTCTGTTGCCTTTTGTTTCAGCATGGACGGTGGAGAGCTCTTCAGCCGCATCCAAGACCGGGGAGACCAGGCCTTTACTGAGAGAGGTAAGCAAGCCCTCTTGGGAGAGGCAGAAAGGTCTGAGTAAGTCCTCTAGAAACTATGATTCCTAAAGGAGACTTTCTGTAGTGGGGTAAAGGGGCTACTCTATTAGCTATGGCTCCCCCTTCACCCACAGTCACCCAGTTCTGGAATCCTGCCAGGCTGGGGTCACGACTGACCTTACTGACGTCATTCTTGGACAGTGTTCTTAAACTTGTTTGTATCATGGATATCTTTGGGAGTCTGGTGTGGCTCATGGATTCCTTCTCAGAATAATGTTTTTAAATGCATAAAGTAAAATACCTAAGATTACAAAGAAAGCCAAAAGTTAATGAAAATAAAGAAGTAATATTTTCCCTATCCAAGTTCATGGACCCCTTGAAATTTTGACATGGACACCTTGGAGGAGGGTTATCTTTGGATCCCAAGTTAAGAACCCCTGTTCTCAGGATGGCATCATTAGAATATAAGCTCCTTCAAAGCAGAGACTATTTGTTTCTTCTTACCCTAGTGCTGGGGATCTATCTTGGTTGATTGATGCTGTCTAAGGGCTCCTACCTGTGAGGTTCAAGGCTTCCAATGTTGAACACCATTCTACACTATTACAGTTCCATATTGAGGTTAGGGCCCCTCAGTAAGGAGATGGAGTTGTGTTAGCATTGCTTCAAACTTCAAGTTTCAACTTAAAGACTCCTCTTTCTTATTCCTTCCCCCAGAGGCTTCAGACATCATGAAAAGCATTGGTGAAGCAATTCAGTATTTACACTCAATCAACATCGCACACAGGGATGTCAAGGTAATTGTTGGAACCTCTCCCATTCTCCCTTCTGTCTCTCTGTGTCTCTCTGTCTCTGTCTCCCTCTCCCTCTCCCTCTCTCCCCCCTCCCTGCCACCAGCTGGGAACTATGGAATGGCTAGAAAGGGTTGGCAGTGATGTAGTGGGAAGATCATTGGATTTGGAGTGAGAAGACTGGTGTTGAAATCCTGGCAATGCCACTCCCTGTGTGTCCTTGTACAAGTCACCTAACTATTGTCAGCCTCAGGTTCTTCCTCCATGAAGTATAGATAACACCTGTTGATATCAACCTCCCAGGCTGTTATGGGGCTATGGTGAGATCATTCATATCAAGTGCTTTGCAAACTCTAAAGCCTTATATGTAACATTGGTTATCATTCTTTGTGCTTCAGTCTGCCCATCTACAAAATGGGGACAACAATATCTGTAAAATTGCAGGCTTGTTATGAGGATCAAGCAAGCTACTTTGTATGTCAGGTACTTTGGAAACCAGAAACTGTCAGCTGATTTATCCTGGATGAGTATCAGCAATGATAATGAGTACTCTGGTTCATATCCCTATACCAGCTCTTGTAGGCTGAGACAGCCTCTCCCTGCCGTTGGCTGTTGCCAACTCTGAGCTCAGCCAGGTCCACACTGCCTTCATCAGATTTGTGTCATGACCTTTTGCTTGCTGAATTTTGTGGAGAAGCATTTGCCTATTCTTCCCCTCCCATCTTCTCCTTGCCTCTCCAGACCAACCCAGATCATGTCCTGCTTCCCCCATGAAATCTTTCCTTCTCCCTCTAGCCTATAGGGATATCTCCTGCAGCCGTGAATGCTGTTAATTATCTTTTGTTGTTTTCTCACAGCTCTTGCATGTATCTTTTCTCCCTAACTTGATTATAAGCTCCTTCTGTTTGAAGACTGTATTGCTTTTATATTCTCCCACAGCATCTAGAAGAGTTCTAAGCTTTTAAGATGCATTCAGTACTTGTTGATTGATTGATTGAATGAATAAATGAATGAATGAGTAAGTGAGCCAGTGAGGCTCCAGTGCATCCTTATTAGCTTTGAAATACAGGGAAAACTCCTTTGTGTACTGTTTCAAGCCCTTCACAGTCTGGTTCTCGCCTACCTTTACAGATTGATTGTGTGTTACTACCTTTCACTTGCTCTCCAGTCCAACCTACTTGGTCTAAATAGGCCAAACAGTAAATACTGTTTTCTGTACATAACATTCTACCTTCTGTTTCTCTGCTGGGGCACAGGCTATTTCAAGTGCCAAATGCACTCCCTCTACACCCCTAGGGATGTTTGACTTGATCTCTAGCTTCCTTCAGGGCTCAGCTCAGGTACAGCCTCTGACATGAGGTCTTACTTGATGTCCTGGTCACCACCCCTCTCCCCTTCCTTTTGTGTCCCCAGTACTTAACACAGTACCTGAGGTAGAGCAGACCCTTAATGAATGGACATTGAATGGATGAGTTGGCTTCCTCATGGCTTGGTTTTGGTCCCATGGGCTCAGTGAGGCCTTCGCTTCTTTCTTTTTTGTTTCTGTGCAGCCTGAGAATCTCTTATATTCCTCCAAACGGCCCAATGCTATCCTGAAACTCACGGACTTTGGCTTTGCCAAGGAAACTACCAGCCATAATTCCCTCACTACTCCTTGCTACACACCATACTATGTGGGTAAGTTCCAAGAGCAGATGCAGAGGTTCACTCTTCCCCTCCCTCTCCCCTTCTTCACTGAGCTCAGGTTGCCTGCAACTCAAAGAAAGTCATACATTTTGAGCCTCATTCTGGGGTGGGTTTTGATAAGTAGTTATAGCAAGGGTGTGTTCAAAATGGCTTAGTAAGGCTTACAGCTTGCATATTTTGTAGTCTTGGGACCTTGGACAGGTCATTTTGCCCCTAGGAGCCTACTGAGGCTGCCTGTTCTTCCATATCCTTAAAATGATGGAGTTGAGCTGGATGATATTTAAGGTTCATTTCCACCTCTAAATTCTAGAATCAAATGATTGATGACTATAGCCATGGGGTATCTGTGGAGAATGGCAGCTGTTTCCTCTCCTTCTAGGAGAAAGGAGAGGCTACAGCATTCTCCATTTGGGTTTTTCTAGTATGGGTCTTTTCTGTGGGACTTAGGATGAATATAGAGGTATTCCCAGGAGAATGAAGATGACCCCCATTGTCCACTGGCTCTGCTGAGGCACTGAGTAGGACCTCTCCCATGCTCCTGGGAATATATCCCAACCCCAGTAACCTCTTCTTCTCTACAGCTCCAGAGGTCTTGGGCCCTGAGAAATATGATAAATCCTGTGACATGTGGTCTTTGGGTGTCATCATGTACATACTGTGAGTGCTATGGGAAGGGAGTGGGCAGGCACTGTTCTCTCATAGGCAAGAGCTTGGATGAATAGTGTGGGGTGGGGTGGGAGCATTCTACCATTATTTTTCTGGTTAAATGTCAATTTCTGTGGGACATCTTGGTAAATAATCTGTCCTATTTCCCCTATGCCTATCCTTGAAGCTAAAAAGGAGTTTGGAACTGTCCACATGGACAGGTGCTTAGTGCACAGGATGCCTGATTGCTGTTGTGAGCTTACTTTTTATAGTGGGCCCAAATTGTCGAAATCCCCTTTCTTCTACCAGTGGGACGAGGGAAGAAGCAGTCTTTCCCCCCTTTTCCTTGTGCACATCTCTTAAGTAAAGCTCTGAGATCCTTCCCTCCTTTTCCTCTTCTTTCTTCTCTGGGTCTAGACTGTGTGGTTACCCTCCGTTCTATTCCAACCATGGCCTTGCCATCTCTCCTGGCATGAAGACACGAATCCGAATGGGCCAGTATGAGTTTCCCAATCCAGAGTGGTCAGAGGTATCAGAGGAAGGTAAGAGACCCCAGCCTTGTGGGGCACATAAAGTACACCCATGTAGGTACTTATTTATCTGTGGATGTATAAAGCTATGTATTTTGTGTGTACTTGTGTGTGTGTGTGTAATAGCTTCATTGTGTATGCAGAATTGTGTGAAAGATTTCAGAGAATGCCTGGTTAGGATATCAGGACTTGTAGGGGCTTCAAAAAGCTTAGATGTGGTCAAGCCTTAGAGAATCTTATCCCAAGTGGGAACCTGATCTCTCTTAGAGCTATATGTAGCTGGTGGTGGTGGTGGGGCAGAGCATGGAGCTTGAATTCTGAAATCAGTTTCTTTTTCCTCTTGTACAGTCAAAATGCTTATCAGGAATCTCCTAAAGACAGAACCAACTCAAAGAATGACCATCACTGAGTTTATGAATCACCCTTGGATTATGGTGAGATGGGTCTTCTGGGAGGACCCCAAACCCAGGAGAAGCCTCTCTAGGGATTGGGAGACCAGGAGTTAGCTCCTGTCCAGGGGGATCTTCCTCTCTTTGATATGATCCTAAATCCCCTTTTCTCTCCTCCAAGCAATCGATGCAGGTCCCTCAGACTCCACTGCACACAAGCAGGGTCCTGAAGGAAGACAAGGAGAGGTGGGAGGATGTAAAGGTGAGGAAAAGGCATTGCTTTTGGAGTTGGGGTGGAGATGAAGGGCTGGGTGCTGGCTACTCAGAGGGGATGGGAATCAGCATTTATATGGTGCCTACTGTGTGCCAAGCAGTATGCTAAGTACTTCACAAATATTATCTCATTTGATAATAAGGGAGGGAGAGGGAAGATGCTATAAAACCTGGTGTCTTTAGTCTTTTGTTGACTCGGGGTGTACATGGGAAAGAAATAAAACTCCTGGTCATCCCTAGACAAAGCACAGTCCATACTATGGGACAAGGATCTGATTTCTTCCTAGATTCTCTTGCTACGCCTCACCATGATGAGTCCTTACTTTATTCAGTGTCATAAAATGTTAGAGTTGGAAGAGACCACAGATAAGCAAACTGAGGCAAAAATCAGCTATAAGTGTCATACCCTAGATTCAGACCCGGATCTGACTGTGCCTTATATCTGGGCAGTCAGTCAATAAACATTTATTAAACACCTACTGTATGCCAGGTATCTCCAGTTAAGAGTCCGAGATACAAAGAAAGCCAAAATACAGTCCTTGCATTTGAGGGGCTCAGCCTAATGGGGAGGGGGGAGACAGCATGCAAACAATCATCTGTAAACAAGCTGTATATGTGATAAACATAGGAAACGATCAACAGAGAGAAGGCACTAGAATTAAAAGTGGTTGGGGAAGGCTTCTTGGGTACTTAACAGATGTTTGTTGAATTGGGTTATTGACCCTCCTTCAGTGGTCGAACTTCCATCCTTGCTGTCCTTTCCTCTGGCATCTTGGGAGAGTTGCCTGAAATGGTGACGGTGTCCACTTGATAGCCAGACTCAATGTACTGACTTCTATGTTCTCTTACCCTTTTTTAAAAAATGTTCTGCTTATCACCTCTGCACTACACTGGGGTGTTCCCTTCTCATTCTCTCCTCGGCTGGCCCCATTTCTTCCCCTGATACTCACCTTTGCTATTCTCCTCCTCAGGAAGAGATGACCAGTGCCTTGGCCACCATGCGTGTTGACTATGAGCAAATCAAGATTAAGAAGATTGAGGATGCCACCAACCCTCTGCTCCTAAAGAGGCGGAAGAAAGCCCGGGCTTTGGAGGCAGCTGCCCTTGCTCACTGAGCCACCCTCAGCCCTCCTCCCACCCTGACGGAGGGAAAGCAATAACTCTCTAAGTATATTTTTTAAAAGCAGAGACACAGAACTGTGCTCCCTCAGCTCCCACTTGCATGGAGCCCAGAAACTTGTCAGCAGATGAATTCTGATTCTTTAATTGCCACCTTCCCTGGAGCTCCTGGACATGGCTCCTGGGAGGTTGGGAGGGTGGGGACAAGGGGGCAGGTTTCTCTCAAGATCTTCCTCATTGTGCAGTTTTTCTTGGCCTGTTTGGCCTTGAATTTTTATAAAATTTCTATTTTTTTCCTCCTTCTCCCCCTTTTCCCTCCCAAGTCACAGGATGATTTTTTAAAAGGTATTTTGGGGAACTGCTTCAGGGAGGTGATTCAGTGTTTGTTTTCTTGTTCCCTCTGCTCTCCCCTCACCCCAGTCTGAGGCTTCAGTAGACTTGGGGGTCAAGTGACTGGGAAGCTGAGTCCTGTGGAGGAGAGGGTCTTTGTGGTATGGGATCCAGGGGGCTTGGCCTCAGGGGTGGGAGCCAGGAAGCTTCCCCTGCCTTAACTCAGAGGCTTTGGATAACTGGAGCTGTGGCCAAGGGGTAGGCATACAGGACTGGCTGTGTGAGTGTGTGGACAGGGGGTATGAATCAGTATGCAGATAGAGTGTGTTCTTGGTGGGTAGGGGACCTTGATGTGACTCAGGCTTTCCTGTTTGGATTTGACACAGCCCAGGGAAAGGTCCACATATCTATCTGCATGGGAAACTGGCTCATGGCCTTTCTCTCTAGCAGGTAGGGCTCTGAGAGCAGGGGGAAGGGCTTTCCTGACATTGGCACTGAAATAAAAGGGATAGGAGCCTTCTTCTGCCCTCCAAATCTTAGCATTTTGTGCAGAATTTCAGAGCCCTCCCTCCTTCCCTCCTCAGTGAATGGAAAGGCAGTACTATCCTGTGGAGGAGGGAGTGGCCAAAGCTCCAGAATGATCCCTCTTTTCCCACTTTCCCTGAACACTATGTGTTTGGAAAAAAAACCCAACTTTACTTTCCTTTCCTAAGCAGAGGTATAGAGGGCCAGGGAGTGGGGACGATAGTGTCCAGGGCCCTGGTTTTGTTTTGTGTTTTTTTTTTTTTTTTGCACACCTTGCTACATTCTCTCCCTCCCCATCCCCCCTGCCCAGATCTGGACTCAGTCAGAGCCCACAATATCTGCTCCCTTAAGCTGGGAGCAGGGAACCCCACTTTGCAGCTTGAGTGGGAGATGAGATCCTTTGGGCCTCTGTGTAGGGCCTTCCAACTCATCACATTTACCTTCCTCCTTTATTTTAAAACTAGCCTGGTTTTATATTTCCTGGATTTTAGCCTTTTTTTGTTGTTCTCCCTGAGCCTCCTTTTAGCTTTCTACCCTGTCTGGGGATGAGCCTGGGCTATTTGCTGTGACCATAAAGATTTTGTTTTGTTTGGCCCTCTCTCCAGCTGTGGATCTTCCCCCCACACCTATTCTCCTTCCCTAGGCTTACTTTCTCTGGGTCCTTCTTCCTGTCCTTTCTTTGAGTGATCTGGAGGACAGAGAGGGAGCCTTCTCACCAAAGATGCCCCACCTCTACCCGCTTATTCACTGATGGCTCTCTTAGCCCCTCCATGACTTCTCCAGCTGGCCAGTGGGGTGGAGAGACACCTCCTCCCCCTGCTTCCCAGTATTAAGTAGGAGTGGAATTGGGGAAAACCCCTATACTGGTCTTAGGCCTCCCCCCTCAACAATGCAGTTGAGGGGGCAAGGGAAAGGAGTTGGGAGCAGCTCTTCAGTTCTTCATCTCCCTCAGGGGCATATGGGGGAGGGGCATTGGGGGATTGGGTTGAGTGCCTGCCAAGCCTCCTGACCTCCCCTCCTCTCACACAATGGTATTTCTGGCCCTCGGATTATTGTTAACTTGTTGTTTTGTATGATCAAAACTGTCTTTACTAAACAGATTTAATAGTTGAAAGTTTTTCTTCTTTCTGTTCCCGCATTGAGTTTTCTTCCAGGTCCTCATACACCTCTGACTGGTACAGCATCTTTCCCCTTCCCTTCCAAACAGCTTTTAGGGGATTGTAGGAGAGGGGTCTGTTTGCAAGGGTCTTGGGGCGGGTGGAATGGGAAAGGAAATAACCAGTAAGGCAATGGGAATCCTCTATGATGAGCTCTTACTTAATTTGATCAGAAAAGCTGTGGAGACCCCAGATGGACATCAAGCCTGGAGCCCATGGTGTGTCTTTTACTGGGATGTGATTCTCCTCTGGATTTAGAGAGGGGAGGGTCTGTGGCTGGTAGAGTTGTATTTGGAAATCCGTGCCACCCTCCATATGATGAAGAAGATGCTGGGGAGTGGGAGAATGGAGCCAAGCTTCACCAAGCACATTTTCCTTTTGTGAGGAACAAAGCAAGGGCAGGACCCCTTACTGTCTTTGCCATTGGATCCTAGGATTATCTCAAATGCCTTCCATTTTCATAGAAGGTAACCTTCTAAGCCAGGTAGGTGGGAAAACAACTGCCATGTTGATGCAAGTGTCCTTAACTTGAAAGAGTAGATGGGGATAGAGAGCTGGCTCTCTGGTCAGGAAATATGAACTGGGAGTGTAGTAACAAGACAGTCCAGCAGAGGGAGGTGGGAATTCAGCATTCACACCACCAGCAATTAAACAAATTGATTGTATACATGAAATGTGTGTAGAGCTAGAAGAAATAGAAAGCTGAGGTGAGATATGACACCTGTCCTCACAAGGCTAGTATCAGCTCACAAAAACTCATAACCACTCATGCTTCTGTAATATTTTACAAGGTACTTAATGACCCAGTGAGGTAGGTGTGAAGGGAAGAGGGTTAGGCAGTAATATGGCATGTGTAAGAATAACTGTACTAATGTGTGTCTTGGAAGGTTGGGTTGGTGCACTCGGGGATGGTTTCTAGGGAAGATCATTACTATTTCAGAGATTTGGGGAACCTTCCTGGAGGGGGTGGCAATTATGATGGCCTTAAAAGGATAATGGATAAATAGTCCACTCCAATCTCTCCTTCCTCCCAGTTTTTCAAATGAGGAAACCAAGGCTCAGAGGAGTTAGGTGATTTCGTTACAGTCATACAAATAAGCAGCTTCTGAATGAGAATTTGAATCGTCTCCCAACAACAAACATAGTTCTTCTTTTACCGTACCCCACTGCCTCTGAGGGGTTAAGATTAAATCGGTAGACTAAGGCCTGGAGAATCATGAACTGTGGAGGTGGTGTGATATAAAATGTGTTCAAGAGGCAGAGAAGCAGTGGAGATTGGGTTAGGCTGAAAAGGTAGGTTAGCCACAGATTATGGAGCCTTGAATGCCAAGAAAAGCAATATATACTTAACAGCTACTGTGTACTACCATGTGGCATGGTGGTGCCTTAGCACACAGAGCGCTGGTCCTGGAATGGGAAGACCTGAGTTCAGATCCAACCTCAGACACTGCTTAACTCTGTGACCTCTGTGACCCTCTGTTTGTGCTCACTTTAATTCATTATTCCCCTCACTCCCTAAAGGAACTATTTAAGCTTCTCAACTCTCCTACACTATCTTCTCCCCTCATCTGTTAAGCTGAGTCATCCTTGATTGAGAAATTAGAGACCATTCACTGTGAACCTCTTCTTTCTCCCCACCTTTGTCCTCTCTACTGATTTTCCCCTATCTACTGATTCTTGTTCTCTACAAATGTGCTTGTCTCCCCTATTCTGGGAAGAAACCTCAGGAGATCCTACTGTCCCCCTTAAGCTATCATCCTGTAGTTCTCTCTTTTATAGCCAAAGTCCTTAAAACAAAACAAAAAACCCACCCCCTGTCTACAGCTGTGGTCATCACTTCCTGTCTCACTCATTCCTCAACCCTTGGTCATTGGCATCTGGCTTCCAATCTCATCCCTCGCCTGAAACGCTCTCTCCAAAGTTACCTGTGTTCTCTTTGGTCAAGTCGATTGATCTTGCCTTCATACTTACTCTTCTCAACCTCTCCCTGTAGCACTGGGAAATCCTGCATACTCTCCCTGGGTTTTTCATGACACTGCTTTCTCTTGGTTTTCTTACCTGGGTGACAGCAACTCAAGCCTCCTTTGCTGGTTCAGCGATATCATGCTCCCTAATTGAGAAAAGCAGTGTGTGTGTGTGAAAGATGTTGGGGTTTTAGCGGATTGTGACTCCAATTGACTTGGCAGCCAAAAAAGTTAATGCTATCCTAGGCTCCATTTAGACAGGCCTGGTGTGGTCCTGGGCTTTGTCCTCTTTCTGTACTCTGTGACTTATTGAGAGGCTCTCTCCTGAGCTTATTGTGTATCTCCAAATGCCTTTTAAATATTTCAAACTGGCATGTCTCTAGGCATCTCAAATTCAACATGTCTAAAACTGACCTCCATTTCACCCCCTCTCAGCCAATGCTCAGAATTTCTGTTGAGGGCACCGCCATCCTTCAGTTACCGAGGATTTCAACATTGCTGTTATCCCCAACACCTCACACTTCCTCACCCCCCATAACCCATCAGTTGCCAAATCTTGTTCTTTCTTACTCAACATGTCCACCCCCTTCTTTCTGCTCACACAGTAGTCACTTTAGGTCCCCATCACCTTTCAGCTGTGTTATTGCCATTGTCTTCCGATTGGTCTTCCCGATCCAATGCATCCTCACTCCAGTCTATCTTCCATTTAGCTACCAAAGTGCTTTTCATAAAGTAAAGGTCATTCCCCTACTCAGTAAACTGTACTGGCTTCCTATTGCTTCCAGGATCAAGTATAGGCCCTCGGTTTGATTTTCAAGGCCTTTCACAACCTGGCATTAACTTGCTTCTTCAACTTGCTTATGTATTACTCTTCTTCCTGAACTCACTGACTCAATCAAATCGACCTGTTGTTCTTCAGTATAACACCCTATTACCCAGGCTCCCACTGGTAGTTACTCCTACCTGGAATGCTCTCCCTCTTAGAATCCCTTGTTTTCTTCCAAACATTGTTCTGGCGCCTTCGAGGTGAAGCTGTTTCCTGATCTCAACCCTCCAGCTGCTAGTTGCCCCCCTCCTCCCCCATTTATGTGATAATTTATTTTGTCTAGGTAGTATAACAGTGGATAGCATTAGCTTAGGAATCAGGGAGTTCAAGTCTTCCTCTTGACACATGCTGGCCATGTGTGACCCTGAGAAACTCATCCACCCTTTCAGTGTTCAGGGTAGCTCTTTAAGGTTAAAATTCACAGAAAAAGCAGCACCCTGCAGTGGGAGCAGGAATTTCCTCATGCATGGAGTTCCTTCTACCAGCGAAGTCAGAAACTCAGTATCCATCCCTTGTGCATGCTTAGTGCCTAGATGTCTTAACTTAAACTTTACAAGGACAGGGGGTTTACTCTTGTCTTTGCATCCTTGGCTGCTAGCCTAGGGAAATGACTGGCATTTTATTGATTTCTTGTTGTAATGTACACAAAGATCAGTAAGATGTGATCCTTGCCCTTAAGGAGCTTATAGCTGCATAAGCTGAATAAGTACATAAATGAGGTCTAAAATGCCATGGGAATGCAGAAAGCTGGCTTCTCCTTAGAGGAGGAGGGAGGAAAAACTTCTCGGAGGTGATGCCATTTGAGCTGGACTTTGTTTTGTTGAGTCATTTTCAGTCATGTCCAACTTTTCATAATCCCATTTGGGGCTTCTGGGCAAAGATACTGGAGCTATCTGTCATTTCCTTCTCCAGTGTGTCCCCGTTTTATAGATGAAGAACTGAGGCAAATGGGTTAAGTGACTTCCCCATGATCACATAGCTAGTAAGTGTCTGAGGTTAGATTTGAACCCCGGCCTTCCTGACTTCCAGGGCCAGCACACTGACATTCAACATTGTATATTCTGTGTCTTAAACATCCTCTTCTAAAGCCCCTTCCGGCTATCTCTTAATGGAATTGCCTCAATTTCTTGTTCTAAGACCTAGTAAACTTGACATGATTGGGGTGGGGACAGGTCTCATAACCTGGAAGCTGAGCACATCCCTGGAGTGGATTTTCTCAAGCACACAGAGACTTAGACCAGCAGGTAGAATGAATGTTCATCACAATGTTATTTAGTCAACAAACATTTATTTAGTACCTACTATGTGTTAATTGCTGAAGATACAAAGAAAAGCAAAAAACAGCTTTCTGAGGAGCTTACAGTGTGACAGGGGAGACAATGAGGTGCAAGCATGCTATAGGCAGAGTATTTAGATTTAATATGCAGAAACGCTCACTAGCAGCTGTAACTGACCAAAAACAGAGAATGCACTCCCGGATTAGTGGCTTCTGCCTCCCTGAAGCTGGCCAGCAGAGAATGGATGTAACGGATGTAGACAGCATCTTAGTTCAGGTTCTTCATGACCTAGCTGAGGTCTGAGGTCCCTTCCAGCTCTGTGAGAGGCAGAAGGAAGGAACCAAGCTGAGGAGGGATGAGGAGCCCTAGGGTGGGAGTGAAAGAACTCAGGGAAGAATCACCCTGGCCTTCCAAAGGGTTACAGGAGAGACTGCATTTGACTTAGTCATCTGATGTTGGGGCCAGAAAGGGCTTCAGAAGAGGGGATTTGACTGGTCCAGTGTCATGAAGCCAGCTTCTGGCAAACCAGGACTAGAACCAAAGTTTTCCAAAGCCATAATGGGTTTCCTTCCCTCAGTATAACAATTGAAGTCATCTACCTCCAGCAAAGAACACTTAAAAGCAAAGGACCTGGGGCAGGGGTGGGGCTGCACTAGAGGGCCAGGGTCACAGGCCCTGGATCCCCAGCCCGGACCTGGGGTTTGGGTTCTGTCATTTCCTAACTGTGTGACCTTAGGCAAGTCATTGAACTTTTGGTTTCTTGATCTATCAAATGGGCACAATAAATGTGTGCTACTTGCCTTTTATATGCTCTGAGAAAGGCTGCTTTGCAAACTTGAAAGTACTATAGATATGAGGGAACCTGTTAAGGGAGGTGAATGAGGGACCCTGCACCCTGGGAAGCAATAGGTGGGTTGCTGAGGTTGAGTTCCTAGTCAGAACCCTTACTCATTGCTTTTGGGAACTGTAGGTTCCAAATAAGCCAGCTTGAGGTTTTGTGTTCAAAGAAATCCAGTGCACTTGTTTGGGCCTGGGGGAAATGTCAGAAGTGATAAGAACTTAATAGAAATGAGAAATGGTAGGGGGAGGGGAATGTGGCTGGAGGGGTGGTTGAAGCCTCAGAACCCTAGCACTTTGGCCTGTTCTCTCCACACCCAGATTTCATTCCATCCAACTACCTGCCACCCTTCTCTCCTACTTTGGTCAGCCCAGCTGGGCAGGTGACATTGGCTAATAGGGGTTTGGAAGGAAAAAACAGCAAGGGCTCTGGGGGGCTTTTCTCTTGTGGCCTCCCAGGCTCCCTTTTTTCTTGCTTTGAGGCCTCCCCATCCCTAGTCTTCCAGGAATACACCCTAAAAGAGAAGATGTCTTGGGACTTAACTGAGGAATCTAGAGACCATGAAGCTTAGCCCTTTCCATGTTCCAGGCCCTCCAGAGACCTAAAGCTGTTCAGGCCAAGAGAGAGGATTTTTTTTTTGGGGGGGGGGTCCTGTTTGTTTTTTGCTAGCCCATGGTCACATACTGATTTGAAATTTGCAAAGTACTTTCCTCACAACAACCCTGAGAAGTAGGCACAGTGCATAAATTATCCCCGTTTTAAAGAGGAGACTGTGGATCAGACAGGTGAAACCACTTGCCCAAGGTGACATAGCCAGGAAGTGGCAGGGACAAAACCTTTTCCCTGGCTCCTTGGGGACCATTGAAGGCCATGGTCAGATAGCTAAGAGATGGAATGACTCCTCCAGGGGGGTCTTACTATTTCTATGTACTTCAGAGTATTCAGGGGGAGACAGGGAGAGAAGGGAAGGGAATTTTACATTTCTAAAACTCCTGTTATGTGCCAGGAATTGTACTAAGGGCTTTACAACTAGGCAAGCCATAGTATTGGGGAGCAGAGCACTGGATTTGGGGTCAGAGGCCCTGTGTTAGAATCCTGGCTACCTTCTTGACCTCTGGAGTCCCATTTCACCTCGAAATTCTCTGTTCCTTGAAGGTGAAGGTGGTGTAACAAGCCCTCTTCACTATCACTGCCTAAATCAGGCCCAGAAAAAAGTTCTGTTTTTTTCTAGGGTATGAGGACATTCTTAATGGAGCTTATCTTGAACTCTGCCTCTCACTAACCTCTGCTTATCTGTCAAATGAGGGGCTGCATTAGATGACCCTTGAAGAGCCTGACAATTCCCAATCCTGAGCTTTTTTTCTTTTCTTTTTAATCTGGAGGCTACCCAAATGCATAGAAGGCCTAAAGAGGGCTGAGCCAGCCCTCTCACCTCCTAAACCATTGCTGCCACTGGGAGCCAGTGTGAGCTATTGCTCTCATACCCTGTGGGTAATTTGGTGGTTGAAGTGGTAAACAATAACAGTAAATTGTTTGGGGTTTCCTTTGAATTGGTAGGTAGCAGGAAGTACCGGGGGTGTATGAGTAAAAGAATAGTGCTGGGCCTATGAAGGAAATACTTTTTGGGTACTGAGTGGGGGTGGAGTGGTGAGGCCAGGGGAAAGTTGTTGATCAATGTCAACAAAATTCTGAATGAGGGCCCTAGGGTAGGCCATTTTATAGGATTATAGATATGGAGCCGGCTGAGATCAAGGGCCACTAAGTCCAGTCCCTTCATCTTATAGATGAGGAAACTGAGGAAGAGGTTTATCTACTTGCCTATGGTCATAGAGCTGGTAAGTATCTGAGGTATCTTTCTGACTTCCTATTCCGTATGTTATCCCTACTCCAGGCTGCCTTTTAGAAAGGGAAGCACTGAAAGATTGTGACTTACCTAAGGGGGCATAAGAAGAAAGTCTCAGGTATGAATTTAACCCAGCATTCCTCTGCCTCAAGCTGGGTCCTAAAGAATATCAAATTGTGGGATGGCTAGGTAGCTCAGGGAATAGAGCACCAGCCCTGGAGTCATGAGGACCTGAGTTCAAATGTGGCCTCTGACACTTAACACTTATTAGCCATGTGACCTTGGGCAAGTCACTCAACCCCAATTGCCCTGCCCTCCCACTCCAAAAAACAAAAAATAAAAAAGACTGAGAATATTAAATTGTGTCCAGATAGGGTCTGGGTAGATACTCGGATGCCTGTGGTCGTCCAAAAGGTTGAATACATCTATGACTGTCTTCAGACCTAGTCCATACAAGACCAATATTTTCTCTTAAAAGGGAGAGTTCAGACCCTATATTTATATTCATTATCCTTTCACTGAGGCATATTGTCTTGGGTCTTTCAGAATTGCCTTGGCCAATATTGGTGATGAACCTTTCTCCACTCTCTACTATTGTGGGTACACCCTCTCCCACCCAATTCATTGAAACCTGGTAAATATAGTTTCAAATTCACTTTATTGTGAGGAAGTTGCTGGCTACAAATTATATCCTGCTGAGGGAGATCATGGACAGCTAGAGCTAAAAAGGGTCTGGGAGATTGATCATCTTTTATAACCCCCTCATCTGGGGGTGGAAAGAGAATTTAAGTAGCAAAACTCAGAAACTAACATAGGTCCCCCCCAACTGCAAATCCAGCACACTCTGCATTCAAATTTCTCCTTCCTTGGTGAGGCAGATAGTTAAAGCATTTAACCAGCTCTGCTTTTCCAGTCCAGAGATCAGAACTCAAGAATTAACTGTTCTGGCACAGTGAATAGAGCACTGGCCCTGGAGTCAGGAGGACCTGAGTTCAAATGTGACCTCAGACATTTAATACTTATTATACATATGACCTTGGGCAAGTCATTTAACCCCAATTGCCCTGCCTTCCCCCCTCCAAAAAGCAAAAAAATTAAAAAAAAAAATAAACTGTTCTTCCAGCTTCTGTCTCTATGTTTCCTCCCTCCAGTCCAAGATGAAGTTATTTTCTTTTGAGCCCAGAAGTAGTAAGGCCATTTATTTGTTTAGTCCAATCCCTTTTGATGCCTGATCAAAACCATTATCTAGAGAATCACCAGCTTTACCTGGTCACCTGTGGTCATCTGCCTGGACTGTGCAGTTTAGGAAATATCTGATTAACTTTTCTGCCTTTATTCTTTCTTTTTATTTAATTTTTATGTACCCTTAATTTCTTCTTATCTCTTCCTTTAAGCCATGATTTAAGCTTTACTTTAGGTCCTTTCTAACTAATTTTTAAATGTAACTTTTTCAATTAAAACTATTTTTCATTCCTCCCACTATTCTCACCTCCATTGGGAAAAAAAATGAAAACCCTTGTAACAAATATACAGAGTCAAGCAATGGATTCTGGGTGTAGATTGAGAGATAATTTTTCAAAGTGGTCAAGGCTGGAAGTTGTTTTACTTGACTATGCATATTTGTTGCAAGAATTTTGTTTTACTTTCTTTTTCAATGGGAGTTGTGGTAGGAAGGAAAGAAGGCAGATTTTTGTTAATAGAAAAAATAAAATAAAATTTAAAACTCATCACTTGGTCAAAATTCTAAGGATGAGATTAAAATGATAGATTTAGAATGGGAATGGGACACAGAGGTCATTTAGTCCATCCTACTTATTTTTACAGCAGAGGAAACTGAGGCCCAAAGAGTTTAAGTGAATTGCTCAGACCCACATGAGTAATTAAATAGAAGTGGGATTTGAAGTCAGGTCCTTTGACTCCAAATACAGTGCCCTCTCGTTTGCACCATGATTTCTCTCATACTTAACACCACACTTAAATTTTAACACACAAGCTTCCTTCCTCCTGCCTAGGATTCTTAAATGCCTTTGGAGGGGAGGTTATTTTTGCCACAAAAAGTAGAATCATTAGAGCTGGAAGGAATGGGAGGGCTGATTTTCCAGATGAGGAAACTGAGGTGTATAGGCATTGATGTTCCCTAGATCTTCTCTTCCCCAGGCAAAACTTCCTCTGTTCCCTTCAGTAGCATGATCTTGAGGCCCTTCACTAGCCTTCTGGTTCCCCTTAGATGCTCTTCAGCCTCCCCAATGGCTTTTCTAAAATATAGCACCTACAAGGGAACACAATACTCCAGGTGTGGGCCAGGGCAGAGAAGGCAGGATTCTCAGCTTCCTGGTCTTGGATCCTATGCCAGTCTTAATGCAGCGTGAGTCTTGATTGGCTACCCTTTCATGCTGTTAACTCATTGAGCTTGTGGGCCACTAAAACCTCAGTGCTTTCCCAAACAAATTGCTTTTTCCACTCATTTCTTCAGCTCAGAAAGTTTCTTCTTTCTGGGTCTAGCCTAGAGGCCAGCTTGAGTCTAGCAGAAATGAATGAGGTACAGAGGAAGGTCTGAACTTTCCTGGGGCAAGTTATTTTGAGGGGCAAGGGTAGTAATGCAAATCTCCTCATTTGCATAACCTTCCTGCTTTAAGAGGCAAGGAAAATCTTCACTGCCCTTATCCTGGCACTGTCCTCCACCCAGAAAGGATTTGCAAGTAAAATACTAGGACTGACTTCCCCCCTTGCTTTCCCATTCTCCCTCTCCTACAACTCTTTAGGGTGACCTTTCTGCCCCTGTAGTTTTGGTTTTGTTCTCATATGATCTTAGACTTTTAAGACTTCAGAGCTGGAAGGGCCCTAAGGAATATTACCTATGTTACCCAGCATATTCATCTTAACTTTTCTAGTACTCTGGGAGAGAGGATTCCCCAGTGCTTCTGATACTAAATGATATGCAAATCACATGTAAATGAATATTTACAGTTTCTGGGCCCCTGCTGAGTATGCGCCACATAGTATCACATCTGGGAATAAGTCCCTTGGCAGCCAGGACTACAGGGTGCTCTGAGAGGTCTAGACTTCCCAAAAATCTGCTCCCCAAAAGCCTGATATCTTACCATTTTGCAAAATGGTGATTCCAAATTCACCCTTTGTTATAAGTTTATTCTTAAATTAATAACATAAGAAACAGCTCTAGTCTTTAGATTACTGCATAGTGTTCTCTGAGTGAGGAGATACTCTGCTGAATACCAAGAGAATGGAGTCCAAAATCCTATCCACAACCTTGAAAAAAAAATCATTAAACACATACTGAGCACTGTGGGTGGAGGGGAATGAAGATTAAAATAGGGTACAGCCCCCTGACCTCATTGGATCCTGTAATCTGATAGGGGGACACAACACAAACACACACAGGTGGGAAGGAGAGTTACTGAGAGGGGAAGGATGAGCCAAGCTTTCCTGGGTGGCATTGGTGGGAGGTTGGGCTTGAAAAATGGCTAAGCTTTCAACAGATTTTAGAATTTCCAAGTAATGCTCAGGAACCTCAGAGGTCATCTAATCTAGCTCAGACCTGAACAGGAATTGTCTATAACATTCCCCACAAACAGCAATCTAGTTTCCCCCTGAAGATTTCCAGAGAAGAATCCACTTGCGCACCTCCACAGGCAGTCCGTTTTACTCTTGCTCCTCTAATTGATCATTGATTTTTTCCCCTTTACAGTTAAACCTAAATCTGCCTCTTTGCAGCTCCCTTCATGGATTATGCTTTGGCTCTCTGGGAATAAGCAGAACAAAGTTAACACTGCTTTCACAGGACAGTCTTACAAATACCAGGAGACAGCTAGCACATTCCCTCCAAGCCTACTCTAGTGCAGATATTGAATTCCTTCCCTACACGGTATGGGCTGTAGGTACTCCATAAAGCATCACGGCCATTCTCCATTGTATATACTCCAGCTTATCGATGACCTTTCTAAACAATGGTGCCCATCACTGAAGACAGAATTCTTGGAGTGTGGCCTGATTTGGGTAGAATCCAGTCATCCCGCCTGTTTTGGATACTATGCCTCTCAAGGAAGCCTAAGTTTGCATCAGCTTCTTCTTTTTTTTTTTTTTTTTGGTCTGTTTTTTGGAGGGGGGAAAGCAAGGCAATTGGGATTAAGTGACTTGCCCAAGGTCACACAGCTAGTAAGTGTTAAATGCCTGTGGTGAGATTTGAATTCAGCTCCTCCTGACTCCAGGACTGGTGCTCTAGCTACACCCCCCCCCCCCTTTTTTAATCTGCCAAGTTGTATCATGTGAGTCATTGGATTTGGAGTCTGCTAAAATGCCAGGATTTTTTTTTTTCAAGCAAATGGTCAAAGGTGGGAAAAACATTTCAGTTTTTGTTCTGAACAAAGGCCCTGAAGGGATATTATGCTTCCAGAAAAATGCAAATATCTTTAAGCCTTCAGACCCAGTTAACAGATAGAGTTGAAGTACAGTTTTTGAGGATACTAACTGACCAGTTAAAAAGAATGAAAATGACCCCCCTTAATTCATCCTATAGATGCCCAGTGAACTGATGGGGAATCCAGCCCTGAATATCTCAAGCACTGGAGTCACTGATATAAATTTTCCTAGTCATTTTAAATGGAAAACCACCTTAATACAGAATATACTGTAACATTGGCTATAAGTTTTAAGAGGCTACTTAATTTGATGTGGCTAGCCCCATACATTGATGTAGGACTTGAAATCCAAGGTGCTCTAACACCTAATATACTCTTTTCAGATATTCTCATTACTAGTGGTGAATCTTTTCCCCTTAATTTCTAAGGTACCTTAAGCAACTTCTGGTGCTGAGTGTAATAGAAAATGCCCAAGAGAAAGGGAACTACTTGCCATATTGCTTTATCCTGTAGATCAAAGTGAGGGTTTAATTAAAAAAACAAACAAACTAGACTGTTAAGTCAGATATTCAAAGCCAATGCTAAGAGGCTGTCTTGTGGCCATAGTTTAAGCTAACTTTTTGGGGGAGGTAGGGTGGGGTCTAAATCTGTGATTTTGTTGGAGGAAATTCCCAAATGAGGCAACTCAATGAATCAATCAGTCCATCTAGCCTTTATTAAGTGCCTACTATATGCTAGGCACTAGAGATACTAGGAAAGCAAAAAGCAGCCCCTCCCCTCAAGAAACTTGCATTATAATGGGGAAGACAATGTGTGTGTGTGTGTGTGTGTGTGTGTGTGTATACATATACATAGATAGATGGATGGATAGCTGTAATAGGGTTATCAGAGGAGACCTATAAATGGCCAACAGGTCATTTCTTGGGGAAAGTATAGGAATACAACTTGGGACACTTCTGGATAGAAGGATAGAAGGGCTCAAGGTCAGCATGGAAGGATTTCCACTTTGGGATAAGTGCAAATAACTTCTTGCTGTTCCTTGATTTTGTGATAGGTTGGAGGGTGTGTGTGACGGAGAGGACTGGCCACTAAACCAGAAGAACCCACTCACTAGGCTTTAATGGGAGTCCTTCTGCCTTTTATTTTTTCTCCTGGAATCTTTACACTCTTCCTCAGATTTCCAGTAAGAGGAATGGAGACTTTCTGTCCTCTCACATGGCAATTATGATGACTATAAGCATTTGGCATTGAGTACATACACCAGAAGTGAGTTTGAGACTGAATTAAGTTCCCCCGCTCTGTCCTCTCCCTTGTGTTTCTTTCCTTGAGAGCTCCTACAGTGTAGTACCTACTCTGGTGTTACCTACGCTTCAGGTCATGCTTGGTGGGACCCCTTGGAGGCTACCACCATGGACCCGGGGTACTCAATGGGACCACACTCCTAAAACTATAATCCATGAGCCCCCACCTGTTTATTCACCATTAATAGTTAGCTCAAAGCAAAAGCTTTTACTGAAATGTATTAGCTTGAACAGCAGTAATAAAATATCCCTGCCATGAACCTGGGACTCACTCTTCCACAAATATCCACAGTGCTAGGGGACTAAGTGTATATGACACAATGTCTGTTAGTAGAGATACATATAGGGATCATCTGGCTGAGCCAACTCACCCTTCTGGTATTGTAGGGACCTGATGGTGTCATTGTGTTTTTCAGCATCTTTGCTGGGAATGTCATCTGGTTACTGGGCCTATTTTTCTCTGCATCTCAACTCTGGAGTTCTACTCTTAGGGCTTATTTTATGCTGGGAGTTTGTATCTGATGCTGGAAAAATTGTTCCACCACAAGATGCCATTAATGATTTAGAAGGGAGGAGAGAGATATCCCCGACTGTCCCTACCAGTAGACCTTGAAAGAGATACTAGGGAAAGAGATACTAGTGAAGAATAATTCTTTCTCAGGAGCAGGCTCCTTCTTCCATAACTGGCTCTTTTCTCAGTTGCCAGAGATGGCCTGCTCAGTGTTTCAATGACTCTGGACCTCTTGAGGGAGCCAGTGTTGACGAGGCACAAAATGAAAGATGGAACTGGAGCCTTGAGATCCAGCTTAATGCTTGCCTAGGCAAGCAGATGTCCTCATTGTCATGTGCTCAGAGCCATCATAGTTTAGTTCTCAAGGAAGAAGGGAGATTGGAAGCTTGAAGAGGAGCTCAAAGAGTCCTTAATGCAATGAAAGGGGAGAAAGAAGGGAAGGAGAGAGACAAAGAGAGAGATGGGGGGAAGGGGGGAAGAGGACTTAGATTGATTCAGTGGCAAATGCTCTTTTACATAGTACTCCCCCACCTTGTAATGAACACCAACGGACCAATAAAGGATGGCTGAGTCATCCCAAAGTACAAGTTCACAGGGACCAATAAAAGACTTATGTGTCAGGTCCTGGAGCAAGCCCTTCTGCACTGACCTGAGGTTTTTTTCTCTAGAATTGGTCCATATCTCAGGGCCATATATATGCATGACCCATTGAATGGTTCCTGCAGGTTCCAGTCCAGTAGGTCAGAGGACTCTTGATTGCCACCCTCCCCCCATAAAACTTTCCCTTTAGTTATATGTTTGCTATTCCCAAAAAATTAACTGGGGTATAATTTCTACATTTGTCCACATCTCCAGTTTTAGAAAGTTAGCTGGGGACATCAAAGCATTGTACTTTCAACTATTGTTCCCCAGGGCCTTGTACTAAAGAATCTCAACAAAGTCCATTGGGCACAGTTCTTAATGTCCTCCTGGATGCTCCAAAAAGCATGCCAGCAATCTGTTCAGCACAGTTCTTAGACAATCCCACTTTCTGAAGACCCAGACCTACCATTGGTACCGTAACTGGTGGTCCTAGAGATTATATGTATCTCCAAATATATGGTTGCACAAATTTAAACACAAAACATTTTATTAAAATTCTCATAGAATATCACTTGCAAAGGTCTGCCCCAATCTGAAGGAAATTCAAAAAGAAAAGTTTAAAAAAAGTCCTCACTAATACAACTAACTTCCACCCTAGGAAAGTCTGGCTCCCAAAAGGGAAAGAAGACCTAGGATTGACTGAATTACTTCCTCACTTTCAGGTGAGAAGCCAAAAAATTTCTCTGGGTTCCTGCAACACATTGGGTGCCCCAAACTTCTCTGATTCCTTCTGTTACATAGAACATTCCCATTCGAGGTCTAGACACAAATTCATCCAATGTATCATTGTAATGACAACTGGGTGGCACAGTAGATAGAGCTCTGGGCATGGAGTTAGGAGGACTTGAGTACAAATCCTGCCTCAGACACTAACTGTGTGACCCTGGGCAAGTCACTTAACCCTGTTTGCCTCAGTTCCTTATCTGTAAAAACGAACTGGAGAAGGAAATGGCAAACTACTTTAGTATCTTTGCCAAGAAAACCCCAAATGGGGTCACAAAGTCAGACCTGACTAATCAACTAAAACAACATCACTGTAATACAAAGGGTGACTGAAATTTCTCCAGTGGATGGATCCCTGCAATACATTTGACATTCCCAATGGGCAGGCCCAAACTTATACCTTGCTAGGATAAATATGCCAGCTTAAAAAAGTCAAACAAACTCAGAAAGGCTTCAAAAAGCCATAGGGTTCCCCCAGAAGAGTTTAAACTTTTGGAATAGAATTTTCCAGGCTTCTAGGCAATCAGGTAAATTTTATCCTACCAATCTGTGATCCATAAATACCTGACAAATTGTCCTGACTTGAATCACACTAAGGGAAGCAATTTAGGTATGCTCTTTAAAAGAAATGGATAAAGATGAGCACCCATGGTGTGTTCCAGACCCGTTGCTAGGCACCAGTATTTGTCCTGGGATATACAACATTCAAATTGCTCATAACAATTACGATAGCCAAGGAACACAGTAATACAATAGAGACCAGTACTTCAGCTACAGCTATGCAAAAATCATCACTCAGGAACTGGTCTGATCTGTAAAGGGAACACATCAGAAATCGAAATATCCAATCGGTTTAAAAACAAAAGTTTAAAAACAATCATACTAAGTGTTCTCCGGTGTCTCTCCAAATGAATAGAGTTCACTAAATATATCTCAGATGAAGGCCCCGGAATGTAAATCCCATGACTCTAACCCTAATTTTATTTCTACCTCAGCCCTAATTCCGTTTTTAACCCATCAGACATCTAAACCTAATTCTGAGGTTAGGTAGTGTGTGAGTTAAAAATAGAATTAAAGTTAGAGATGGAATTGGGGCAGAAATGGAATCAGGGGCAGAAAGTACCTTCTTCCCACCGAGAAGTTCCAGCTCTGGACTCAAGTGGAATGAGTTCAGATCACGTTACTCCATTGATTACATTCATTATACAGTTGCATATAAAGTAGGTATACAGATTACATACAAAACACATATAAAGCAGATCCAGTGTAATCTGGGAGAGCAGGACACCAAAGGCTGGCAAAATCAGGAAAAGCCTTAAATCATCAACACACTTGCAACTTATAATTTCTTGGTGGCGACTGAATGGTTATGTAATTTAAGTGCTCAGGGTTGCATGGTCAGATCCTAAAAGAGAAGGAATCAAGCATTCATTTTAACCCTAAACATCTCATTTCATCCTCACAACAACCCTGTGAAGTAGAGTTTCCCCATTTTACAGTTAGGGAAACTGAGGCAGACAAGTTAAGTGACTTCCCCAGGGTCACACAGCTAGTTAAGTGTCTGGATTTGAATGCAGTGTCTCTAGTCTCAGTGCTCTGAGCTACCCAGTTGTCTCTTAAAAACGGTTTAAGCACTTGGTGTCGTTGGTCACTTAGACTTTCTAGTACTGATATTTTTGTATCGCTGTGTGTTATGAGCTGTCTCTCTCTTACAGAGTCCTCAATTTTTGGCAGCTCTACTGTGTGGATTTAGCTATAGCCAGATGCCCAAGTGATAGCTCTTTAGCTTTTCACTAGGTGTGAATGGGATGAGAATGCAGGATTTAAATAGTTTAGCCACCTAACCTCTTTGTTGCTAGAGCGTTGCCCATTTTTGCTCATTTCAGCAGCCTGAAAAGCTGGGTTCTAAGCAGCGTGAAGAAAATGTGAAACAGGGAAATAGCACTAAGACTTCTCTGGTACCACTTTGCTGCTGAAAATGGATACTATGATCAGATAATCGCCAGTGTGAAATTCGGCATTTACCAAACCTGTTTTTCTTATGCTTCAAATGGTTTCAGCAGATATTTCCGGGGCATATTTTAAATAAAATATTTAAATTCCTTGACATGATGGAAGAATGAATATAAAAAGAAGACATAGTTTTTATTTAAATTAAGCAGTATCTTTTTGTTTTGGTGCTGCTATTCTGAATTCTTTTCAGTTAAAAAATTATAATGAACTTTTAATGTTAATGGATTAGAGCTTTCTGGAAAGCATGCATTCAGAAGGGAATGCCCAATACCCAAATATGTAATGGGAGCGAGGGACTTTGTGGCCCTGCATGCATCAATGTAGAAATGGCTCTGTGGTTTTTTTCAGTTTTGTTTTTCTAGAACATTTTCTTCCACTCTGGGCCTCAGTTCCCTTTTATGTAAAATGAGGGTGCTAGATTAGATGAATTATAAATTCTCTTCTAGTTGTAAATCTGTCATCCTAACCTGTCATTTTGGAGGCCAAATTTGCTGGCCGATAGAGTGCAGCATTTTAACAGCATCATATTTTAGAATTTTAAATAACTATACTAGAATTCCATCACCTCCACTTAGCCTTTTTGTTAGCAATGCTTCCTAAGGCTCACTTGACTTTCTTCTCCAGGATGTCTGGCTGTAGATCAGTAACCACATCATTGTGGTTATAGATGATGTTAAGATCTTTCTTGTACAGTTATTTTGTGTATTCTTGCCACCTTTTCTTAATCTCTTCCACTACTGTTAATTTCTTACCATTTTTGTCTTTTATCCTGCCCATTTTTTACATGAAATGTTTCCTTAATATCTCTAATTTTCTTGAAGAAATTCTCTTGCTTTTCCCCATTCTATTGTGGTTTTCTTTTTTCTATTTCTTTGTTTTATTTAAGAAAACCTTCTTATTTCTCCTTGCTATTCTCTGGAATTCTATATTCAGCTGGGTGTATCTTTCCCTTTCTTTCTCTTTTACTTTCCTCAGCTATTGGTATAGCCTCCTCAGACAGCCATCTTGCTTTCTCACTCACCTTTTTCTCTGGAATGTATTTTGTTGCTGTTTCTTGTACGATATTGTGAACCTCTGTCTGCAATTCTTCAGGCACTATCTACCAGAACTAATCCCTTAAATCTATTCATCACTTCCACTTTATATTCATACAGGATGATATTTAGGTTGTGCCTATATGATCTGATGGTTTTCCCTACTTTCTTCAATTTAAGTCTGAATTTTGCAATAGGAAGCTCATGATCTGAGCCATAGTCAACTCCAGGTCTTGTTTTAAATGACTATATCAAGCTTTTCTACAAAAGTATATGATCAATCTCATTTTGATATTGACCATCTGGTGATGTTCATGTGTAGAATTATCTTTTGGGTTGTTGAAAAGGAGTATTTGCTGTGACCAATGAGTTATCTTGACAAAACTGTATTAGCCTCTGTCCTGCTTGATTTTGCACTCCAAGACCAAACTTGCCTGTTATTCCAATTATCTTTTGCTTTTCTACTTTAGCATTCCAATTCCCTATGGTGAATGTGACCTCTCTCTCTTTTTTTGGTGTTATTCTAGATCTGATTAACTTTGGCCTTTTTGACATCAGTGGTTGGGGCATAGACTTGCCTTACTGTAATGTTGAAAGGTTTGCCTTGGATTTAAACAGATATCATTCTGTCATTTTTGAGTTCATACCCCAGTACTGCTTTTTTCTCACTCTTTTATTGACTATGAGGGTTACTCCATTTCTTCTAAGGGATTCTTGCCCACAATAGTATATGTGGTGATAATCTAAATTAAATCACCCTTTCCCACCCATTTAAGTTCACTAACATGCAAGATGTCAGTGTTTGATCTATCTTCTGTGTGACCACATCCAGTTTACCTTGGTTCATAAATGTTATTCTTGAATGCCCAGAATTTAACTCACTTCTTTTGATGCTGTCTGACTAGAGCAGAGTACAGAAGGACTATCAATTTCTTATTCCTGGAAACTAAACCTCTCAAAGCAACCGAAGATTGAATTAGTTTTTTTGGTGGCCACATCAAACTGCTTACTCATATTGAATTTACAGTTACTCCACCCCCAGATCTTTTACAAACATATTGATATCTAATTCTACCTCCCCTATTCTGTAAGTGTGAAGTTGATTTTTTTTTTTTGTAAAGAGGACAATTTAGTCTTGATATTGGGAAACATTTCCTAACAGCAAGAGCTGTCAGAAAGTAGAATGGACTGCCTTGGAAAGTAGCTGATTGCCCTTTCTTTGGAGGTCTTCAAACAGAGGCAGAATGACCACACCAGACCCATTGGAGGGGTGATTCTTTTTTAGTTGAATTAGTTGTTCATTGGGGTTCTTTCCAACTCAAAAATTCTTTGAAAATGAAGAATTTCCTGACCTTTCGGAGGATTAAATAAAACTTATTCTATACCTAATGCCTCATTATCTTTTTTAAAATTCAATTTTATTTTCAGTTCCAAATTCTCTCCCTCCTTCTTCCCCTTCCTCTACCTATTGAGAAGGAAAGAAAAACAAAAACCATTATATATATTTTTAATCATGCAAAACAAATTCCTGCATTAGCTATGCACCATTCCTTCCAAAAACAGAAAAGGAAAGAAAAGAATGTGCTTCAGTTTGTACTCTGAGTTCATCACCTTTCTATAGGGAGATGGATAACATGTTTATCAGGAGTTTTTTGGAATTGAGGTTGATCATTTGTTGATCAGAGTGGCTAAGTCTTTTAAAGTTTATCATCTTTACAATATTGTTGTTATTGTATAAATTGTTCTTCTGGTTCTGCTCACTTCACTTTGTATCAGTTGATGTGTCTTCCCAGGTTTCTCTGAAACCATCCCCTTCGTTATTTCTTATACCACATTAGTATTCTATCACATTCATATACTGTAATTTGTTTAGCCATTCCTTAATTGATAGTCATACTCTCAATTTCCAATTCCTTGCTTCCTAACCCCAAAAAGCTGTTATAAATATTTTTGCTCAAATGGGTCCCCCTTTTTTTTGCCTTTTTTTTTGGAGGGCAATTGGGGTTAAGTGACTTGCTTGAAGTCACATGGCTAGTTTTTGTGTTAAGTGTCTGGGGCCGGATTTGAACTCAGGTCCTCCTGACTTCAGGGATGGTGCTCTATCCACTGTGCCACCTAGCTGCCCCCGGGTCCTTTTTTTAAAAATTTCTTTAGAGTATAAAGCCAGTAGTGACATTACTGGGTATTTCCTTTCCATTTCTTAACCATATTCAGGTCCTGTAATAGATCCCCAAATGGCCTCAAGACCCCTCATCATCCTGCATATGCACAGCTTAATAGCTTTTTGGGCATAGTTTCAAATTTCTGTCCAGAATGGTTATTAGTTCACAGCTCTACCAAGAGTGCATTCATGCTCCTATTTTTTCCTCCATAGCTCTCCAGTGTCTCATTATCTTGAGTGCTAATTGGAAAGGCTGAAAACCCTTAGAGAGACAAGTCTAATTCTGATGGTCCCAGGAGAAGTGCTGTTGGGGGGTAAAATGAACCATAAAGACAATTATCCATCGAGGCACCCAAGATGCTCCTTCCTGCCTTCCAGATTTCTCTATTATTATTGGGTTACCACCATCTTCCTAGAAACCCAGGTTGGAAACATAAGTGATATTCTCAACCCCTTTCTGTCTCTCCACACATCCAATCTATTGGCAAGGTTTATCATTTACTTTTGTAACATCTCTTCAAACACCCCCTTCTCTGATACTGTCACCACCACAGTGCAGGCCTTTATCACTCCACTTCTGGACTAATGCAATAGTCTGTTGGTGGGTCTGCTTGCCACAAGTTTCTCCCTAACCCAGGCCATCCTCCACTCAGGGGTCAAAATGATCTTCCTAAAGTGCATGTCTGACTATGTCATGTAACTAATTCCCCTTTCCTACCTTCCCCCCAACTCAGCAAACACCAGTGGCTTCCTAGCTGCCCAGGATTAAAAAAATCTTTTGTTTGATGTTCAAAGACCTTTATAAGCTGCTTCCTCCCCTCCCCTCCCCCATCTTTCTAGTCTTCTTAATAATAAATCCTTATAAGGATTCATAGCTAATTGAATGATTGTTCTTAAGTTGTTTCAGTTGTGTCTGACTCTTTGCGACCCTGTTTTCCTAGCAAAGATACTGGAGTAGTTTGCCATTTCCTTCTCCAGCTCATTTTACAGATGAAGAAACTGAGGCAAACAGGTTTAAGTGACTTGCCCAGGGTCACACAGCTAGTAACTGTCTAAGGCTGGATTTGAACTCAGGACTTCCTGACTCCAAACCTGGCACTCTATCTGCTGTGCCACCTAGTCTGCACCTTGTACAGATTAGTGGCCCCATTTCTATCTGAGTTTGATACCATTACCCTATGGTATCAGTTAAAAAGGATTTACTAAGAACTTACTATGTATCAGGCATTGTGCTAAGCTCTGGAGATATGAAGAAAGTAAAAAAAAATCCCCCCTGCCCTCAAAGAACTCCTATTCTAATGGAGGAGACAACATACAAAAAACTTCATACACGCTATTTACAAAATAATAGGTTTGAAAATTTGGACTTTTTTTCTGTCTTTAAGATGAAAGGAAGCTAGCAGCCACAGAGCTAGTGAATGCAGATATTTCTATCCTAGAAGAGATCTTGACCACACACCACTTTGCTTCCTAAGAAATAGCTTTTATGAACTACTTAGCACACTTCTGCTGCCAAGATGGCAGAGTGAGGAAGGACCCCTCTGAAGAATCTCCCAAATTCTCCTCCAAACAAATAGAAAACCACCTCAGGATTGATGTAGGAGCAGGAAAGGTTTGTTTTACTCTGTGTGTGTGTGTGTGTGTGTGTGTGTGTGTGTGTGTGTATGGGGTTAGGGGAAATCCAAGAGCAGCAGCAGCAGCTAGCTTCACAGCAGTGGTCTGCAACAAGACTCCAAGCCTGGGGCAATCCAATGAGGCCCTGTCCTCCTGCAAACAGTAACCCGCTAGATGAAAGAGCACTCTGTGCAGCACATCAAGGCCCCACCCCAGCAACCCAACAACCAGCACAAGCCACTAACTAGGCCTTGACCCCATTGTTGACCAGTAGTGAAGCCCCACCCCAGGACTGACCAACAGTGGGCCCTGCCCCTGGAGCCTGCCAGGCTAGAGACCCTGTTTCTATAAAAATCTAGCAGTAAGGCCCCACCCCTGGGGCAAGCCAGTAGCTAAACCTCACACCAAGGAGAGGCCAGTAGGGAGGCCCCACCCTGCAGTGAAAGCCAGCAGTAAGAGCCTGAGACCTAGCATAAAAAGCTTCAGACAGTGCAAACACTAAGTCACAAAAAAGGCAGAAAAAATTATCAAAAAATAAAAAAAAGCTCAAGTACAGAAAGTTACTATGGTGACTAGCAGAATCAAGGCATAAAATTAGAAAGAGGACAGTGTCAAAATGACTACATATAAAGCCTCAAAGAAAATTGCAATTTGGTCTCAGGTTCAAAAAGAATTACCAAAAGATCTTAAAAAGGACTTTAAAAAGCAAGGTAGAAAAGTAGAAGAAAAATTGGAAAAAGAAATTAGAGTAATACAAGAGAATCATGAAAAAAGAGTTAATAGTATGGGAAAAGATATACAAAAATTCACTAGGAAAATAACTCCCTAAAAATTAAAATTGGCCAAATAGAAAAGGAAGTACAAAAGTTGACTGAAGAAAATAATAACTTAAAAATTAGGATTGAGTAAGTGAAGCTAATGACTCCAAGACACATCAAGATATGATAAAACAAAACTTAAAAAGTAAAAAAAAAATAGAGGAAAATGTGAGATTTCTCATCAGAAAAACAACTGACCTAGAAAATAGACCTGGGAAAGATAATATAAGAATTATTGATCTACCTGAAAGCCATGACCATAAAGAAAAAGAAAAAGCCTGGAAAAACATCTTTCAAGATATATTAAAAAAAAACTGCCCCAATATATTAGAACCAGAGGTTAAAATAGAAATTGGAAGAATCTACCAATCACCACCTGAAAGATATCCCCAAATGAAAACTCCCAGGAACTTCATAGCTGCTTACAGATCAACAAGAATATACTGCAAGTAGCCAAAGAGAAACAATTCAAATGTCTTGGAGCTACAATCAGGCTTACACAGAATTTGACAACTTCCACATTAAAGAACTGGAGAGATTGGAATATGATGTACTGGAAGGCAAAGGAGTTAGGTTTACAGCTAAGAACCACCTACCCAGAAAAATTTAATATAATCTTTCAGGGAAACAAATTGATATTTAATGAAATAGAGGGTTTTCAAGCTTTCCTCATTAAAAGACCAGAACTAAATAAAAAATTTGACCTCCAAATACAAGGCTCAAGGGAAAACATAAAAAGAAAAAAGAAACACGAAAGTGAAAATGTAAGAAATTCAATAAGGTTAAACTGTTTATATTTCTATATGGCAAGATACTATTTGGAACTCTTAAGAACTTTATTACTATAAGAGCAATTAGAAGGAGTATATATAGACAGAGGATGACTTTTATGGGATGATAAACCCCACCTCCCACCCCCACAAAATGAAATAAAGGGGTGAGAAAGAAAAATTGCATTGCTCTTCTAACTGGAGGGGGGAGAATGATGGGGTAAATGATCTCACAAAAAAGAATCATGAAAGAGCTATTATAATGGAGGGGAAGATGAATGGTGGGGGTGGCCGGCAAAGTTTAAACCTTACTCTCATCAAAATTGGCTCAAAGAGGTAATAATATGCACACTTAGTTGGATATAGAAATCTATCTTACCCTATAAGGACGTAAAAAGAGATGGTGATAATAAAAGGGGGAGAAAGGACTAATAAAAAAGGACAAATTGAGGAAGGCAGTGATCAGAAGTAAAACAATTATGAGGAGGGAAAAGGTGGGGGGTGGGAGTAAGAGAGAAAGGGGGACAAACCAGTGGAAAATAGCATGGAGGGAAACACACAGTTAACATAACTATAAATGTGAATGGGATGAACTCGCCCATTAAACAGAAGTGCATAGCAGAATGAATTAAAAACCAGAATCCTTCACTATGTTGTTTACAAGAAACACACTCAAAGCAGAGAGATACACACAGGGTAAAGGTAAGGAATTGGAGCAGAATTTATTATGTTTCAGATGGAGCAAAAAAAGTATGGGTAGCAATCATGATTACAGACAAATCAGAAGCAAAAATAGATCTAATTAAAAGAGATAAGGAAGGAAACTATTATTGTGCCAAAATGTACCATAGGCAATGAAGTCATATCAATTCTAAACATATATGCACCAAATGGTGTAGTGTCTAAATTTTTGAAGAAGTTGAATGTGTTATAGGAGGAAATAAGTAATAAAACTATACTAGTGGGGGACCTCAACATTCCTCTCTCAGAACTAGATGAATCTAACCAAAAAATAAGCAAGAAAGAATTTAAGGAGGTAAATAAAATTCTGGAAAAGTTAGATATGGTAGATTTCTGGAGTAAACTGAATGGGAATAGAAAAGAACACACCTTTTTTTTCTCAGTAGTAAGTGGCACCTACACAAAAAAATTGATCATGTATTACAACATAAAAACCTCCCAACCAAATATAGAGAACCAGAAAAAGTAAGTGCATCCTTTTCAGATCATAATGCAATATAAATTACATTCAATAATGGACAATGGAAAGAGAGATTAAATAATCTAATCCTAAAAAAATAAGTGGGTCAAAGAACAAATCATAGAAACTGTTGACAATTTTGTTAAAGGAAATAACAATAAGACAACATACTAAAATTTATGGAGGATGCAGCCAAATCAGTACTTAGGGGAAAACTTATGTCTTTAATTGATTACATGGATAAAATAGAGAAAAAGCACATCAATGAATTGGGCATGCAACTAAAAAAATCTAGAAAAAGAACAACTTAAAAAATCCCCAATTAAACACCAAATTGGAAATCCTGAAACATCAAACAAAAAATCAATAAAATTGAAAGTCATGGGGCAGCTAGGTGGTGCAGTGAGTAAGAGCGCTGGCCTTGGAGTTGGGATGACCCAAGATTGAATCCAGCCTCAGAAAATGAGCACCCACACACAAATAATGACTAGCCGTGTAACCTTGAGCAAGTTACTTAACCCCAATTGCTTTAAAAAAAAAAAAGTCAGGAAGTTATTGAACTAATAAAACTAGAATTAAAAGTTCATTTTATGAAAAAATCAATAAAATATATAACCCATTGGTTAATTCACTTTTTAAAAGGAAAAAAGAAGACCAAATTACTAGTTTCAAAAATGAAAGTGGTGAATTTGCCACCAGTGAAGAGGAAATCAACAATTGTTAGAAGCTCTTTTTCCTAATTATTTGCCAATAAATTTGGCAATCTAAATGAAATGGATATCTACAAAAATATAAATTAACCATATTAACAGAAAGAGAAATAAAATACTTAATCCAATCTTAAGAAAAAAATTTTTGAACAAGCCATCAATTAATTTCCTAAGAAAAATCCCCAGAACAAGATGAATTCACAAGGTAATTCTACCAAACATTCAGAGAACAATTAGTCCCAATACTATTAAACTATTTGGGAAAATAGGTGACGGAGTCCTACCAAATTCAAATATAGTGCTGATACCTAAATCAGGAAGGGGCAAAACAGAGAAAGAAAATTATAGACCAATTTCCCTAATGAATATTGGTGCAAAAATTTTAAATAAAATACTAGCTAAAGGATTATAGTAAGATATCACAAGGATCATACACTATGACCAGGTGGGATTTATACCAGGAATGTAGGAGTGGTTCAGTGTTAAGAAAATTGTCAGCATAATTGACCATATCAATAACAAAATCAACAGATATCATATGATTATCTTAACAGATGCAGAAAAAGTCTTTTACAAAATACAGCAACCCTTTCTATTAAAAACACTAGAGAGCATAGGAATGAATGGAGCTTACTTTTAAAATGACATGTATTATTTATCTACAACAATCAGCAAGCATCATTTGTAAATGGGGATAAACTAGAATCCTTTCCAATAGAATCAGGGGTGAAGCAAGGATGCCCATTATCACCTCTTTTATTTAATATAGTACTAGAAAAGTTAACTATAGCAGTAAGAGAAGAAAAAGAAATTAAAGGAATTAGACAACGAGGAAGCAAAACTATCACTTTTTGCAAATGATATGACGTTATACTTAGAAAATCCTAGAGAATCAACTAAAAAACTATTTGAAATTATAAATAATTTTAGCAAAGTTGCAGGATACAAAATAAACCCACACAAATCATCATTATTTCTACATGTTACCAACAAAGTTTAGCAGCAAGAGATAGAAAGGGAAATTCCATTTAAAATAACTGTACACAATATAAAATACTTGTGAGTCTACCTGCCAAGAAAAACTGAGAAACTATATGAAGACAACTATAAAGCACTTTTCACACAAATATAATGTAATGGAAATGCAGATTTAAAGATCTTCCCTGCCCCTAGCTTAAGTGCACCTGGAGCCTGTGGTGGGAGGCTTGTTTTTCAGGAAAGCCCACACCTTGATACTTTGTGATTGGGCAGTGGGTCAAGGAGGTTGTTACAGACTATATAAACCCTGATGAGAAGCTTAGCTTTGGGGCTCACTTTGAGAAGTGTTGTGTGATTTGACCAGATGAGACTCTGGGAAGCCGTTGTTGAGAGCCCCCCGGCTTTGAAAACCCAGATGTTGATGCTTCCCTCTCTGGTAACTGATTTGGTATTGATGCATGTAATGTTGGGACAGTTTGGAAGCCTGTCTGTTTGATCTGTAAGTGCTGTAACTCTGAAGTTCGGGGTGCTGACCTTTTTCCCCTGAACTAGGTAATGTATGTTTGTTTGATTAAATTAAGCTTGTTAACCCATTTTGAGTTGCTTTCCTTTTGAAAAGCAGATCTAAGAACCTATATTGGCAGCTACCCTGGAGATATTGGGGTGCTTGCTGCTGCAAAATGGCGACGAGGGATGGGATCTGCTGAGTAAAAGGAAAGTATGGGGGCTGGGATAATTGTTTGTTTCCCAGTTGTGGTAGCTGTGATTCTGTGGAGCCATGGAGCAGGAGAGAAGAAAGACCTGCATGCTGACTTCACTGAGCTGAGAGCAGGAATGGTGAGCTGCCTGCATGGAGACCTGTGGAGAAGCCTGGAGCTGCTGCCTTCTGCTGGAGGAGAAGGAACCCAGGAGTTTGGAGTTCAGCCACAGGACAAGATAAGGACTGTGTGGCAAAGCTGGGGCACTGAATGTGTTTCCTTGCTGCATCCCACAGTTTGGGACCCAGGGGGAGGATGGACTTGTGACTGGTGGGTGGGGTGAAGTGCCATGGACCCCAAGGACCCCACCTTTGGTTTTGTTGCCCAGCTCCCTCTCTGGACTTGGAAGCAGGGGCTGGAGCAGTGTTGTGGGAAGGACACCCCCCTCCTCCCAGGAGAACTTTATGTGATAATGCTTTGTATTTTGTGAATTGATGTGATAATGCAATGTACTTTGTTTAAGACCCAGTGGCCACTTTGGTAACTTTAGATGTACCTTGAAAATATGACTTAAGAGATGGTTAGTGCTAATTGAAATGTAAATTGTCTATGCTATGGGCATACTTAGTAAGACTTTACTGAATAAGGTACTGGTTGTACTTTGAGATATTGTTACAGATAAGAGATAATTGAGTTAATCAAGACTTTGCCCCATGAGTGGAAGACTTGTACTTTGAAAACTGATGTAACTGATTGAGTTAACTTAAGAGTGACTATTTTTTTTTTAATTTTACTGATAAGTTACTGAGTTAACATTTGCCCCATGAGTGGAAGACTTGGACTATTGTATTTTGAGATTATATTGTGATTTTATTATGTACCTGGAAAATGTGACCTAGGAGATGTTTAGTGCTAATTCAAATGTAAATTGTGTATGCTATGGGCATGAAAGATCTTGGGGCCGAATGTAATGGAAATGCAGATTTAAAGATCTTCCCTGCCCCTAGCTTAAGTGCACCTGGAGCCTGTGGTGGGAGGCTTGTTTTTCAGGAAAGCCCACACCTTGATACTTTGTGATTGGGCAGTGGGTCAAGGAGGTTGTTACAGACTATATAAACCCTGATGAGAAGCTTAGCTTTGGGGCTCACTTTGAGAAGTGTTGTGTGATTTGACCAGATGAGACTCTGGGAAGCCGTTGTTGAGAGCCCCCCGGCTTTGAAAACCCAGATGTTGATGCTTCCCTCTCTGGTAACTGATTTGGTATTGATGCATGTAATGTTGGGACAGTTTGGAAGCCTGTCTGTTTGATCTGTAAGTGCTGTAACTCTGAAGTTCGGGGTGCTGACCTTTTTCCCCTGAACTAGGTAATGTATGTTTGTTTGATTAAAGTAAGCTTGTTAACCCATTTTGAGTTGCTTTCCTTTTGAAAAGCAGATCTAAGAACCTGTGTTGGCAGTCACCCTGGGGATGTTGGGGTGCTTGCCGCTACATATAATCAGATCTAAACAATTGGAAAAATGTTAATTGCCCATGGGTAGGCCAAGCCAATATAATAAAATGGCAATTCTACCTAAATTAATCTATTCGGTGCCATACCAATCAAACTATCAAAGAATATTTTACAGAGTGAAAAAAAATAATAACAGAACAAAATTCATCTGGAAGAACAAAAATTCAAGGATATCAAGGGAATCAATGAAAAAAAAATGTGACAGAAGGTGATCTAGCTGTACCAGATCTCAAACTGTATTATAAAGTGGTAATTATCAAAACAATCTGATATTAGCTAAGAAATAGAGTGATAGGTGGGTGCAATAGATTAAGTACAAATTACATTATAGTAAATAACCATAGTTATCTAGTAGATGATAAACCCAAATATCCAAACTTTCGGAACAAAAACACATTACTTGATAAAAACTGCTGGGAAAACAGTATGGCAGAAACTAGGTATAGATCAACATCTCACATCATACACTAAGATAAGGACAAAAAGGGTACATGATTTACACATGAAGGGTGATACCATAAACAAATTAAGAGAGCAGGGAATAGTTTATTTGTCAGATTTATGGATAAAGGTAGAATTTTCAAAGAAGATATGTAGAGCATTACAAAAATATAAAATAGATAATTTCAATTATATAAAATTTAAAAGATTTTGCATAAACAAAACCAATGCAACCAAAATTATAAGAAATCCAGAAAACTGAGAAAACAGTTTTTGCAACAAGTATCTCTGATCAAAGGTCTCATTTCTGAAATATATATAGAGAACTGTTTCACATTTGTAAAACTGCAAGTCATTCCCCAACTGATAAATGGTCAAAGGATATGAACAGGCACTTTTCAGATGAAGAAATCAAAACTATCTATAGTCATATGAAAAAGTGCTGTATATCACTATTGGCTAGAGAAATGCAAATTGAGATCTCTGAGGTACCACCTCATACTTATCAGAATGGCTAATATGACAAAAAAGGAAAATGTTGGATGTTGGAGAGGATGTGGGAAAACTGGGACACTAATACACTGTTGGTGGGGTTGTGAACTGATCCGACCATTTTGGAGAGCAATTTGGAACCATGCCCAAAAGTCTGTAAAACTGTGTCTACCCTTTGATCCAGCAATTCCATTGCTTGGTCTATATCCCAAAGACATTCAAAAAAAGGGGGGGAAAGGACCTATTCATACAAAAATATTTACAGCAACTTTTTGTGGTGGCTAACAATTGGAAATCAAAGGGCAGCCCATCAATAGGGAATGGCTAAACAAGTTGTGGTATGTGATTATAATGGAGTATTACTGTGTTATAAGAAATGACAAGCAGGCAGACTTCAGAAAAACCTGGAAAGATTTACATAAACTGATACATAATGAAGTGACAGAACCAGGAGAACATTGTACACAGTAACAGCAATATTGTTCAGTGAAGAGTTGTGAATGACTTAGCTATTCTCATAAATACAATGATCCAAGACAATCCCAAAGGACTAATGATGAAGCATACTATCTTTCTCTAGAGAAAGAAATGATATTGCTTGAATATAGACTGAAGCATGCTATTTTCACTTTCATTTTATTATTTGATTCTTCTTGAACAAAATGACTAAAATGGAAATGTTTTACATGATTACACATGTAGGACTATATCTGATTGCTTACCATCTCAGGGAGGAGGAGCAGGGGAGAGGGAGGAATAGAATTTGGAACTCAAAACTTCAAATAAAAAGTCTTACAAAAATTAAAAAAGAAGGGGACAACTAGGTGGCACAGTGAATAGAGCTGCGACCCTGGAGTCAGGAGGACCTGAGTTCAAATCTGACATTAGACACTTAACATTTACTAGCTGTGTGACCTTGGGCAAGTCGCTTAATCTCAATTGCACTGCCCCCTCAAAAAAAAAGACAAAAAAAATTCAAAAAGAAAGAACTATTGAATTTAATATTATTTGGAGGTGTGGTGCCTCAAGTAAAACTTCAAAATACCATTGAAATAGAGTTGATTTTGAACAATGCTTTGTTGAATTAAATTAGCTGAGTGGGACTATTTAAGGGAAGGATTCTTCTGGGTGACCTGAAATGCTATCCAATTGAAAACTCATTTGGATTCATCGCCAAGCACTCTTACAAGTGTCCTCATTCACAGAGCAGTGGGGGTTAGCTTAATCAGACTGCTTTCTTGACTGGGATGAACTAATGGAGCAGAGGAGAGGAGGCAAGCAGGTAGAACCCAGAGTGCCTCCAGCCTGGGCTAGGGAGGAAGGTGGATACAGGATAACCAGGTCCAGTCCTGGCTTTGCCACTCACTAGGTGTGGGACCTTAGATAAGCTGCTTGACCTCTTTAAGCCTCAGTTCCTTCATCTGTAAAATTAAAATTGTACTGTCTCCCCCAGAAGATTGTTGTGATTATATCATATGAAATGGAAAACTTTACATGTCAGCAGTTGTTTGGAGGACTTTGGGTAGCATAAAGGCATTGTGTTCCTGGAAAGGAGGAAAAGGTCAGAGGCCCAGAAAGAGGGGTGGCAGGGTCCCACAGACAAACTTTGCTTACTTTGAAATTAATCTGTGATCTTAGATATAGTCATCATTATCACTACATTTCTCCTCATCTTGCCTTCTCTTTCTTTCCCGCTTTCCCATCCTACCCCAGAGCCTAATGTTGCTCATGGCATCCTTAACAGGGCCTATGATTCTCCACACCCTCTCCCCTCCACCTTTCTGTCCCCTTACCTCACCTCACTTTGCCTGGAGTATAGGGGAGGCAATTATGGGCATGGAGGAGGCAAGCATTTATTAAATGCCTACTGTGCACCAGGCACTGTGCTCTTTACAGTAAGCTGACACCAGAATGAAATACTTAGAAACCTGGAGATCAGCTGTACACAGTAAACAGAAGCATGTGTGTTGTGGATGGGTGGGAGGAAGGTGGTATTTCATGGCTTGTACCTAAACCTGGGCATTACTCAGGGGAAATGTCCATGGTGATCAGGGTGAGGTGGGAAGCACATGCTTCATGTAGACTGAGGTAGGAAAAGGCTCACTGGATGAAAGGTGAGTCAGAAGTCGTCATGAGTAACACTTCTTCCTGGCTTCTGTTTTAGGGGAGGCTCTGGAGGAAGCATTTACCTTTGAGGAAATCTTTTACTTTTTTCCTCTTCTACCAGTTGTCAGACAGGGGTAACCACAGCAACTTCCGCTGGTGGGTTCCAGAGTCCCCGCCCTAACTCTCAGGGGACTATAGAACCTGTATTTCTCTCTCCAACCTTTCAGGTTTTTCATACCCGAGTGGAAAAGTGGGAATGGAAGAGAAGGAATCATGCCAGGTAGTGGTCAGTGATGTCAGGAGAATTTCTACTGACCAAGGCCCCTTTTCCTTTGAGACAATTCCCCTTGGCTCTCACTTGAGTCTTCCCTCTGAGATCTTCTTAAGAGCAAATTACTAGTGCTGTATGAATAGTGTCTCATTTGATCAATTATTATCCCCATTTTATAGACAAGGAAACTGACATAGAGAAGAAGTGACTTGCCCAGGATTATAGAATTAAGTGTCTGAAGCTGGATTTGAACTCGGGTCTTCCTGATTCCAGACCCAGTGCTCTATCTACCGAGAACTGCTACAGTCATTTGCATTTTGCAACAGAGAGTAGGCCACAGTGCCTAGGGCCAGGTTGAGCCTGAAAGAGACTGGACTGTGAGCAGAGAATGTGCAAGAAAACACCACTTTGTTTTCATTATTATTCAATCAATTGTTACTGAGATTGACTAATTGACTGAAAGTGTGACTTCTGTTTTCATTATTGATCAATCTAATAACCCTTTTCCACTTCTGGGAGGCTGTTGGGCCTTTTCCAGGTGCTTCTTAAATAACCCATGGAAATAGTCATTTGGTGACGTTGTTAACCTTTACCTCCCAGGTTTGGTGTGAGGAAAAATGAGATAATATTTGTAAAGTGCCTTGTACACAGTAGGCAGTTAATAAATGTTTGTTTCCACATATTCCCCTTCAGGCTGAATACGGTATATCCACCCACAGGTGAAACACTTTTATGGGAGGAGGATGTTGCTTCCATATCAATAAAATTATGTGGGGGCGGCTAGATGGAGCAGTGAGTAGAGTGTCAGCCCTGGAGTCAGAAGGACCTGAGTTTGGATCCGGCCTCAGACACTTAACACACACACAAACAAAAACCTAGCTGTGTGACCTTGGGCAAGTTACTTAACCCCAATTGCCCTCCAAAAGGCAAAAAAATTAAAAAATTAAAAAAAAAATAAAATAAAATTATGACTGGACAGTGGGCCGCGAAAAACTACCAAGAATTACATTCGAAGCATTTCCACAAAGTGATGATAATGATCGTTTATATTTCTGTAACATTTTAAGGTTTTTAGATCATTTTTCTCTGAACAACCCTGAGAGATAAGGAGTGCAAGTGTTATCATCCTCACTTTACTGATGAGGACACTGAGGTTAAGATAAGCAGAATCATTTGCCCATAATCATTCAGCTAATAAATATCAGAACACGTTTGAATCAGGATAAAAAAAGGTCATCTTTCTTTCTAGTTCACCACACTGTCCCAGGACAGGCTTATGTGGGGTATGCCTACAAAGTCGACTCTCTCATTTACACGTGACTTATTGTACAACTTTGTGGGTTATCTGTGGTGAGTTTTTGTGTCTCAGGCTAACCTCTCACCTTTACTCAGTGCCAACCCCAGTCATCAATGTGTGTTCATCGCCTTGGCTAGTTAATTCTTATCAGTTAACACTGATATCAAAAGTGTGCAATGAATGCCTTAGACTCCTTAAGGCATTTATTAGGGACTTGAAAAAAGTGCATGTACAGGCATGAAATCACACATACATACATACATATATATGCATATGTACATTGTTTTCAGTTGGTGATGTCCATGGGGTTTTTAGAAGTTATTAATATAATAAGAATGGACCACAGAGATGAAATAAGAATGCCACCCAGCTATCACTGAAAAGCCTTAAACCCTTTATGCAATATTGACTATCAGACAATCAGGCAATAAGCATGTATTATGTACCAGGAACCATTCGAAGAGCAGACGATATATAAAAAATGGCAAAGGAAAGTCCCTGCCCTTCAGGAGCTTACAATCTAATGGGGAAGACAATAAGCAAATAGATATGTACAAGCAAGTTACATAAACACACACATAGAGACATATGTATGTATGTGTGTATATAAAAATACACACACATTTGTGTGTATAGGAAAAATGCTGCTATTTGTCCTTTGTTTCAAAGAGGACTATGACATCAGGAAGGTGATGCCATGACATGCAAGTGAATTGGATTTAAATGTGGAAGAGCTGTTCAAGGTCACTAGTCTCACTTTCTCCTCCAAAGCCATTTGGGTCCAATGGCCAGAAATAGATAGGACAACTGGGGATGACCCAGAATGGAGTGGAGCATAAGATAAATAGGAAATAATCAACAGAGGGAAAGCCCTAGAATTAAGGGGGTTTAGGAAAGGTTTCCTATAGTAGGTAGGATTTTAATCTGGCGTTGAAGGAAGCCAGGCAGCCTAGAGGTGATGAGGAGGGAGAGAATTCCAGGCATGGGAGTCAGCCAGAGAAAGTGCAGGAAGCCAACATGTTAAAAAGATTCTGCTTACAATGTGTCATTGTAAGGTGGACGATTTCTTCTGTAGATTAGTGGTATCTTGATGGTCCTCAGCTGGGATTCTTGAACAGTTGTCCTTAGACTCTGGTCAGCTAGCTTGTGTCTGAAACTAGAGTAAATTTTGGGTCATTTGGGTCACCACACATGTCAGGGATCATTAGCTGAATTGCTTCCCAGGGCTATTATGGACCCTGGGCCAATATAGTCTTCCCAGAGGCCACTGACAATGCTCAATTTATCCTTCAGGATATTTCCATTTACTCATTTGTTGACATAGTTTATGAGATCAGAGAGTCAGAGCTAGAAGGGACCCTTGGAGGTATCTAGGGTAACCCTTTCACTTTATAGATGAGAAAACAGCCCAGTGGGTTAAATGACTTGTTCAGTCATATTGGTAATAAGTGGCAAAGCTGGGATTTGAACTCATGTCCTCTGACTACAAATCCAATGTTCTTTCCACCTCTTCATGTTGCATTATCCATAGGAACAAATCAGTCAATTAGTTGAGTGAATTCATGGTAAGCTACATGAATTCAGGTTAGTGGCAGTGGTAGTGGTGGGGAATAGAGGGGTATTCTTGTGTGGGATTCCTCCACTGGCAATATTTGATCATAATGAATGAAATGACAACAAAAATTATGTGCTGAGCATTGTGTATATCATATGTCTGCCTAGTTTATCGACCAGGGCATGCATTACCTGGGTGGCCTCAGGATGACTGGTATGAGGAGCCCAAGACCAAGAAAGTCAATGGCCTTAGATGACTGGCCTGTTCTGCACTTTTTTGTCTTCCCTGGATTAACCTAGAACCTGGAAGAGTCTTAGTTCCTTGTTCTCTTTATAATTCCTCCATCAATTCCCAGTTCCTACCCAAAGTTCTAGTCAAACTAACTTTTAATGTCAAAATAGTCCCTTTGAGGATTTCCACTTCCTTCTGAGGGTTACTTTAAGCAAAATGAGTCAGGTCTTACTTAAAAACTGACCCCGAAGTCACAACTAGGCTGGGTTTACTCTAAAAATATTTAATTAGTTTTTATTTCCTCTCCTTTCATCTAAGTCATAGTCAGTCCTCTGGCTCCCTCAAAAGCAAAAGAAGAATGAAAAGGGTAAGAATAGCTTGAGTCCTTGGAATATCCTAGCCAGTGGCCTGACATTATAACTATACACTCAGCTTTGAAAGGTTGGTCACTCTTGCCTCTTGCTCCAGGCCTAGGGTGGCTTTGATGGGAATTCTGACTAGGAGCAATAATGTCAGCGTTGTCATGTAGAGATTGGTGTAGGGGCATTTTGAGAGGGAAGATGCAGTCTTCCAGTGTCAAAAAGAGAAATATTTATGCAAATTAATGCCTACCCACATGCCTCTGGGCAAAGCATTTTGTCAAATTTATTTGTCTTTCATGGGTCAATTAAGGATGAACAGATTGAGTTTAATCTTTGGAGATTTTTCTTTAATATTTTAAAATTTAAACTTAATAAATTTAAAACATTAAAATTTAATAATTTTAATTTCTCTCTAATAAATAACATGGTCCATTTTGGCACTTATCCAGAAGCATCTCTGGGAATATCTTAATTTGGCTTTTTTCTAACTATCCCCTGAGATTGCTGAGTAGTTTCCTTGAAAGCACAAAGCTCTTAATTGGTTCAAAATTTTCTCTTCTCCAATCTCCCACATCTCCTTTTCCTTACTTACTCTGCTAAAGACTTTGCCTTTTTTATTAAGGAAATTGAGACCTTGAGCTTCATCTCTCTTTATCTCAAAACCTCTTGACATCACCTCCCGTACTCCACCCCAACTTTTTTTGTCTGTTCTTCCAATTTTTGATAATGAGATGGCCTGTCTCTTTTCCAAGGTCAGTTCCTCAAAACATGCCTTTTCTTAATCCCATTCCCTCCAGCAGACTGATCCCTAACACTCCTCTTTTCTCCAACCTCCAACTTTTCCCTCTCTGCTGGTTCCCTCCCTACTGATTTCAAACATACCCATACCTCCCCATCTTTGAAAAACCTTCATGAGACCCCACCATATCATCAAGCTGGAGTCCTTTATCCTACCTTTCTCAGCCTAGCTCCTTGAAAAAAACTATTTCTACTCTATCTTCACCTACTCTCCTCCCACTGACTCACTTTCAAAGAAGCCCTTTGAAATATAGCTTCTAATCTCATCACTCACCTGAAACTTTTTTCTCTTTTTTAAAAATTATTCATGTATTTTTAGTTTTCAACATTCGTTACCACAAGATTTTGAATTACATTTTTTCTCCCCATCTTTCCCCTATACCCTACCCCAAGATACCAAGCCTACTGAATACCCCTTCTTCCCCCAATCTGTTCTCTCTTATATCCTCACCCATTCCCCCCACCAACTGTCTAGTAGGGCAAGATGGATTTCTAAATGCCAATGCCTGTATATCTTATTTCCCAGATGCATGAAAAAAAAAACCACCAATTTTTTTAAACATTTGTTTTTAAAACTTTGATTTCCAGATTCTTTCCATTCTTCCCTCCTCACTCATCCCCACTGGGAAGACAAGCAATTCAATATAGGTTGTACATGTGTAGTTATGCAAAATGTTTCCATAGTAGTTATATTATGCAAGGCTAACTATATTTCCCTCCATCCTTTCATGCCCCCCACTTATTCTATATTTTGCCTTGACCCTGTGCCTTTTCAAAAGTGTTTGCTTCTAACTACCCTCTCCCCCAATCTGCCCTCCCTTCTATCATCTTCCCCTCTTATCCCTTTCCTTCCTACTTTCCTGTAGGGTAAGATACCCAACTGAATGTGTATGTTATTCCCTCCTTAAGCCAAATCCAGTGTGAGTAAGGTTGATCCATTCCCTTTCACCTTCCTGCTCTTCCCCTCCATAATAACAGTTTTCTCTTGCCTCTTTCATGAGATAATTTACCCTATTCTATCTCTCCCTTTCTCCTTCTCCCAATTTATTCCTCTTTCACCTCTTAATTTCATTTTTTAGATATCATCCCTTCATATTCAACTCATCCTGTGCCCTCTGTCTATGTATACATGTACACACATATATACACACTCACATGTATATTTATATACACTTACACCCTCCTATATATACATATATATGTATGTGTGTGTGTGTGTGTATATATATATATATATATATACACACACACACACACACACACACATACATATACATTCCCTTCAACTATCCTCTTACTGAGAAAAAGTCTCATGAGTTACAATGATCATTTTTCCATGTAGGAATGTAAATAGTTCAACTTTAATAAGTTCCTTATGATTTCTTTTTCCTGTTTACCTTCTCATACTTCTCTTACTTCTTATATTTGAAAGTCAAATTTTCTGTTCAGCTCTGTTTTTTTCATCAAGAATGCTTGAGGCCAAGATGGCAGAGTAAAAACAGCACGTCCAAGCCACTCTCCCCCAGACTACCTCCAAACTATGTAAAAGGGGACTCTGAACAACTTCTGGAGCCCCAGCACCCACAGAACAACACAGAGAAGCTAACCTCCCACTGAGGACAGCCCAGCAGCCCTGCAGGAAGGACCGTTGCAGCGGTCTGGGACCCAGCAGCAAGCAGCACAAAGAGCAGAGCACAGCGAGCCAAGCCCAGGTCCCCATGAGCCGAGGTTTTAGCCCCCAGGCGGCAGGGCCAGCAGCCAGCTGGAGGAACCCCAGAACACCAGCAGCTGTGGAGATTCCAGAATTATCAACATAGACATGTCTGGGACAAAGTAAGAGGTTAGTGTCCAGTGACCAGTATTTAGGGAATGCGTTGGCTCCCTCCCCTGGGGGCTAGAAGCCACTGAGGAGACACGCCATTTTGTAGTTTTCAGAGGCAGCTCCAGCTCCTGGCCTGCAAACTATAGGGAGATCCAGCGATCAGTCTTGGGGGGTAATCGCTCTTGCTTTAACCTCCTTGGAGCTGTATCATGATCTGGGGTGGAGGTTGTGGGTGGGTTTCCAGCTTGCCAGAAATGGAAGTTGGCCCCCTGCACATGTTCAGGACGAAAGTTCCCGTCTGGCGCCAGAGCCATACTGTGGCAACAAGCCCAAAAGTCAAGTAATTAAGTGGCAACATGCCAAGGCAAAGGAAACAAATTAAACAGAAAAATGAAACCTTAGACTCCTACTTTGGGGCAAAGAGGATTGAAGCATAGAGCAAGAGGAGGGCTGTGAGGTCAGAAGTCCTGCTCCAAAAGCCCCAGGGGAAAACATGAGCGGGTTGCAGGCCATAGAGGACCTTAAGAAGGACTTTAAAATCAAATAAGAGAAGTGGAGGAAAAATTGGAGAGAGAAATGAGAAGGATTCAGGCAAAGTATGAAATGAGGGTCAACAGCCTGACTGAGGAAAACAACACCTTAAAAAATAGACTAACTCAAATGGCAAAGGAGGCCCAAAAGAGCAATGAGGAGAAGAATGCCTTAAAAAGTCGAATTTGCCAGATGGAAAAAGAATCTCAAAAGCTCACTGAGGAGATTCATTCCTTCAGAGTGAGACTGGAGCAAATGGAAGCTAATGACTTTATGAGAAATCAAGATGCTGTTAAGCAGATCCAAACAAATGAAAGAATAGAAGGCAATGTGAAATATCTCATGGGAAAAACCACTGGCCTGGAAAATAGATCCAGGAGAGACAATTTAAAAATTATTGGACTACCTGAAAGCCATGATCAAAGAAAGAACCTAGAAATCACCCTTCAAGAAATTCTCAAGGAAAATTGCCCTGATGTTTTAGATCCAGAGGGCAAAATAGAGGTTGAAAGAATCCACCGATCACCTCCTGAAAAAGATCCCAAAAAGAAAACTCCCAGAAATATTATAGCCAGATTCCAGAATCCCCAGATCAAGGAGAAAATACTACAAGCAGCCAGGAAGAAACAATTTCAATATTGTGGAAACACAATCAGAATAGCCCAGGACCTGGCAGCTTCTACACTGAGGGATCAAAGGGCATGGAATGTGATATTCCAGAGGGCAAAAGAGCTGGGAATGAACCCAAGGGTCACCTACCCAGCAAAACTGAGTATTTTGTTTCAGGGGAAAATATGCTCATTCAGTGGAATAGAGGACTTTCAAGCATTCTTGAGGAAAAAACCAGAGCTGAATAGAAAATTTGACATCCAGATACAAGAAGGAAGAGATGCCTAAGAAGGTAATCAGGGAAAAGAAATCAAAAGGAACTTATCAAAGTTGAACTATTTACATTCCTATATGGAAAAACAATAACTGTGACTGATGAAATCTTTCTCAGTATGAAAATAATGGAAGAGAGGTGTATGGTCATATGAATACATATGTGAATGTGTGTATATGTTTACAGTTATACATGGATAGAGGGCATAGGTTAAATTTGTTGGGAAGGGAGGATACTCAAGGGGTGAAATTATGAGGTGAGAGAGGAAAGTGGCAAGAGGAGATGGGGAGAGACAGGGTAGGGTAAACTATCTCATGTAGAAGAAGCAAGGGGAAGTGGTTGCAAGGGAGGGGAAGAATAGGAAGGCCAAAAGGCAAAACCACATTCTCATTGAATTTGGTTCAGGGAGAGAATGACATACATACTAAATGGGATATCTCAACCTGCAGCAGACTAGGGGGAAGGGGGACGAGAGGAGGGATGATGGATGGGAGGGCACCATTGGGGGGAGGGGAGGTTGGAAGTACCCACTATAGAAGAGGGACAGGATCAAGTAGGGAATGGACCAGGTTGGGGGTGGGATGAGTGGGAGGGAATTATAAGCAGCCTTGTACAATATATCTACTATGGTAATGTTTTGTATAGCTAGACATGTACAACATATACTGAATTACTTATCTTCCCAGAGGGAATGGGTGACAAGGGAGGAAGGAAATGGATCTGAAATTCGAGGTCTTAAGATTAAATGTTTCGAATATATATAAATACTATTATTAATACTCTTTTGCTTGTAATTGGGAGATAAGGTGTGCAGGCATTGGGACACAAAGATTCACCTTCTTCTAATGGAAAAGTTGAAGGGGGTATGGAAGAAGATATGGGAGAGAACAGATTGGAGGAATCGATATCTTGTGGGACTGCTATTCTGGGAGGGTGGGTAGGGGAAAAACAGGGGGGGAAAATAATTGTAACTCAAAATCTGGCGGAAATGAATGATGTAAAACAGAAGTTAATAAAGCATTTGCTTAAAAAAAAAGAATGCTTGAAAGCCCTCTATTTCATTGAATGACCTTTAAGCATTATACTCAGTTTTGCTAGGTAGGTGATTCTTGGTTTTTATCCTAGCTCCTTTGACCTCTGTAATATCATATTCCAAGCCCTTCAATCCCTTAATGTAGAAACTGCTAGATCTTGTGTTATCCTGATTGTGTTTCCACAATACTCAAATTGTTTCTTCCTGACTGCTTATAGTATTTTCTCTTTGACTTGGGAATTGTGGCATTTGGCTATAATATTTCTAGGAGTTTTCTTTTGGGGATCTTTTTCAAGAGGCAAGCAATGAATTCTTTCAATTTCTATTTTGCCTTCTTGTTCTAGAATTTCAGGTCAATTTTCCTGGAGAATTTCTTGAAGGATAATTTCTAGGCTCTTGTTTTGATCATGGCTTTCAGGCAGTCCAATAATTTTTAAATTATTTCTCCTGGATCTATTTTCCAGGAAAGTGGTTTTTCCCATGAGATATTTCACATTGCCTTCTATTTTTTCATTTGTTTGGACCTGTTTTATAGTATCTTGATTTCTCATAAAGTCATTAGCTTCCAATTGCTCCAATCTAACTTTTTAAAAAAGTCAGTTATTTGTTGTTTATTAAGTATTTAGGGTTAGTATGATACTTGAGGAATTGGTTGCATTATTTTACATATATAGGTCTTTTTATATAATATGGACATTTACAACTATTAATATGTGTGTGTGTGTGTGTATAGACAAAAATCAGGTCCTCTGGAAATGTGATACATGGGGCCATGCTGTAGAGCCCTAACGGAAGGGAGCATAAGGTAATCAATGCATCAATAAAGAATTACTACTGTATGGTGTCTTGTAGCCAGGAGTGTTGTCTTCTGGACCTATGGGAACCTGTAGCATCTACATACAAGGCAGGTAATTTATATACCTGTGGGGCACTGTCTGCTTGACACCAACTACTGAGACTATACAAGTCATATCCAGCATCATATACAAACAACAACAGGGTTTAAACAAATAGTCACACTGTAGTATTCCCTGTTTCTAACTTTAGGAAGAGACTAGAGTATGTGGGCAGGTATTCCATTTCTGGTGTTCAATCACTAATCAGAGGAAGGATTTGACCTATTTGAAAAGCGAATCATACATAACCCCTTAACTACTGTCATGTTCTCTTGATGACAGCACAGCTCCAATCTAATTTTCAAGAAATTATTCTCTTCAGTGAGCTTTTGAAATTCCTTTTCCATCTGGTCAATTTGATTTTTTGACCATTCTTCTTCTCATTGGCTTTTTGGGCCTCTTTCACCATTTGAGTTAGTCTATTTTTTAAGATGTCATTTTCTTCGATAATTTTTTGGGTTTCCTTTAGCAAGCTGTTGACTCACTTTTCATGATTTTCTTGCATCATTCTCATTTCTCTTCCCAATTTTTCCTCCACTTCGCTTACTTGATTTTCAAAATCCTTCTTGAGCTCCTCCCTGGCCTGTAACCAATTCATATTTTTCTTGAAAGCTTTTGATGCAGGAGTTTTGATTTGCTTTCTTCTGGTTCCATGTTTTGATCCTTTTTGTCCCCAAAAAAGGATTCTATGGTCTGTTTGTGCTTCCTCTGCTTGCTCATCTTGCCAGCCAATTACTTGACTTCTGAGCTCTTTGCCATGGTAGAACTCTGCTTCCAGTGTGGAGAGAGCTGTGTCCCAAATCACTGGGGTTTTCACAGTTGCCAGAGCTATGAGGAGGGTATGCTCTCTACAGCCCCCATAAACTTTGGCACACTGGCATTTCTCACCCCAGGACCAGCACCCAAGACTTGGACCCAGATCCAAGCAGGTCAAAGCAAGAGCCATTACCCTCTGAATGGTTACTAGGTCCCCCATGATCTGCAGGCCAGGAGCTCCAGAGGCAGCCATCCAATATCAGCTGCAGCAGCCTAGCCTGTGCTACCTCTCACCCTGGGGACAGGGGCTGGCTGTGCTCCTCTGTTACCCAGTTCCAACAGAGTTTTGCACTGACCTTTTACTTTCTCTTTGGTGTTTATGGGTTGAGAAGTCTGGAAACTGCCATAGCTGCTGGTGATTCACTCTCCTGAAGTCTGCTCTGGCCAGTCTGTGCTGCTGTTTGGGACCACTCCTAGTCTGGTCCCAATTGGTTCATGTGGGACTGTTCTTGGCTCCCAGTCTGGTTTGATAGACCCTTCCTGTTGGCCTACCGGGATACCTTCAGCAGGAGATTTATTTCTTTCTGTCACTTTGTGGGTTCTGTAGCTCTAAAATTTCTTTAAAGTAATTTCTTACATGTATTAGAGGTGGTTGGAGACAGGAGTTGATGCAAATTCCTGCTTTTACTCCTCCATCTTGGCTCCCCTGAAATTTTTCTCTAAAGTTGCAAATTATCTTTTCATCACCAAGTCTTTTCCCACTCCAGTTTGTCCTCTACACCACTGCCAGAGTGTCTTTATGCAAAATTCTTGCCATGCCACTTTTTGACTTGGTAAAGGTCAGTGGCTACCCATCACCCCTAGGACAAAGTAAAAATGCTTCTGGCTTTTTTTTTTCTTTTTTTCCCCCATTATTCCCCTACCCAACCTCCCAGAATAGTAGTCCCACAAGATATCACTTCCTCCAATCTGCTCTCTCCCATACCTTCTCCCATACCCCCATCGACTTTTCCATTAGAGGAAGGTGAATCTTTGTGTCCCAATGCCTGCACATCTTATCTCCCTATTACAAGCGAAAGAGTATTACTAATAGTATTTATATATATTTGAAACATTTAATGTTACGACCTCGAATTTCAGATCCATTTCCTTCCTCCCTTGTCACCCATTCCTTCTTGGGAGATAAGCAATTCAGTATATGTTGTACATGTCTAGCTATGCAAAACATTATCATAGTAGATATATTGCACAAGGCTGCTTATAATTCCCTCCCACTCATCCCACCTCCCACCTGGTCCATTCCCTACATAATCCTGTCCCTCTTCTATAGTGGGTACTTCCAACCTCCCCTCCCCCCAAGGATGCCCTCCCATCCATCATCCCTCCTCTCATCCTCCTTCCCCCTATCCTGCTGCAGGTTGAGATATCCCATTTAGTTTGTATGTCATTTTCTCCCTGAACCAAATTCAACGGGAATGTGGTTTTGTCTTTTTAGCCTTCCTTATTCTCCCCCTCCTTTGCAACCACTTCCCCTTGCTTCTTCTACATGGGATAGTTTACCCTACCCTGTCTCTCCCCATCTCCTCTTGCCACTTTCCTCTCTCACCTCATAATTTCATCCCTTGAGTATTCTCCCTTCCCAACAAATTCAACCTATGCCCTCTATCCATATAGCTGTAACCATATACACACACATTCACATATGTATTCATATGACCACACCCCCTTCTTCCATTATTTTCATAGTGAGAAAGATATCATCAGTCACAGTTATTGCTTTTCCATATAGGAATGTAAATAGTTCAGCTTTGATAAGTTCCTTTTGATTTCTTTTCCCTGATTACCTTCTCAGGCATCTCTTCCTTCTTGTGTCTGGATGTCAAATTTTCTATTCAACTCTGGTTTTTTTCTCAAGAATGCTTGAAAGTCCTGTATTCCACTGAATGACCATATTTTCCCCTGAAACAAAATACTCAGTTTTGCTGGGTAGGTGACCCTTGGGTTCATCCCCAGTTCTTTTGCCCTCTGGAATATCATATTCCATGCCCTTTCAATCCCTCAGTGTAGAAGCTGCCAGGTCCTGGGCTATTCTGATTGTCTTTCCACAATATAGAAATTGTTTCTTCCTGGCTGCTTGGAGTATTTTCTCCTTGATCTGGGGATTCTGGAACCTGGCTATAATATTCCTGGGAGTTTTCTTTTTGGGATCTTTTTTCAGGAGGTGATCAGTGGATTCTTTCAACCTCTATTTTGCCCTCTGGATCTAAAGCATCAGGGAAATTTTCCTTGAGAATTTCTTGAAGGGTGATTTCTAGGTTCTTTCTTTGATCATGGCTTTCAGGTAGTCCAATAATTTTTAAATTGTCTCTCCTGGATCTATTCTCCAGGTCAGTGGTTTTTCCCATGAGATATTTCACATTGCCTTCTAATCTTTCATTTGTTTGGATCTGCTTAACAGCATCTTGATTTCTCATAAAGTCATTAGCTTCCATTTGCTCCAGTCTAACTCTGAAGGAATGAATCTCCTCAGTGAACTTTTGAGATTCTTTTTCCATCTGGCAAATTCGACTTTTTAAGGCATTCTTCTCCTCATTGCCCTTTGGGCCTCCTTTGCCATTTGAGTTAGTCTATTTTTTAAGGTGTTGTTTTCCTCAGTCAGGCTGTTGACCCTCATTTCATACTTTTCCTGCATCCTTCTCATTTCTCTTTCCAATTTTTCCTCCACTTCTCTTATTTGATTTTTAAAGTCCTTCTTAAGGTCCTCTATGGCCTGCAACCCACTCATGTTTTCCCCTGGGGCTTTTGGAGCAGGACTTCTGACCTCACAGTCCTTTCCCGCTCTATGCCCCCAAAATAGGAGTCTAGGGTTGCATTTTTCTGTTTCCTTTGCCTTGGCATGTTGCCACTTAATTGCTTGACTTTTGGGCTTGTTGCCACACTATGGCTTTAAGGCCAGATAGAGGAATTTTCGTCCCGAACGTGTGGGGGGCAACTTCCGTTTCTGGCAAACTGTAAACCCACCCACAACTTCCACCCTAGATCACAATCCAGATCCAGGGAGGTTAAAGCAAGAGCGATTACCCCCCAAGACTGATCGCTGGATCTCCCCACGATTTGTAGGCTGGGAGCCAGAACTGCCTCTGAAAACTACAAAATGGCGTGTCTCCTCAGCGGCTTCTAGCCCCCAGGGGAGGGAGCTGACACATTCCCCAAATACAGGCCCCAAAGTCCACAGGACACTAACCTCTTACTTTGTCCTAGGCATGTCTATGTTGATAATTCTGGAATCTCCACAGCTCCTGGTGTTCTGGGGTTCCTCCAGCCGGCTGCTGGCCCTGCCGCCCTGGAGCTAAAACCTCAGCTCACGCGGACCTGGGCTCGGCTCGGCTCCTGCGCTCTGCGCTCTGCACGCTGCCGGCTCCCAGACCACTGCGCTGGTCCTTCCTGCAGGGCTGCTGGGCTGTCCTCAGCGGGAGGTTAACTTCTCTGTGTCGTTCTGTGGGTGCTGGGGCTCCAGAAGTTGTTCACAGTCCTTTTTTTACATAGTTTGTGGGGAATCTGGGGGCAGAGAGGCTTGGAAGAGCTGTTTCTACTCCGCCATCTTGGCTCCGCCCCCCGCTTCTGGCTTTTAAAGTCCCTCATAACCTGGCCCTAACTTCTCTTTCTAGAGTCATTAGACATTATTCCTCTTCCTCTACTCTATGATTTTTATATGAGCTGGCCTTCTAGCTTAGCACCCTACCTTTTGTCACCATGTTTTTGTACTGGCCAAACTTGGAATGTCCATCTTTCACCTTTGCTTAATAGGATCTCTTTCTTTAAGAAGCAATTTATGCTCTACCTTCTGTATGATTCATCCCCCAACTTCTAATGTCCTCTGTCCAACTTCACTTTGCATTGATTTATATTTATATATGCTCATATTGCCTCCCATACTTATACGCATATAGACATGTAAATACACATACATACATACATGTAAGTTCCTTGAGAGCAGAAATTTTTTCACTCTTTGCATTTGTATCCCCAGACCCCAGTATAGTGCCTGGTGTGTTGTAGATGCTTAACAAATGTTTGTTAATTAATCACTTGGTTAATAAAACCTTGACCAAAGCATATTTATTTCCAGCAGACATAGGACTTGCTTTGGAATCAAGCAGCCATGGAATAAGACTCTTCCCCTTCCTTCTATGAAAGGTGAAAATCCCGTATCTATAGAACAAGCTTTAAGGCACTAAGGAGGAAGTAGAATGCATAGATTTAGGAACTCTGCTGATGGCACCGTTCATGTACTATCTTGTGGCAACACCTGCTTCCCTTAGCATCTTGGTTTCCACCCCTGGCTTAAGCATTTACATGCCTGATTTATGCCTGTTTCAGCTCTAGGTCCTACAACACTGTTCATGGCATCACCAGCTTGTTGTATCTCCTATCTTCTGATAGACTTGGGTGTCCATTGCTGCCCAGTCAGCAGCCTGCTTATCCTGCCTGGGGGTTACATGTTTCTAATTGCCACCCCCAGGTCACTGTCTTTTGGTATTTAAAGCCCTTCACAATCTGCCTTCTTCCCACTTTTCTAATCTTCTTCCACTTGACTCCCTCCCTTCCACATACTTGATGATCCAGCCACACTTCTGGCTCTTCATAAACTCTTCTCCATCTTTGACCTCTGTTCCTTTTTGCTAGCATGCCTGAAATGTTCTCCAACCTCATTTCTGCCTACTGCCTTCCCTGGCTTCCTCTGGGACTCAGACTAAAGCCCACTTCCTGCAGGAGGCATTTCCTGGTTTTCCCTGTCAATGTTTTGTACGAGCAGTTCTTTTTGGCATGTTGTCTTCTCCATTAGAATGTGAGCCTCTTGAAGACAATAACTGTGTTTTTGCTTTTCTTTGTATTCCCAGAACTCAGCACATTTCCTGGTACAATGTAAATGCATAGTAAATGCTTATTGGCTGCCTCCCACCCCCATGGATAGCTGATTTCTTCACCTCAACAATCCTGTATTTCCTCCTCATTTCATATATACCTAGGCCAGACTGGGTATGCTGGGGTGTCAGGTTCATAAGAATCTATTGTTAAATTTTCAGTATGAGCATTGACTCTGCTAATTCCAAGGCATTTATAGCATGCCTCAAAAAATGTCAAGGCTTCATTTGTTGTTTTGTTTATTGTTAAGAAAGAGATGGGGAAAATGTTGATTGTACAGATAAAACATATAAGTATGTTGTGAGTACATTTTGCCCCCTAGAGAGCCAGTTTTTTTTAAAGCAATTGGGGTTAAGTAACTTGCTCAAGGTTACATGGCCAGTCATTATTTATGTGTGGGTGCTCATCTTCTGAGGCTGGATCTGATCCCGGGTCATCCCAACTCCAGGGCTGGCCCTCTTACTCCCTAGAGAGCCAGTTATTAAATGTTTAGCAGCATATTCCTGTCCTGGGCCCACAGAATAATGAGAAACTAAGTTTTTTCCTTTAGACCTATGTTGACTATATGTTTATTACAAGAGTCTTTGCATTTCATTGGAGTATATATCTAAGAATATATCTCTAATGAAGCCACTCGAGGGGAAGCCCTTATTACACACTTATTTTGTTATTGTTCAGTCTTTTTAGTTGTGTCTCACTCCCCGTGACCCCATTTGGGGTTATCTTGGCAAAGATACTGGACTGGTTTGCCATTTCCTTCTCCATGTCGTTTAATAGATAAGGAAACTGAGGCAAATGGGGTTAAGTGATTTGCCCAGGATCACACAGCTAGTAAATCTGTGAGGACAGGGAGATGAATATTCCTGACCCCAAGCTTGGCACTCTTTGCCTACACACCTGTTGCTGGTCCTTAAAAGAGAGATCATAAGTTGTGGATATTCACTTGAAAATTTCCTGTTCACCTTAGAACCCCAAAGCTCAAAGACCTGTAGTTTGACCCCTTACTTAGTACATAAATCCCCACTCTAGTGGTGGGCTAAACTAAACAAGACAAAATTGAATTGGAATAAATAAAATTCCCTCACTTAGATTCATAAGATTTAAGAGTGGAAACCACCTTTGAGACCATCTATTCCCACCTCTTGATTTCACAGAGGAAAATGAGAGCCAGGGAGGTTAAAGGTGATTTGTCCAAGGCCACACAGGCAGTGAGTGGCAGAGGCAAAATTAACAATAGCAACAAAAACTCCAATAACAACACCCCCAGCTATATAAGTACAGGAATAGGGGTGGGCTGGGATTGTTAGAAAATTGTTTACTTGAAAAATACCATGGTGGGTTCTTTTAGACTTAAAGCTACAAGTTAATGATGATGCAACAGATTAAAAATTAATGTATATTTTTCCTTACTCTAATGTTTCTATGACATGATTGCTACATATAGCTATTCCTTTCAGTGATACAGGTCACTATCTGTTCGTACCTGCTGATGCTGTGTGAATTTTGTCCATATTCTATCAGATGAAAACCTGTGATGGGAGGGGAGGCGAAACACTGAAAGAGTCACTGAAGATTTAACAACATTGTTTACTCTGTTCATCCACCTTCTGATTGTTAGTATCGAGTGAGCAATAAACCAGGGATATGTATGCCCATAGATTTAATGGAAGGGGTCCTGTTCGGGGTTCAAACCAAAAAGGGATTTCCTTTAGAGGGTGAGGTCCTCCAGATGTTCCTCCAGCATCCAAACATTCTCCAGATGTTTGCAGATGGCATTGTGCCCATTTAATTAAGCCCTGGAACTTTGGAGAGTTACCTGCATTGAGCTTAGATCACATTCATGAGAGGGGATCATACACAGTGAGGGAGGTAGCCATCCCATTGAATTCTATCCTGATCAGGCAACATCTGGAAATTCATGTTTAGCTCTGGGTGTCACCTTTAAGAAGAGACATTAATAAGAGAACATATCCTGGAGATAGTGACCAGGATAGTCAGAAAAGTACAAGCTATGGCATGAGGAACTGAGAATGTCTAGCTTGGAGAAGAGGAATGGGACATGACAACTGTATTCAATTATTTTCAGAGCTGCTTAAGACAGATTAGCTTTCTTCTTCTTGGCCTCAGAGGGCAAAATTAGGAACAATGGATGTGAATTAAACAATGAATTTGATATTAAGAAAAAATCTCCAATGATTAACACCATCTAGAAAAGGAATAAATCTGCCATGGGAATGAGAGTTTAAGTAGGGGATGGAGTAGAAGTCTCTGAAGCTTCCTCTAACTTTTAAAATCTATAATTAGCATTTCAGTCAACCAGATCTATCTCAGGTTGAACTGGCAGCAAGCTAACATTTCTTGTTGTTTATTTTTTTTAAATTATAGCAAATTGTTTCCTAGTTACATCTCTCCCATTTGGTACTTGCAGTTTTCTTTTTTAAGCTAAGGATTTTATATGTAAATGTATTAAACATGTTAACATATGACATATAAAATTTAATCTTATTAGTTTTAGCCCATCCTTCCATCCAGTTGAGTTGATTTTGAATCTTGATTTCCTCCAAGGAATGGTCAATGTGTCATCTGATAATTTTATAAATATATAAGCCATCCATGTCATCATCTAGGTCACTGGTAAAAATGCTAAACAGATTAGAACCAAGAATAACCATGGGTCACTCCAGCAGAGATCTTCCTCCTAGTTGGTATTTATCCATCAATGAATACTTTGGATTTAATCAAACAGCTAGACAGTTAGGTGGCTCAGTGGATAGAGTGCTGGGCCTAAAGTCAGGAAGACTCATCTTCCTGAGTTAAAATATTACCTCAGACACTTACTAGCTGTGTGACCTTTTGGCAAGTCATGTAACCCTGTTTGTCTCAGTTTCCTCATCTGTAAAATAAGCTGGAGAAGGAAATGGCAAACCACTCCAGGATCTTTGGAGTCATGAAGAGTCAGACAACTAAAATGCCTGAAAAACAATCATTTAGCCAGTTATGAATCCTTATAATGTTTTGTTATCTAGCCCATATCTCTTCATCTGGCCAACAAGTACATCATGAGAGACTTAGTAAAGTAGTTTCAATGAGGATTGAAATTTAGGTGCTATAACTCTTCCCACATGATCTCCTGGTCCAGAACTCCTTTGAGAAATGGGAGTGATGTAAGAAACCCATGATGGAGAGAGGTGAGATAGATCAGAGCAGGGCAAATGCATCTCTCCCATAGTGGGGACTGTTACTGTGGCAATCTCAGTAAGACAAAAATTACAGAATCATAATTTTGGAATTGGAAGGGTCCTCCAGAACCATTTAGTCCAGCCCATACCTAAAAAAAGTCACTCTAGCTTATCCAAAAAGTGATCATTCAACTTCTTGAAAACCTCCAATGACAGGGAACTCAGTACCACCCAAGACAGCCCTTTCTACTTTTGAAGAATTCTAATTATGAGTAAGTTTTCCGGGTATCAAGCCCGAATTGACCTCTTTAAAAACTCCTGTACCTAGTTGCTGGTTCTGTCCTATGTGGTCAAACAAGACAAGTCCAGTCCATCTTCTGTATGATAGCCCTTGAGATACTTGAGTTCAAGCATCATTGCTTGTCTTGTGTTTTTGTGTCTCCAGGCTTCACATTCCCAAATCTTCCAAATGGTTCTTACATGGCATAAACTCTCAAGGTCCTTCACCAGTCTGGTTGTTTTCTTATAGCCAGCTTATCATTTTACTTAAACTGTAACATTCAGAACTGAACATAATATTCTAGATGTGGTTTGACCAGGAAAGAGTGTGGCTGGACTGTTTCCTCTTTATTCAAACAGCCCGAGATCATAAAAGACTTTTTAATTGGTCTCTGTTGACTTGAAGTCCACTGAACTCCCCCAGGTCTTTTTCAGACCAGCTGTTATTTACCCACGTTTCTCTCAGTTTGTATCAATGACATACATTTCACGAGTGTTCTTTCTTTTTTATTACAAAATAAAATTCTGATACAAAATTATACCCTGCAATTCCCAGAGGAATTTTATAGCTCTTAAAATTAAAATTGAGTTCTATTAGAACCAAAATCAGGTCATTTAAAATAAAACAGTCTGTGGCCTCCAAGAATGAAGCATGTAGCAGAAGTGAATGGGGTATGATAAAGGGGAGTTGTGGTTTGATGGGATTTCAAGATAATTAGGGGGGGAAAAAAACCTCTGCAGTCCCTCTTGAGCATGAATCAGATTGCTGGTATAGTTGCCCAAGGCATTTGTTAGTTCCTCTTTCTGAAGGAGGAAAAAGAAGTTATGATGACAGAAGGTCCACGAGGCTGATACATGCTGTTATGGAGCTCATGCTGGACTTGGTGTAAGAGACTTTGGGTTGAAATTCTTACTCCGTCATTTACTAACTCTGTGACCGTGGGTAAATCACCTAAGCCTCTTGGATCACAGTTTCCTCTTCCATAAAATGTAGGGGTTGGATTAGATAACCCCTAAACTCTGTTCTAGCTTTGCTTCTAGGATCCTGAAATCCTGAGGGGATCCAGTAAAAGGATAAAAATTTGACTAGGGAGAAAGTGGAATCCATTAGTCTTGAAAAAAGATGCTAAATACATGTACATATGTATATATATATATGTATACGTACACATATACATACAGTCTATAACCTGTTTTTAAAAATACACAGGATGTCATCCTATGGATATACAATTTAATAGATACAAACAATAAATAGTTTAAAAAATAAAAAGATAACTTCTTTCTAAATAGTTCAGAGAAGTTTGATAAATAAATAGAGAGGCTAGATGAGGTATTAAATGAAGGTAATAAATAGCCCAGGGGGTGAGGGGAAGAGTTGTCACTGGGATTTTCAAATCCTGGCTTAGCTGTCATGGAACCCTGGCATGTAAATGTGGGAGTGTCTCATTCTGTTCCACAGTTTCTAACAGAGGCACCACATTGGTTTTCCTGGTCTGAGGAATCTCTCAGTTTCCGATATGCATCGTCAAATATTCTTCCATGTAGCCAATGAATATGTCAAAATCCCCCATTGCTTTGTAGACTCCTTGTTCCTGGAGCTGTACAAAGAGGAAAGAAACATTTGGTCAGAATCTAGACTTCTCACCTTCTACCTGGTCTAGAGAGGTCATGCAGCAGTTGGAACATTGGACTTACAGTCAGTAAGACCTGAGTTCAGATCTGAAACTCAGACATTTCCCTGGGCAAGTCACTTAACTGCTGTCTACTTCAGTTTCCTCGTTTGTAAAATGGGGATTATAATAATACCTACTTCCCAGGATTGTGATAAGGAAACAAGGAAATATAAAATGAGCATTTTGTAAACCTTAAAGCATTGTATAAATACTACTGCTACTACTACTACCACTACCACTACTACTACTACTACTACTATAATCTCCCAAAAGCACAACCAAAACCTCATTGGGAGCAATAAGAGGGGCTCTCAAAGCATGGTGACCTGTGGGAGAGCTTGCCCTTTTAAAATTTCCCTAGGCTGGGAGGGCAAGCTGCAGCCCTAGTCCTTGCAAATCATGGGCTCTTGTCTGGTTTTCTCTGAGGGAAGGTTTTGTGCTCCCTTCATCTCATCCCTCATGAAACTGGTTTATGAGGAAAAGATTCATCTCTCTGGGACTCAGTTTCCTCTTCTGTAAAATGAAAGAGGCATCTTAGTGCATACATACAGAACTGAAAGTGACATCATAGTTCATCCAATCCAAAGTCTTTATTTACAGAGAAGAAATCTGAGTATCACAGACTTTTCTACAGTCAGCCAAGCCGTGTATCAGAGAGGACATCTGAGCCTTCTGAATCTGTAGCTGTCCTTTCCTGTGCAGTAGGCTGTACCTCCTTCTACCAACTTTAAATCATAGGATTTCTAGCAGTCAGATGAATTAATTATGAGCTGGGGCTTTCTTTGTCAGAGACAAGGAGGTATCAGCCTCCCCTCGCCTCTCAAACTATGCCAGCAATGGCTAAGGTAAGTGTGGGTGGCAGACAGAATGAACTCAGGGCTGAAGCAATGACTGCTGTGGGCTTGGCTAAGCGCAGGGAGCCTGTGCCACTTTTCACGTCTGTCCCCTGCACACGTGATGATTCTCCATTCACAGCTAGGCTGTAAATGCTTCTGGAAGAGAGGAGTTAGCTTGCACTGCCCCCACTGCTCAGTATGAAGTGTTCACCAGCTGGTGCATCAACCGACCGTCCTGGTTTGTGAATAACTTAAGGAGTCATTTAGAAACCCTCAAAGACACTCAGAGAGAACAAAATGTAACCAAGACAGCAACTTCTATCTGACACCATTTACTGAGTTCCCACACTTGCCTAGGGTGGCCAGGGGACAGAGGGGACTGCTGGGCCAAGTGGGAAAATTAGGACAGCTTGGGAACAGCAGAAACAGATGCCCTGTGCAATGTCCCTTTCACCCTTGTCACCTCCCTCTCAGCAGGACTCACCTCTTTATAGGCACTCTTGACTTTCTTGACAACTCTGCTGTTCTCTTCACAGGGGAGGAATCTGTGCTGTAAAGAGAGAAGCAAGGTCGGATGAGCGAGGCCTTCCAGGGTGCTTTGTGATCTTAAAGGCTGAGGGTCAGATAAAGGAAGGGGGCCCCTCTCTTCCTGCTTCAGAGTAGGGCACTCAGCCAACGTCACTCTGATTTCTTCATGTCCTATAGACCTCTGAGCCCTGCATACCCTTCACCTCATCCTTGCTTAGAAAGGGGTAAGGAATATTCCCTTTTTTTTTAACTAGAGGGAGATAATTTAGGCCCAGAAAGGATGAAGTGGTCACATGGAGAATCTCAAGTCATATATAGGGAACCTTTGGCAAAATTGGGACTACAACTCAGATCTATTGGCTCTCCCCCCTGGGTTTTACCCTCAAAAAGAGCTGAGGGTGGGACCCTCTAACCACCACTAAACATCTTGTAAGACAGTAGAACCAGGTCTTAAAATTTAGCCAGCGGCCATACTGGGCACAATCTGCCTAGGTTCATATTTTGATTTCTCTGGATGAGTATAAGGAAATGACCAAGCAAAGGAAGTGTGTATGTGGTTGGAGGGGGGAGTGGCAGGGGGAGAGGTGGGGGGGAAGAGGGAATGCCTTTATAATTTCAGTCAGAGAAACAAGGAAGTTCAATATTTATCTATGGGCACAGAAACTGATTGAAAGACCCAGCCTTGAGCTTTTCTGAAGTGAAGTGGGTTGACTTCTCACCCTATACACTTCCACTCCAAAATAACTTAGAAATGATACTATCCCCACAGTTAAAAGGAAAAATGAGGATACTATTGGTCCTTCTCTGGGTTACTTTCCTAGAAGCTTGAGGGACTCAGTCTCCTCCTCCTTCTTGCCCAGGGCTTCTTATCCCGAATATTGAGAAATCAGTCTCCTAGTGGAGCTCAGTGATTCCTAATTGTACATGGTGGTGATGGGGGAGTCCCAGGGGAAGAAAGTAGGGGAGGTGGAAGGAGAAGGTGAAGGGGGAGTTGTTAATAAACTCACTAATGACTCAGAAATGACGGGAAAGCTTTTTGCAAATTGCCAGTGCTATGTAAATGTTCAACTGCTTTCCTTCCCTTCCACTACCCCCAGTGAGAGACAAAGAGCTCTCTGTATGGATGTTTATGTATTGATGTCTACGTGTATATAGTTGTGAGTCTCTTTGTATCTATCTCTTTGTGTGTGGTTGTGTGACTCTCTGTGTGGTTGTGTAGGTAAGTCTGTGTGATTGAAGGTCTTTCTATGTCTATTGGTGGCTATGTGGTTGTGAGTCTTTTTGTGTTCGTGGTTATATGTTTCTCTGTGTCATTGTGTTTCTGTGTACATTCGTGTTCTTTTCTATGTGTATCTCTATGTGGTGGTTGTGGTTATGTGGTTGTATGTCTGTGTATATTGGTGTGCATATGGTTGGATATACATCTCCGTGTGTAGGTCTCTGTATGTATTTGTGAGTTTCTTTGTGTTTTTCTGTATATGTCTTATTGTATGGCTATATGTTTGTGGGGTTTTTCTGCATGTATGTGGTTGTGTATTTTGTATGTGTGTATGTGGTTGCATGTATTTCTTCGTGTGTGTGTGTGTGTGTGTGTGTGTATGTGTGTGTGTAGTGCCAAGAGGGCTGTACCATATATCCTTTTCTACTCACACAGCGCTTAAGTTTCAGTCTCAGTGCCATCAGTTTCTCTCCTAAGGAGCCCACGTTCTCTTTGATGTCCAGCTCATTCTTCTCTGCCCGAGGCATCACTTCTTCCAGGTAAAACTGAATCATCTCTGACAAGGCTTGGCAGCCCAGGTAACTCTGTGAGGATGCAAAGTCAGAGTGGCTGTGAGGGAAGGGAAAAGGGAAAGGGAATGCTATATAAACTCTGGTTTGAATTCTCTCTCCCTAAGGTCTCCTGTGGAGATGCTGAAAGCCTCACTCCCGACCACTCTTCCAGCCGTTAGCAGGGACTGTGGCCTCCCTTGGTGGCTAGGCTGTGGGTGAGCGTCTCCTTTGCAGTTTCCCCTTTTTGATACCAAGGAAGCAGACAGACCTCCCTACAGCCAATAAGTAAATTCAGATTTTTGAGCCCTGAGGTGTTTTACCCAGAACATGGAAAAGTCCTCACCTTTAATTCTTCCAGCAAAGATTTGTCTATCAATTTGGTCTCCAACTTGTCTCTTGTTTGCTGTAAGAAGCAGAGTTAGAATGTATGTGAAGTAACCATGAAGTGACCCCTGATACTGCTGTCTCTTGGGTCTCCTATTTTATGTCTATTTCAGGGGCAACTGCCTTGGAGGACCCTGGCTTAACCAAATAGGAACTCCAAACAATTGGGTTTAGTGGAAAATCCCCTTAGAATGGGGGCTACTTATCAGTAGGAATTAGTTCTATCTTTGCATATTTATTCCCAGAGCCTGGCACACACACACACAGTAGGTACTTAATAAATTGATTGACCCAGCATGGCTGGATCCACAAATTAAGCTAAGCCCCTTCTCTTGCTGGCCCTCTCCCCACCCCATATCCTATAGATTTCCTAGTCAAGACAAAGTCCTGACTCAGCACTAGGGAAAGGCTTTCCAGGTTTGACTCTGTCCAATGACTCTCTGTTGACTTCAGCAAAACCATGAGCCAATCTGGTTAAAAGGGCCACATGGGTCTCAATGGTTCTGTTCTTTTGCCTTCAGTCTTCAGTGCTTCCTTTCCTTCTCTGCCATAGACACCCAGTCCCAAGTTCTTAAGGATCACAGGGAAGGGAAGATATCACTTGGCATAGGTTTTCTGAGCAACTGCCATAAAATCATAGAATTGAGAATCAGAAGTCATCTAGTCCAACCTGTGCTTGAAAATATCTATTGCTAGATATCCCTCAGAGCCATCAATTAATTAATCCCATCAATTAATCTTTATGACAATGGGATCTCTTAAAGGAGAACTTTGCAGCAGGTTGCATTGTGAGAAACCCAGGTACTTCAGATCAGATATGGGGAAACCAGGGGAGGAAAACCCACTAAAAGCAATAACAAAAAAACCATTGCACTAGGAATCAAGAATGGGTTGGAATCTCAGCTAAGCCATCATTACAGCTGTGTCCTTGACCTCTCCAGGCCTCAGTTTTCTCCTCTGTAAAATTCAGGGATTGTACTAGTAAGCTATAATATCCTTTCCCAGGTTTAATATTCTATGATTCTATAAATTTGTAAGATTGCCTTTTTGGTGGATCCCAATAGATAAAGCAGTGGGTATGTTACAAAGCTTGGAAATATCTTAGAAATTATCTGTCTATTCATTCATCTATGTATGTCTGTGCGTGTGCATATCTATCTATCTATCTATCTATCTATCTATCTATCTATCTATCTATCTATCTATCTATTGGTAGGGCTTTGCCCAGCTCACTGAACTGATGGCGAAGCATGGGAAGCAGGGTTAGCCCTAGTAGGGATCTTGTTCAGGGTAAGGACTCAGAAAAGGGAAAGGACAGGCAGGCAGGTGTACTTACAAAGTATATCTTCACACTTCTGAAGGCCGCTCGAAGTTCTCGGAGCATGTTGGGTAATGTGATGGAGAAGTTCTTGCAGTTGTCCTCTGAGGTAGAACTGAAACTGGAGCCAGTCAGACAAAGCAAGCAGAACAGTAGCATCAAGGTAGGCATGGTAGAACTTCGGTTTGTCTTCTGGGGGCTGGCTGGTGGCTCTGTTTTGCAAGAGCAAGCTTTGCTGGTACTGTGCTTCACTTTGCTGGTCCTCATTTATACTCAATGGGGACTATTCCCCATTCATAAAACTACCACTCATTTCCGGGGAAGAGATTTTCTAAGTACAGCCCCTCCCTTTCCCTGCCCCACCCCCACCCACCCCGCCCCCTCCACTGAATTGGAGTAGAGAGCTTCTGCTCTGATGCTTTGAGTTTATGTGAGTATGTATTTAAAAAAAAAAAAATCTGCATTGCAAGCATGTGGTTGATCTGTACACTTCTCCATAGGGCTATTTTTAGGGCTTGGGTGGGGGGGGGGGAGATAAGCTCTTTTTTTTTTTTGACACTTCTGTACTGTACTGCTTACATAATATACAGCTTTCTACCTCAAACATTGCAGGCCTGAGACTGTCATAGAGGCAATTTTCCTTGCCTACGGTGACGTGGATGTGAGCCCATTTCAGGATGCTGTCTGTTGAGAAATTCTTTGTTGCATACTGTTTGAACAGTTAAGGCTTTAAACCTATTTAGTTTAGAGAGTAGCCATCTCTGCTTCTTGCCTCTGTCGAGAGAATTCTTGACCAGTTTCCCAGTATTCAAGTGTAGGTGTCCAAACTTGTGTATTAGGCGTGCCTCAAACTAAAGCTCATTATCTTTTGAAGCCTATGGATCTCTTTTCAGGAAAACACTTTTAAATATATAAAGTAGTCATTTTTTTTCCCATCCAAGTTTTTGAACCCTCTGAAATCTATCTAGAGATTCCTCCAGGTCCACAAACGCTGTGCTGAGATCTGCTCTGAGGCTGGAATCCCAATGGATTCTCTGCCCATTCTATGTCTCTGCTTCATTGAATGTCTCCAGCTTGGAGGAGTTTTGAGCAGTATGTCCCTTATAGAATTGTACAGACCTAGGCTAGTTATCCTCCCACCTTCTGCAAGAGCACACCTAATTTAGCTTGAGTGACATGGGTACCTCTTCTCTTAAACCTCAGTGAAATCAGGCCAGCAATCAACAAAACATTAATTGAACATCTGATTCATGTGAGGCACCACACTAATTAAGCATTGAAAGGAAAGACCCAACTGGGTATTTAGTTTTCTGGGGCATGGACATGGGTCTTGGCTTTCTCTTCTAAAGGTTTAACTCAAAAAGGTTTATATGACTATAGAAATTAAGGGGGTTGGCGAAGTAGGCAAAGGGCTAGACCTGAGTTCAAATCCTGCCTCAGACACTAGCCATATGACCCCAGGCAGGTCACTTAATTTTCCTGTGCTTCAGTTTTCTCATCTAGGAGGATGCAAAAGGGGAGAATAATATCACCTGCTTTATAGGGTTGTGATCATCAAATGAGATAACAAAAACAAATTGTTTTACACATCTTAAAGCACTATATAATTGCTAGCTCTTATTATTAGAATAAAAACCAACTAGAGACAATTATAGACAGGAGCTGAATGGGAGTTACCTAGGTAGAAGGGCCCCTCTGATTCTAGGAACAGAAATGATGACTCCTATCTGTTCTGGGGAATTTTCTCTCCCTGACTCAGCCTTCACCTTGGCAGCTAAATTTCCCTCGACTTCAGAGGGAATTTCATGCTGGATAGCAGTTACATAGGAGAACAGAGAAGCAGAGTCGTGATAGGAAGGTTTGGGGAGAGAAAAGGGAAAGAGAAACATAGCGACATGGGTGATGCAGAAGGAGAAGTCTATGACTCGTGGGCATGTGGCAGCCTTGGCCCTCCACTTGTCACGGCACCCTGATCTTAGGCTTGGTCTGGTGGCTTAAAGCCTTTTCTTTTTGATTATCTACAATTGATCCTGCCTATATCTTATTTGTACATAGCTGTTGGCATGTCATCTTCCCTATGAGTCCTATGTGCCAGGCATTGTGCTAAGCACTCAGGATACAAAAAGAGGCAAAAGACTTGTCTCTGCCTTCAGGGAGCTCATAATGTAATGGGGGACACAAGAAGCAAACAAGGATTTACCAACAAGTCATATATAGGTTAAGAAGGAAGTAAGAGAGGGAAGGCACTAGAATTGAGGGGCTGAAAAAAGCTTCATGTAGACAAAAGGGGAGGTATGGGAGATAGAGAAAATGCCAGGAGACCGTGAGCACCTTGAGAATAGGGACTTCATTTTGGTTCTAGTTTTTTTTTTCCTTTATGTCCCCAGCATTTAGTACAGGGTTAGACATACAGTAAATGCTTAATAAATGCTTGTTGATTTGTTGGCATGAGAATTAGAGGCAGGAAATACGGCTTTTTCAAGTCGGGTAGGGCAGAAGAATGCCCTAGAGCTCTCTAAAACTATTAGGATTTGAAGTCAATGATTTCAATATTTTCCCCTCACTTTTCTTTCCTGGAGGGGTATCTTCTCTCTTTTCCAATGATCCTTCTCTGCCTCTCATCCAGGGTCTCTTGGAGGAGGAAGCGTGATGCACTGGGAGAAATAATGAATTGATTTCAGTTCCTGGCTCTGTGACAAATAGTTATATTCCCTTGGGAAGTCACTTTGCCCATATACTTCAAATTCCCCAACTACCAAATTGGGATTATGATACCTGCTCTAAACAATTTCATAAGGCAGCTAGTTGGTTAAGTAGATGGAGTGCCAGGTATGGAGTCAGGAAGACCTGAGTCTGAACTCAGCCTCAGACACTTACTAGTTGTGTGACCCTGGGCAAGTCACTTAACCCTGTTTGCCTCAGTTTCCTCATCTGGAATGAGGAATGAGCTGGAGAAGGAAATGACAAACTGCTCCAGTATCTCTGCCAAGAAAACTCCAAATGGGGTCACAAAAAGTTGGACCTGACTGGAACAACTGAAGAACAACAAGCTATTTCATAGTGTTATGTTGAAGATCAGTTGGTATAATGCATCTGGAAGTATTCTACAAATATATGAGGGGAAAATTATAACTCCATTTCCTTAGGATTTTAAGATTTATTAAGTACTTTCCTCACTACAAACCTGTGGTGCTTGTGGCACATGCATTACTATACCCATTTTACAGATGAGGAAACTGAAACTCTGGCTTAGTGCCTCTTGCTCAAGATCACACAATTACTAAGTTTCAGAGTGGTGAGATATTGACTGACTTATTTATGGAGGAAACAACATGCAAAAATTTATGTACAAGGTTAGGGTTATACAAGATATAGGCAGGATAAATTGCAGATAATCAGCAAAGAAAGACCCTGGCATGCCAGACCAAACCTAAGACTGCTGTGGTGTGACAAGCGTGGTTCTTCTTCATTCCAGCTTCAAAGTTTTCTCCACCGTCCATGCCATGCTTTCACACCAGCTGTATGAGCTTGACAAGTCTTGTCACTTCCCTGGGTCTCAGTTTCCTCATCTGTATGAGAGGATTGGACTAAATGGACTCTAAGTTTCCTCCCAGACCCCTGTGTTTGACTCTAAGGCATTATGTTTGCTCTTATTTCAATTTGTACTTGTTGGACCTATGTGGAAGGAACAGAACTGAGGCTTGAGTTCTGAGGATGATGAACATTTTACTAAAGCAGCTTAACAGCTAAACTGAATGGGCAGGAGGGAGGAACAAGAGATGTAGGGCACTCCCATCTCTCAACTCTATGAACTTAGTTAAATTGCAACAAAGACCAAATTCAGAACGAGTGAACTTCTGTCATTGCCCTCAGGGTTCTGGGAACCTCGAAGGAGTCAGACATCCAAATGCCTCTAGGAAATGGGATGGGACAATGGAGAAGCCACTCCCCAAGGCCAGATTTTGGATGTTGATGTGGAATGTGAAAGAGGACTTGCTTATGCCAGCAGAGAGGGGTAAGAAACCTGGACTTCCTCCAGTAGTTACTCTTCTCTTTTCAACTTGGGTCCACTCTGCTGCTCTGGGCACATACCCTTCTAGGGGGAAATGGAGTTTCTGCAGAAGTCATGTCCACTAAGATTGGCCCTTAGCCACATTGTGACATGTGGTGGGCTCACTCCTTTCCTTTTCAGCATCACCTTTGCTTCTAGGAGGCCATGTGTTGTTCTTCTGCCGTCCAGTCCCCATTCTCCTGAGGCAATAAATGGGATAAGCTTAGTCACACTAAAGTGTTGGGTGTGTTAGCCCTCCTAGGTATACTTACAATTTAAAAGAGGTCCACAGGGAAAGTGCCAGGTTGAACTCAGAAGACTTTAGTGGGGGTGCTTGAGCTAGAGCCCAAGAATTGGAGTTAGAAGACCTACATTTAAATCATTTATTCCCTTTATGAACTTGCTCAAGACATTGGTGGAAAAAAAATGTTTGTCCTTCATTTTTGAAGACGACTGATGACATCATGAAGGAGTAATGTTTAGGCTTGTACTTGAATTGGATTTAAGAAAGGTGGAGTTGTGCAAATTGTCATCCTCTCTCTGTCCTCCAGGGTCATGGAAGTCTAGAGACAAGACAAAAGTAGGATGACTGGTGATGGTTTGGGATTCAGTGGATGACCTTGGCGATGAACTAGGAGTGAAGACAGAAAACCTAGAGTAAGCTCCAATAGCCACTGACTAGTGACCTTAGAGAAGTTGCCTTCCTCCTCTGAGCCATTGGCCTTATCTTTAAAATTGAGTGGGTCATGCTAGAAAGTCTCTGAATTCCTTCTGGTTCTCAATTCTATTATTAACCTGAGCAACCAGGAACAAGCAGTCTCACCTCCCTGGGCCTTAGTTCTCTCATTTGTAAAATAAGGGGTTTGGCCTACAAAACCTTTGAGGGCCTTCATTGCTCTAGACCTGTTATATGTGAATCATCATGGGCTTTTGAACAGAAAGGGCAGCATGAATTTGGGGGGTTGACATTTGTTTCACACTTTATAAAGGGTAAAAGAATGCTCTCTGAAATTTTAGCAGGCTAGAACTCAGAGTATAGTATCATTTTTCTGAGAATCAATGAGTTATATAACTCCCGTTTTTCACCAGTCCCTTCCCCCACAACCTGGGATACCCTGAGTAAGGCTGCGATTGCCTAATAGAGGGTATCAGTGCCTTAGTGAGAACTGCAACATCCGGGGTTAATAAAAGTAGTAATTCGTTCTAGTCAAAGGAGAAAGAGAACTTGATCCATATTCTGCTATAGTAAGAGAATGAATATTCTTGTGTGTTTACATTTCATAGAATGATGTCTGATTAAAGAGATATGTGGGGTACTCTCTCACACACCCCTGCCTCCCAGAAAAACTATACCTAATCATTCCCAACCAATGGCACTCTCCCTTTATTGCTATGGATTTCTGGAGAAGACTCCCTAGCTTGGCCCTTGGAGATTCATCCTAGATTTGAGTCACTTCGCCAAGTCCTTCAGTTCTCCCAGGGCATGTCCCTGATTCCACCTGCCTTCTGTGGATTAAACTGATTCATTTTCCTCTTGGACAGCTTTGTGTCAGATTCTCACGATTGTTCTGTAACAAGAGATCAGATTCAGATGGAAGAAGTTTAGCTCAGGATAGGAGGTGAGTCTTATAGTCAGAAAGACCTGAGTTCAAGCCCTGTTTCTGACTAATACTCACTATATGATCATGGCTGAGTCATGTTTCCTCAATTGCAAAATGAGGGAAATAGATGAGATGGCTTCTGAGAGTCTTCACTATGATATCACCTAACTTTGATATTCCTTTTATGCCCTAAGCAACTCTTTATAAGAGTCTACATTACAGAAGGGTTCTGATATACAAAGGAAGGAGGTGTTTCTTTGAAATCCCAGATCTAAGCCAAAAGAGACAAAAAGTTCTCAGGAATGCTCAAATGGAAATGTTTTTCTGAACACGGAAAGAAATGCCCACTACATGGACTTAAAATGGCCACCTTCTTATTCCAAAAGGACTATACACTTAGATAGCCCAAGATAAATCAGCAACTTTTTAGTAAAAGAACTAATCTCTCTGGATCCCAGATTGGTCTCCTGTCAAATGGAGCTCAAAACATTCTATTTCTATATTTTACTGGGTTGGTTTGAAGATGGAATGAGAGATTAGCTAGAAAAGACTTCAGGAAGGTAGGAGTATCATGCAAAATGTAAGGTATTCTGAATATTTAATCCATCAACAAGCATACTTGGCATTGTGCTAGGTGCTAGGGATATAGATACAAAAACAGAACAATCCCTGATTTTAAGGAGTTCACATCAACCAGGAGAAACCAAGCAGTTACACACACACACACACACACACACACACACACACACACACACACAAACGCACATATTATTTTGTCAGGGAAGTTACTAATATGTAGCAAGATCAAGAAAGATTTTATATTAAAAACTGCTGCTTCGATGGAGGTTTGAGGGAAAATGGGAATTCCAAGAGATGGTGGTGAAGAGGGAGTACATGGAGGGTAGCCAGTGCCAAGATAGAGATGACAACAATAATTCATAGCTTACATTTATAAAATGATTTAAGGTTTGCAAAGAACTTCACAAACATTATCTCAGTTGATCCTTATGACAACCCTGAGAGGTAGCTGCTCTCATTATCCCTATTTTACGTGTGATGAAACTGAGGCAAGTTAAGTGACGTCAGTAGCTACTAAATGTTGGAGACCAAATTTGAACCCAGGTCTTCCTGACTCCAGGTCCAGCTCTTGGATGTATGTCATCTTGCTCCCTTTATAATGGGAGATTGGGTGTCATGTATGAGGGTATAGTAAGAATATTGGCAATATTAATGATGATAACACCAGATTGTGAAAAAAAATACCATCAACAAAAACAACCTTTTCATTCCTTTAAAAATAGTTACTCAGTCCTGAAAGTCCTATATCTTCAGTTTGTAGGAGAGTGAATGATGCAGGTCATCTACTTTTCAGGAACTTTGAGGTTGAATTACAATTGCTGGAACAGTAGGACTCAGTCCAGGGGTAAAATAGGGGCTAAGACCAAGTGTGAGTCACAGAACACCCTCTATCTAGGTACTCTCTTTCAAGAAAATGTAAATACCATTCTTAAGACGTAGACCTTGAAGTGACTCACTAAGGGAAGGCGGGAAGCTGAAAGGAGAGGGAATCCCCACTCTCCCTTGGATACTCTTTCAAAACGCCTTCTTGTTTCTGACAAGGAATTGATCTCATTCATTTGAGCTCTAAGTAGGGAGCTATGGAATTCTTTCTCAGCAAGGTGTTGGAAGATGATTATATCCCATTCCCTTGGGGCTATCCAGTAGTCTTCTCATCCCTCACTAGCAGATTTCTTGAAGCTCCAGCCTTCAGGATGGTTTCTGACCTAAATTGAAGGGTATTCCTTCAGCTTCAGATGCTTCCTATATTGAGGGCAGCTTGCTTCTTAGGTTGATGCTTATATTTTTGGCTGATGAGAGAGTTTCATTTCTCTTTCTCTAGGACATTCACTTCGACAGCAATCTTTGCTTGATGTCTCATTGTTCACTCCTACAACCTTCCTTGACCTTGATAAAACTCAGAATTTCTCAGTAGTTGTTCTGCAATAGAATTTAATAAAAGACAAGACCATAGAAAGGAAGGGTGGGGGAGGAAGGTAGGCAGAGTGAGGAAATCTTTGGCATTTAATTGCTTGCACTTGACTTTCTTCCTTCCTCCTCTCTCTGGTTAAAAGTGAAACACATTCTCAGGAATCATAAAGGAGCTAAGCTAGAGAGGTCTTTTTGCTAAATCAAAAAGGATTGGGAAAACTGGACTATGGGTCCATCTGTGGAATTAAGCGGGCCAAGAGGACATTGCAAACCACAGCGGAAGAGCTGGTCTTTGGACAGCCAAAGTGGAATTCCCCTTTATGCAACTGTGGTGCCAACTTTCTTCCTTAAGTAGACAATTGGATTTTTCTCGGGGAACTCATTGACCTCTAATTTCTTGTACTCAGAGCCAGCAGCACCCTAAATATGTGACTGTGTCATGAAAGACAAGGAAAGAAGGATCAGAGAACTTAGGAACTCTTCCACGGGAGACAGTCGCTCCTTCAATTCAATAGCCACTTGCATTTACATGGTATTTTAAAGTTTGAAAATCACTTTCTTTACAAGAACATTATGAGGAGTGTTGTGCAAGGATTATCAATTCCCTTTTACAGGTGAAACTCTAAGAGTTTAAGTGATGTGCCCATAACCATACCCTTAGTAAACTTTTGTGGTAAAATTTGAATTCAAGTCCCAAACTCTTCACATGTTGCTTCCCAATAAGCTTTTTATTAAGCATATAACATCTGTAGAGCGTTGATCTAAGCATCTGGAGTGAGTTGAAAGCTCAGATAAAACATGGTCCCTCTCCTCATGGCACTTATAGTCTAGCCATCCAGTTTCTTTTCCTGCAGAGCTCTCATATGCATTATTTGCATCTGACAGATAGAGCATGTGTACTGGCCTAGAGCAGTCTTTGACTTTGTGTCTTTTTGTTGTTGATTTTTCTTTGTGTCTTCTCCTGAGCATAGGTGAGCATTTTGAACCTGAACATGTTTAGTGTTGAGGACAACTTTGTTAGTTTGGGTCATCAGGCTTCGATTGGTCCCTTGTTGGAGTCAACCAGAAGCAGAAGGGATTTCTTGCATAGGAGAGCATGATCCATGCCAGAAAGAGGAGCTCAACCTCTCCTTGACGGACCAGAATCCCCTCTGAGTTTCCTGAGTCATCCTATGGGATCTCTTCAACATGATGGGCCAACAAGAGACAATGATGCCCTGGCTTGTGGCAATAACAGTCCCGAAAGAAGATGAGGGGAGGAAGGGTCAGAATTAACCTGGGGAAATAAGTACGTATTCTAAATCCTGTCCTATTTGACAATCTGATTCCTGCAATCTACTTTTATTGGATTCAATTATTAACCTACAAATTTTGCAGAATTCTATCTCGATAAATTCTGCCCAATTCCCCTATATGTCGGGGATACAGATATACCTTGTTTCCTGGCAAGAAATATCATTGTTGGAATTTGGCAACAAATAATTCAAGAGAAAAGGGCTTCACAGTGGCTTTTGTTTCCCCAAATTTGATTGCAATAGTATAAAACCTTTGAGCTAGATTTTTAAATAAATACATATTACTGTTTCAGTGAAATTCTTATATTGACAAGAGAAATGACTTTCTGTTTACCCCATCCAAGCTAATCTCTACTCAAATTATGTAGTCATTCTTATCTCCTACTACTGAAATTCTTTCTCAACATTTGACCTCTAATGATACAAATACCTAGCTATTGATCTCTTTCTATGATTAGTATTTATGTTCTGAATTCTGTTTATGTGTCTTTCCAATGTGAAACCTTTTCTGACTCCTTCCCTACCAACCCCAAATGCTAGTACCTCCTCCTCCCAATTACCATGTATTTTTATATTTATATGTGTATATGTATATATGTGTGAATTTATGTATATGCATATATGTATATACACATGTATGTATGTTATGCATATATGTGTGTGTATGCTTATATGTGTGTGTAATGGAAATGCAGATTTAAAGATCTTCCCTGCCCCTAGCTTAAGTGCACCTGGAGCCTGTGGTGGGAGGCTTGTTTTTCAGGGAAGCCCACACCTTGATACTTTGTGATTGGGCAGTGGGTCAAGGAGGTTGTTACAATCTCTGAGCTAAGAGAAGACTATATAAACCCTGATGAGAGGCTTTGCTTTGGGGCTCACTTTGAGAAGTGTTGTGTGATTTGACCAGATGAGACTCTGGGAAGCCGTTGTTGAGAGCCCCCCGGCTTTGAAAACCCAGATGTTGATGCTTCCCTCTCTGGTAACTGATTTGGTATTGATGCATGTAATGTTGGGACAGTTTGGAAGCCTGTCTGTTTGATCTGTAAGTTCTGTAACTCTGAAGTTCAGGGTGCTGACCTTTTTCCCTTGAACTAGGTAATGTATGTTTGTTTGATTAAAGTAAGCTTGTTAACCCATTTTGAGTTGCTTTCCTTTTGAAAAGCAGATCTAAGAACCTGTGTTGGCAGTCACCCTGGGGATGTTGGGGTGCTTGCTGCTACAAAATGGCGACAAGGGATGGGATCTGCTGAGTAAAAGGAAAGTATGGGGGCTGGGATAATTGTTTGTTTCCCAGTTGTGGTAGCTGTGATTCTGTGGAGCCATGGAGCAGGAGAGAAAGACCTGCATGCTGACTTCACTGAGCTGAGAGCAGGAATGGTGAGCTGCCTGCATGGAGACCTGTGGAGAAGCCTGGAGCTGCTGCCTTCTGCTGGAGGAGAAGGAACCCAGGAGTTTGGAGTTCAGCCACAGGACAAGATAAGGACTGTGTGGCAAAGCAGGGGCACTGAATGTGTTTCCTTGCTGCATCCCACAGTTTGGGACCCAGGGGGGGATGGACTTGTGACTGTGGTGGGTGGGGTGAAGTGCCATGGACCCCAAGGACCCCACTTTGGTTTTGTTGCCCTGCTCCCTCTCTGGACTTGGAAGCAGGGCTGGAGCAGTTCGAGGGGAAGGACACCCCCCCTCCTCCCAAGGGAACTTTATGAGATAATGCTTTGTATTTTGTGAATTGATGTGAAAATGCAATGTACTTTGTTTAAGACCCAGTGGCCACTTTGGTAACTTTAGATGTACCTTGAAAATGTGACCTAAGAGATGTTTTAGTGCTAATTCAAATGTAAATTGTGTATGCTATGGGCAAGAAAGATCTTGGGGCCGAATGTAATGGAAATGCAAATTTAAAGATCTTCCCTGCCCCTAGCTTAAGTGCACCTGGAGCCTGTGGTGGGAGGCTTGTTTTTCAGGGAAGCCCACACCTTGATACTTTGTGATTGGGCAGTGGGTCAAGGAGGTTGTTACAATCTCTGAGCTAGGAGAAGACTATATAAACCCTGATGAGAGGCTTTGCTTTGGGGCTCACTTTGAGAAGTGTTGTGTGATTTGACCAGATGAGACTCTGGGAAGCCGTTGTTGAGAGCCCCCCGGCTTTGAAAACCCAGATGTTGATGCTTCCCTCTCTGGTAACTGTGATTTGGTATTGATGTAATGTTGGGACAGTTTGGAAGCCTGTCTGTTTGATTTGTAAGTTCTGTAACTCTGAAGTTTGGGGTGCTGACCTTTTTCCCCTGAACTAGGTAATGTGTGTTTGTTTGATTAAAGTAAGCTTGTTAACCCATTTTGAGTTGCTTTCCTTTTGAAAAGCAGATCTAAGAACCTGTGTTGGCAGTCACCCTGGGGATATTGGGGTGCTTGCTGCCACAGTGTGTATATAATTTTTCCCATAGAAGGCAAACTTCTTGAAGGCAGGGATTGGTTTTTTTTTGTCTATATCTCTCCTCAGCTTAATAACTTCCTTTAGGGGCGGCTAGGTGGCGCAGGGAGTAGAGCGTTAGCCCTGGAGTCAGAAGGAACTGAGTTCGGATCCGGCCTCAGACACTTACGCACACCCAAAACGGAAAAAAACCTAGCCGTGTGACCTTGGGCAAGTTACTTAACCCCAATTACCCTCCAAAAATCGCAAAAAAAAAAAAGTCTCTCCTCCCCACCTATGAGAAAAAAAAATAAATTCCTTTAGGTTGATAGATTAGATGACAAGTTCTCTTTGGGCAGGGACTATCTCAATATGACACTCCTTAAAAGTATCCAAGCATCAAGTGGCTAGGTGACACAGTGAATAGAGCACTGGCCTTGGAGTCAGGAGGACCTGAGTCCAAATCTGGCCTCAGACACTTGACATACTTACTAGCTATATGACCTTGGGCAAGTCACTTAATCCCAATGGCCTTCCCCTCCCCCCTCAAAAAAAGCAAAAATACAAAACAAAAGTATCCAAGTATCATGCACAATTAGGTGATGATGATGATGATAATGATGATGATATTGATGGTGATGACAATTAAACTGGACCTATGATTTCATTGGTATAGTAGCTTCTATTGAGGAACATTCTCTACCGATGCAACTTTGCCCCTGCTCTTCAATAATATACAGTCTTAGAGAGTTGTCTCATGTCACTGAGAGTTTCTGTGACTTTCCCAGGGTCACACAACCTGTATGAATCAGAAGAGAGACTTCAAGTCTTTTTTATTCTAAAGCCATCTCTTTATTTTCCACTGCTAATGCTTCCTCCCTGAAATTCTATTCCTTCCCTTTCTCCAGGTCTCTCCCTCTACTCTCTGTCTCTCTCTATCTGTATATACAACATATATATGTATACCTATATGCAGATATGTACATATATACACATACATATATATTCTGGTATGTAACTAGTAATTTGTATGTGGTATCCCCATTAGACTGTGAGCTTTTTGAAGGCAGGGAAAGTTTTTGCCTTTCTTTGTATCCCTGGGGCTTTTTATAGTGTTTGGCATATAATAGGTGCTTAATAAGGGCTTATTGACTGATTGACTATGTCATACCTCTTCTCCCAATATTGTAATTATTTTTACTACTAAAAAAAGTGACATTTGTTTGAGGAAGCTATGTGGTATAGCAGAATCAGAGGGCCTAGGTTCACATCCTGTTTCTGATGGTTATTATCTTTGTAAACTTGGGTATCTCAATCAGGCTCTTTGAACTCAGTTTCCTCCCCTGCACAATGGGGGGGTGGAGGTGGGGCTGGACTAGAGGACCTCTGGATTTCTTTTCAGCTCTAAATCTCTGCTCTCTGATAGAACTTCACATATGTTCTCTCTTTTAAGACTTATAACAATCTTGAGAAGTAGGTAGTGAAAATATTATCTCTATTTTAAAGACGAGTAAAGATGGGCTTAGAGAAAGGAAACTAACTACCCAGATTCTCTCAAATGGTATAATGGGTGGTAGGGTCAGGATTAAAATTCCGATCTACTTCTAGGTCCAATGCTCTTTCCTACTCAGTTTATCAACCAATTAGTCAGTAGTGCATGAAATTGAGGAGGAGGAGAGAACAGTGTAATAGGAAAACTCAGGGATGAATCCACAGCCACTCGTTTACCCTTCGAGGATGAAGTAGATCCTAGGAACAACCTGTAGCTGGAGTCTGTTAATCAGAGTTTCCAAGCGGCCAATTCAGCAGCTGTTGTGAACACAATGTGTGTCATGGAAGCGAATGTGCTTCACACTCAGGGTTTTTGTGGTTTGAGAACAGAAAGAGGCTGGGAGTTTCTGGGCTGAGCTCTAAGGTCTTACCTATTCCCAGAAATGACTTCCTGTGATAGTTCCCATGGTGACACCAGATTGGGAACGAATCTCTGGCTTGGGTTTGGAGCTGGGCCTGGATTGGGAACCCAAACTGTAAAGGTCTGCTTGGCTTTCCCTCCTTATTCTGGGTGCCAGTGTTCCTTTCATTTTCATTCTTTGTTGTTTCTTTGGTCAACTTTCATATCCCCAAATGATCGTCAAGGATTCTGGTCAGTTCTGGTTGGGTTATGTCCACACAAATAAAAGCCAAACATTTCCTAACCTTTCCTACCAGGGCCTGCCTTATAAATTACTCATGCTGAGCAAGCAAATGTTTTCCCTAGTCAAGCTGATTTTGCAGCTACCAAGAGAAGTTCGGTGCTTTAATAAAAGAGGCTTTTGTGCCAGAAACAAATGCATCAAGACAACCAGAAGTAGATCCTAGATCTTGGGTCAATCCCTGGCTTGCCCATCTGACTATGACAGGAACTCCATCTTGGTGAGGTACTCGGTTTCCCCATCTGTAAAATGGGGAAAGCAAAGGCTTCTTACTTCCCACTCTCTACTTCCAGGATAGTTTCCCATAAGCCCCTTAAGGGAAAAATTCACTTTTGTATTTATCTTCTGTTGTTTGGGACTATTTTGTAGGTGGTAAAATCTGGAAGGAAACTTTTAGAACCCCATCTGGTCCAACCCCACTAGAGAAGTAGCAAGAATTATGGAGAGCTTGAGATTGAGAGAAGTTGGTTTAAATCCCTGCTTAGCTGTTAACTGATTATGTGCATGACTTTGGATCAGTCACTGAACTTTAACTTCCTTATTTGTAAAATGAGATGGTTGGAGGAGGTGTTTCTGCAAGTCACTTTTAGCTCTAAAGTAACAAATAATCCCAGGATTTTATAATTTAGGTTCAGAGAAGTTTGTGACCTATCCAAGGTCAAAGAAGCCAGAAGTAACAGAGAATAAGGTTCTCAGACTCAAACCAAGCTCCTCAAGACTTCAATCCCACTGCTCTTTCCACCATACCAATCTGTTTCTATTCTATCCCCACAATACTTTTTATATGCTTAGCACAGTGGATGGAGTGCTGGACTTGGAGTCAGAAAGAACTGAGTTCAAATCCAACCTCAGACATTTACTAGCTGGGTGACCCTGGGCAAATCTGCCCTCTGCCTCAGTTTCCTCATATGCCCAATGTGAGGAAGAGTTTGACTTGATGGGTTCTAGAATCTAGTTCTAAATCTATGATCCTATGGTGGTAAAGATACAACATTTAGCTAAGACATGGTCCCTGCCCTCAAGGAATTTAAAGTCTTAGTAGGGGAATGGGAGACCAACACAAAAACCTGTAATGTAAAGGAGAGAATAGTCAGTTCATTCAAAAGTTACAAGGTTGTGACCAATCCAGGGATGAGGGAAGATTTCCTAGAGGAAGTGATGATTTGGGGATGGTAAGCATTGCAGGCTCTGGGACCAATCTGAGCAGAGGCGAGGAGTCACGACAGCAAAGTCTGTGTTTGAAGGGGCAGAGGGTGGTCTCTTTAGGTTATGATTAGCTGATCAAGTTGGAAAGACAGTGTATTATCAGCTTATAGAAGCCAGACCAAGGAGTCTGACTTTTCCTTGCAAAGTCATAGGGAACCACAGAAGATGTCTTTACAGAAGAATGACATGACCACATTAATGGGCAAGGAAGAATGTACTAGCAGTGGTTTGGAATCCCGGTCAAAGGCATCTCTCTTCTTGACCTATAAAATTCTGAAAAGAAGGGCTGCTCAGGAAAAGGAACTTAAGATTTAGAGGCAGCAGAGATGTTAGAGCTCATCTGATCCATTTTATAGAGAAGGAACCTGAGGACCAGAGAAAATGGCTTGTCCTATGACACACAGGCAGAGATCCTTGATTTTAATCCAGATTTTCTGGCTCTAGATCCAGCATTCAGTTCACCACTTAAGATCTTTACCCCAATCATTTGGTCAAGAAGCATTTATTAAGCACCTACTGTGTGCCAGTAATGTGTGTGTGTGTGTGTGTGTGTGTGTGTGTGTGTGTGTGTTGTGTGTGAGAGAGAGAGAGAGAGAGAGAGAATGTGTAGCAATTGGGGTTAAGTGACTTTCCCAGGGTCACATGGCTAATAAGTGTCAAGTGTATGATGCCAGATTTGAACCTCCTGACTCTAGGGCCTATGCTCTATTCACTGTGCCACCTAGCTACCCCTCTGCCAGTAACTTTGCTAATTACTTGGGGTACCAAGAAAGACAAGTAGCAGTGCCTTCCCTCAAGAAGCTCACAGACCATCCAGAAGAGTTGGAGGTACGGGATAAAGGAGACTTAGAAACAATAGGATCAGGGTAGCTACATGGCATAGTGAATAGAGCACCAGCCCTGGAGTCAGGAGGACCTGAGTTCAAATTTGACCTCAGACACTTAACACTGTGACTGTGTGACCTTGGGCAAATCACTTAACCCCAATTGCCCTGCCCTTCCCCTTCCAAAAAAAAGAAAGAAAGAAAGAAAGAAGGAAGGAAGGAAGGAAAGAAAGAAAGAAAGAAAGAAAGAAAGAAAGAAAGAAAGAAAGAAAGAAAGAAAGAAAAATGGGATATAATGGAAAAGGTACAGGGATAAAAGGAAGGAAACTTGTATTCTTGTCCCTACATTGGTACTAGTTCAACATGTGACCTTGGGCTGAACTTCTCTGGCTTCAATTTCCTCATCTCTATGGCAAAATGATACAGTCAGCATATCAGATCCTGGTGTTCACCCCCAATTCTGCCTGCCTGGCATCACGCCTACCTCAACTCTGCCCCTTCCAGTTAACTCTCCCTTCCCCTTCTCTGGAGGTGCCCATTCTGTAAGGGAAATTTGAACCTGTTCTTCACTCCAGCGTAGCGTGTTCACCTGTATTTCCTTTTCATGGCCCCAGCTTCGGCACCCTTGAGGTTAGAGTTTCAGTCTGAGTCAGCCCTGCTGAGAGCAGTGGAAAGCAGAGGGACTGGCAGCTGGCAGTAGGGTGTGATGTGGCCTTTTCCTCAAGAGTGTTCAGGGTGGGGGCTGGAAGAGGAGTGGGGAGTGGGAGAGTGGTGATTACCTTTCAGAAGCTGAAAGCTCACATTTGCTGACACGAGCCAATTTCAGACAGGAAAGAATATTACTGGAAAGCTCTGTCCAATCTCACCATCGTTGTCATTGAAGACTCTCTGTTCTCTTTAAACGATCCTTACCCTGTGGTTTAAAAACAACAACAAAACCACCCGCCAGGCCTGTGTAATTGTTGTGCCATAGGATGAGCTAGTGAAATGCCCTGAGGCTTGTGCGATGTAGCTTCCTTGTAATCCAGATGGCAAGGGGCATTGCCAAAATGGGGACAAATGATTGATTCCTGTCCTGGAAAGGACAATTACTCATGGCTAGTCTGCCTGTGCTGTCCAACAACCACTTGGATTTGGGGTCAACAGACATGGGCTAAAACCTTGCTACTGTTGACCTTGAGCAAATCACTCACCCTCCTTTGTGACTTGGTTTCCTCATCTATAAAACAAGAAGATTGGACTAGAAGAGTTTCAAAGTCTCCTTCAGCTTTTAGTCCCAAGATCCTTCTCCTTAGGACCCATTATTTTCAGAGCTTTATGGGCCATGAAGAGATGAATTGTTAGACTAGATGGCCTCTGAATTTTTTTTTTTGAGACCTAGGTCTTATGGTTATGGGATTTTATGATACCATAGGACTGTCTAGCTAGGGAGAAAGCAAGGAAAGACTGAAAAAAATGCTATCAGCTAGAAGTAATCAGTTAGTCCCATGGACTGATTCTACTCTCACTGAGAGTAGAATCTTGAATCTGCCTCTATACTTACCTTGGATCCGAAAGGCTGGTCTCTGCCCTCTGGGATTCTTTATTTAGTCTGATAGGCTGATAGAGGAGATAGAATAGTAGATAGAGTACAGAGCAAACAGACATATGGCCCCTAAAGAGCATCAAATGAGCATATGTACAAATACATATAGACACATAGTTACATATACATACATATATGCATATATAGAGTGTGTATGTGCAGTTTCACTCAACACTGGGGCATTTGCATGTTGGGGCATTTGCAGAAGGGGTCATGACTCCTAATATGATTCCTATTTAGAGCTGTTGAAACAACTTTGCATGCTTGTATGAGGGACAGAGTCGATGCCAGTGTTTTTAGAGAGAGAGCTGTGATCTCTGATGCTTTTCAGGAGAGGACATACTAGGAGGCAAAAAAGCCTTTGGAAACTATAAATATGTGAAGGAAGCTGGCCTCTTAACATGCTCCTGATTTCTATCTTGCTTCTTTAGAGACTTGGGAGACATTCCCCTCGGGTGAGACTGGGGCCTCTCTCTTGGCTGAGCTGAGATCTTATCTCCCTCCCATCTAGAGAGCTCATTCATGGTCATGTGCTTTCTGGTGTATTGCAGTCTGACTTTTATGATTCTTCTTTTTATTTTGCTTGTATAAGTGAATTTATTCACTTTTTGTTATTGGTGATGGTCTTTTGTATAACTTAACAATTATAAGCTAAAAGTGAATGACCAGTGAAGAAACTAAGTTCTCAACTAGGATCACACCCTTAGAGTGGAACTATTTAAGGAGGAGCATAGAGCTATAATTCTAGTGTGGCACTCCTTACTAAGACTAGAGAAAAGAGTACTCACCCTTGTAGTGTTCCCTTATAGGGAGCCTGCTTGCCTCTCTACCCCACTAGCATGCCAGTGGCAGTATGGTATGCCCTGACCTGGGCTCTCCTCCTCTTGTCAGAGGTAGGCCTGACCTCAGAGATACTTCAAACCACCTGTGAGCCACAGTTTAGGTAACCCCATGTGGAAGTACATCTATCATATGAATACACACAAATATACACATTGCTGTCATTAACTCAGAGAAGGTACTCTCCTGAATTAGTTGAAGCAGTTTCTACAACTGGAATTTTCTATATCAATGAAAGCATAGGCCTAGCCCCCTGCTTTCCTCAGGTGTATCATTGTGATGTAGAAATGGTCACCCTTTCTTAGAGGCTAAGAGATACAGAGTGCAGCTCTGGAAGGTCCTATAGCTGGAAATGCTTCAGGGCTAGATGGCTCCAGAAGCTGCCTTTGTCCTATAGGGATTGATTGGGGGCTTTTTGATCCCTTCATTTTCCACTCCCTAGGACTTCTCCACCTTGCCTTCAGAAACCTCATCATTGGGAAACCTCGTCATCCTGCATGATGCAACCAGCTTTGGTAATTACACCTCATAAGAACTTCTTGCCCCTGTGGAATGATGAATCCTAACCCCCCATTTGAGGAGGGGGCCCAGGATAACCAATCATCTAATTTCCCACCCACTTACACTCCTTTGACTTCTCCATCATGCCTATACTGAGAAGATGATAAATTCTTCAGATATATGTCTCTCTGTGTGCATGTGTATGTTGTATGTATACACATGTATAAGCATATATTTTATATGCACATATATATGCACATGTATGTGCATACATATAGAACATTTATAAATCAGTTGTTAAGAGAACTATATAGAGATATAACAATATAGATGGTATGGCCACAATACACATATGTATATACATATATATATGTATGTATCTATATACATATACTCTAACCACCATGTATGACATTATTTCTATGAGAAGACTGCATCCTGCATTACAGAGGTTGACCCTTCGCAAGGTAGCATTTGACTGTAAAATAGTAGGTAACATATTTAGGAATCACATGGGAGGTGTTCCTCTGTCCCTGACCAAGGATAATGCTATCATGTCCTCTTTGAAAACAACACCCCCCCCCCCAAATTCTGAGTTTGACAAGTAATGACATTACCCAGGAAGTCATTTGAGAGGTAAGCAGACGAGAAACATGAATGTTGAAGCAGAGCTCCAGGGTTCAAGCAAAGTGACATTCTTCGCTGTGCTAGATCACTCCCTAGAATCTATTGTTTATGAATAAATACCATGAGTCTCAGAAAAGAGAGTCTCTCATGCTAGCTCTCTGTCTCTGTCTCTGTCTGTCACACACAAATGCATGTATGCACACAAGCACCCACTTGGATATCGAGAACTCTGCCTATAGTTCATCTGAGCAGCATGGGCCCCATGTTTCAGGTCAGTTCCACTGAAGCTTTGGCTCATACAAAAACACCATGGAGCTAGAGCTCAAATGACATGGGGTCATATGATGATAGATTTTAAAAACACATTTTATGAAGACTTTTTGTCTTTCTATCATAGACACATCAACCTCTTCTTCCAGATCAAACCTTCTCTTGTGACAAAAAAAACAATTCAGAAAAACCATTCAACATGATGACTGCATCTGATAATATGTATATATACACAACATTCCCTCCGGGTAGCTCTCTGTCTGACTGTCTTGATGGGGCCACTATGTTTCGTTATTTTTTTTTCTGGGCTGCTCATTGGTTTTTACTCATAGCATAACTTGTTCCAGTCATCTTTTCATTATTGTAGTTATTTTGTTTGTTGTTCTCTTAGTTCTACTTACTTTATTCTTTATCAGTTCATAAAATCTTCCCATCTCCCTCTGAATTCCTCGTATTCATCATTTCTTACTTTACAGTCTTATTCCTTTACATTTATCATCGTGTTTTAGCCACTACTGATCTGATGGACACCTACTTTGTTCCTAGTACGGTGCTGCCACAAAGAGAGCTGGTATGAATATTCTGGTATAAGCAGACTTTTGTTCCTATCTTTGACTTCCTTGGAAGGATTACAGAGTTTGAAGACACCTGGGATGTGATATAATCCAACACTTTCATTTTATAGATGAGGAAATTGAAACTCAGAGAAGTCGTACAACCTGTAAATGCCAAAGCTGAGATTTGAACTCAGATACTCTGGTTCTCAAACTCAGTGATCTTGTCACCACACAATGACATCTGATGCCAGAGCATAAATGTTGGGACAAAAAGAGTCAAAAAGAAGACAAAATTACCCTGCCATGCTCTTGACTGTACTCTCCCACTTGACTAGGGATGGATGGAAAGACAGCAGGGGTTGGCTTTAGTCAGTCAATAGTCAATAAACATTTAATAAATATCTATTACGTGCCAGGCACCATGCTGAGGGCTAATTAGTTCCCAAGCTCCTCCAGCGATCTGAATAATGACCCTGTTTCTTAGTCTAGCGTTGGGAATATTTGCTGAAAAGTGGTCAAAGATACCTGAGTTGTGGTATGCCTATAGACTGGTTAAAAGCTCCACCAGGGACATAGGAAGTGGCCTTTGTGCCCACATGGCAGTTATTTTAATATTTTTTTTCTCTCTTCTTCTTTGTTTGTAAATAAACTACACACACTTTGCTCTTGTGGTCGTTTTCATTATGTCATATCCACATGATCAGGGTTCATTGAAAACAATATAGAAGGAGAATAGAATTTCATAGTAGGAGCAGGAGGCAAGAGTTTAATCAAATAAATACACATAGGTTACATTTCTAGGTGAATGGAATGAATTCTGGCACCCATTGAAGGGCTGGAGCTGGGGATAGAGGTAGCTGTTCTTTTAGTGGTTTCCCCTTGGTACTGGTGGAGTACATAACTACCTTCAGTCAGTGTGAAACTGTGCTGTGCCTTTTCTTGTCATTTAACAAGATCAGGCTAGTGGCCAGTACCATCCCTTGGTGAACTGAAGAGTCATGCAAAAAAGAAGGATTTATTTAAAATAGAAACGTAAGTCAAATAACATTAACGTAAGATAAACCGCAAATACTTTCACATTATCTCCCAACCCCCTGCATTCTCAATGGCTGTCTCCCATGCCTGAAATGCTTTCCCTCCTCATTTTTGTCTTCTGGTTTCCCTGGATTTCTTCAAGTCCCAGCTAAAACCCAACCTCTTACAACAATCTCCCTCAATTCTAATGCCTTCCCTCTATTGATTATTTCCAATATATCCTAAATATAGCTTGTTTGCATGTAGGACTATGCATATGGATACTCAGTGTTTTTTTGGTTACTATAACTAATAGGGGTTGACAAAGTCCTGGTAGCCCAAGACTGGAGTTCTCAGATAGGGTCATTGAAGGGGGGGTACCCTTCAAGGACCAGAATACTGGAGGGGGTCAATCTGTAGTGAATTCACAGACTCAAGCAATCTTTAAGTCAAGGTGGCCAAGGTTTATTGTCACACTTTTCAGCAGTCAAGAGTTCTTAGGGAACCCACAACCTTAGAGGGGTACAGTTAAAGTTTATATAGGTTAAAGTATAGTAAAACATGTGCCAAATATGCTAACTAGGTGATTCAGGGCAGGATTAGGGAGTGGTTAAAGGGTAGTCAGTCAGTTCTTAAAGGAACATGTACTCTCCCCCCCTTTTAGGAGGGCAATTCTGGTTAAGTGACTTGCCCAAGGTCACATGGCTAGTTTTTGTGTTAAGTGTCTGAGGCTGGATTTGAACTCAGGTCCTCCTGACTCCAGGGCTGGTACCCTATTCACTATACCACCTAGCCATACCCCAGAACATGCACTTTTAGCATCTACTGTGCAGGTATTTTACCCAGAGTTCACTGGGAAATAATAGCCCATGGGGGAACCCTACATGGAGGTGTGGTTTTAGGCCTGAAACATCACTAAATCAACTAACAATTAGGGCTAAGAAACACACAGGCTGCCCCCATCAATGTCCTGTTGGACAAGATAAACATAAGTGATTTTGGAACTGGGGTTCAAGCACAGGCACCGAGCACCCCATCATGATCACATGGGTGTGTGTAGGTATGGCCTGCAGGGTTGCAAGAATAGATATCTCCAGAGTTTTCTCACCCTATTTTTCTCCAGGATTCTTGGCAGGAGGTTGGGACCAGAGGCTGGCCATTCTGCTCTCCTCAGAGAGAGGGGCTATTAGGCTAGAATGATTATCTATCTGTTCCTTTAAAGTATAGGAGAAATCATTTTTAGGTTCAGTCTCACTCCTGAACACTCTTTCATAAAGGGAAGGAGTGTCCATATATCTGAAGCTTGACCCCCGTCCTACAAGATGCTATATACGAGGCTTCCTACCTAATAATGAACATGCATAGCAAATAGAAAGTAAATCTGTTTATTCAAGCTATTAACAAAACAGAAATCAGAGAGAGTATATGTAGGAGAATATGTGTCAGATAATACACAATTCTTCCAGGTGGAGCAAAACAACTTAGTTCATCAAAAGATCTCACTCAAGGGAAATTCCCTAAAGTTTCTAATGTAGTGATCTGGGAATAGGGATGTGAACAAATTGCTGGTTCCTTCATATATCTGTTTCTTTTTTAGATTCTCTCTCTTCAGGACCTGAAAAGAGATTGGCACCAAGCACCTTCCCCTTCTAAGCTCAAAACCCAGAAGACTTGATCTTACTTCTCTCCAACTCTTACCAACTCTGCCCAACCCTCATAAAGACAGGGGTCATTGAGAAATAAACCCCCACCAATGAGGAGAGTCCCCACCAATGAGGAAAGAGTCCCATGAAAACAGCCCTTTGAACCAAGGGTTATAGTTGTTTGCAGGCTGTCTCTCTGACTCTACTCAGCTTATGCATTCAGCACAACAGGAGAAAGAGCTATACAATTTCTGCTATCTCCTATTTAACCCTTTGGTCTCCCAATACAGATAGGAAGTAACATTTCAGTCACTGTTATAGGGAAGTTATAGGGAAATTTACTGCTATACTTGATGTAGCAAGGACCCCTGGGAATGAAGGAGAAGAAGAAAAAGTAGGAGAAGTGGGGATCAGGACCTAGAAGGTCTTGAGATTTTTATTTCTTAGTGTCTCTGAGCACAGGAGATTTGGAGGCTTGCTTTTGGTCTTTGGTGACAACCATTTCAAGGAGACTATACGTCATTTCACATAAAAGCTTTTAGTTTGCAAGTAAACTGGTAGGTAAGGATAGGAGGCCAGGGCTGCACCAGACCCGATTAAGCTAGAAGAGGATCCCACAAGTGCCCCAGAAATGGGGCTGGGGGGTGGGTGGGCGTAGAGTGTGGGGGGTAAGGCAGGCAATCTCTGAATTTACAGGAAAAGCTGAGGCCCAGGGGCTGCTGCTGCTGCTGGGATCTTTGACTGAGAAACTAGTGTAAGGGTCCCAGTGAACCCTGACTTGACCACTAAACCAGGCTCTCTTCCCCTACAAAGTTAGAATTCACTTAATGAGTAGAAATACACATGACTGACTTAGGGCTCAGATGATGCTGGTGACAGCTATTAATAGTCCTGAGAACACAAATTGGAGGATTCTAGAGGCCCCCAATGCTGGTGAAATGGTTTCAGATTCTGAATCTCCTTCCCACAACCGAAAGTCTATCTTGTATACTGCTGGTAAATGAATCTTTTTCCCCCTTTTTATAGTATTTTTTTTGCCCAGTTACATGTTAAGAAAAATTTTAACATTAATTTTTATAAGATTTTGAGTTCCAAATGTTTCTGCCCTCTGTCCCCTCCCCTCTTCCAAAAGTGGTAGGCAGTTTGATATCATTTATACACGTGAGATCATGTAAAAATATTTCCATATTAGTCACAGTTGTGAAAGAAGAAACAGACCAGAAGGGGAAAAAAATGAGAAAGAATAAAGTAAGTGAAAAAAAAACATGCTTCAGTCTGCATTCAGAATTGATCAGTTCTTTATCTGGACGTGGATATCATTTTCCTTGGTGAGTCCTTTGTGCTTGTGTTGCATCATTATGTTGCTGAGAAGATCTGAGTCGTTCATAGTTGATCATCATACCATGTTGCTGATTAAATTAATCTTAAAAAAAAAGCAAGACAAAAGAAAACAAAGTACCGTTTCTTATTGTGAGTCTACGTTTCAAGATCTCAGTTTCCTCACCTATAAAATGAGAGGCTTGGACAAAATGTCTAAGTTTCCTTCCCTCCCTAAAATCCCATGAGCTTTTATCCCTCCTGCACTTAAAAGCCTTCAATGACTTCCCTTTACCTGGAAGACAAAACTCCAAACTCATGTCTGGTTTTTGAAGCATTATGCAGTTTGACCCTCACATACCTTAGTATAATAGGAAAGTTATTTAGTTTAAGGAGGGGCTACATTTCCTGAGAGTGGGTCTGAAAGGCAGGACTGATTGAAGTTCCTAGGATTCCATTTCTTGGGGGATGGTATGCCAATGGTGAATGCTGATTAGATCAGGAATGCTATGGAGGCTTCTGGGTAGGAGGAAGAAGGGGAGCTTCAGGGAAAGAGAATGCATTGGTTTCCAGGAGCCCAGCAGCAAGTTCTTTCAGGTGAAAAGCTTCCTCCTCAGTACTTCACCTAGCAAGAAGAGGAGACATCCATTTTGCAGAAAGGTGGTCTCAGAGATGGAAGAGCTTGGTGTTGTGTGGGTGGAATTGACAAAGCCAGGTCCATCCTCTTCAGAGGCTTTGCTGTCACTTCAGAATATGATTCTTTCCAGGGATAATGTTATTCAGTTTTGGTTGTCTTCTGTTTTGTTTTGTTTTTAACCACCAGGGAGAAGACTCTAATTTCCTAAGTGCCTGTCAAGAGTGATTTCCCTTTTCGCTTACTGTTTCTAATCTCCATAGAATGTTTTACTCCTAAAATTTTTGTTCTCTGTCTGGAACTGTAGTGAAGTGCAATGTTGATGAATGAAATGATTTTATTTATTAAATTATTTGTTATTATTGTTAAATTTGCTATGTTATAGGTATGAAAAAAAAGCAAACAAAATGGCCCTTATTCTTAAAAATCTTACATTCCAGTAGGGAAAACAACACATGTAGGAAGCTAGATGTTGGTTGGTTTTGTACTTGGTTCTCAAAGAGGACCAAAATGATGTCACTATTTAAGGTACAGTGTATCTGACTGTGGCTGATCAAACCCATACAAGCTTGGAAGGCTCTACCACAGGTCAGGCACTAATAGTGAATATATGAACATTTGGAAGGCAGATGTCTCTAAATTTGCACATCTTAATTTCCTTTGAGCTACTGCAATTCTGTTTTGCTGATAGAGCATAGCACCTTCTTTGATTCAGGCACTCCACACTGTGCTGTTCTTTGTCAGTGTCCAGCAATTAATTCCAGCATTCTTCAAAGAGACCTTGAGAGTATACTTGTATCACTTCTTCTGATCAAGAGGAAAGGGACAGGACATAAGTGATATGGTTTGGAGTTGGCCTGGTTCCAGATCACCATGCCAGAACTCAGGGATCCAGGGGACAAGAATCTGCCTTCCAGTGGAGTAGATGTTTTTAAAGTTCTCAGCTGAGTTGGGATAGAGGCTTAAACCAAACCCATGTTGAACTCAATAGTTAATGTGAAACCAGAGATGAATGGAATGTGGGCTATATTTCAGCCTTATTTCCTACAATTCCCTGACATAAACTTCACTCTACTGTCTGTCTCTATGCCCCTGAACATCCCTCTTACTTTTCTATCTTCCAGCCTGAGGGCATGCCCTTTCTTCTCTCCACCTATGTGAATCCAATCTGTATCTAATGGATCTATCTCTTATGAACCTTTAAGGAGACTTGGTTTCTTACAGTTCAGATTCTTCCACTTTACCTCAGCTTCCTTCTTGTCCTAAAACATTCCTCCTAACTCCTTGGCCTATATCTCCCATTGATGACTTCCTCCTGGGACCTCCATATTGAGGGGGTTCCCAGACCGGCCCCATTTCATTCCTCTTCCAGCTGTTTCTGACTTTCCAGACTTGGACACTATTACCGTCCACCCCCACCCCCCCTTTATGTGTTATCTTCATCCATTAAGATGTAAGCTTTTGGAGAGCAGGGGTTGTTTTTCCTTTAACTGAGAGCTGAGACACTCCCAACCAGCTTAAGGGTACCAGAGAACCCTGGAGAGGAAGAGTGAAATGTAACAAACCTGGTCTTCAAGCAGTAAGGGCTAGGGTGGTCAGTGTTAAATATCTATATAGTTATTTGGATGTTGTCTCCCATATGAGAATATGAGTTCCGTAAGAACAGATACTATGTTTTTGACTTTTATTGTATCCCTAGCATATGATAAATGCCTAAAAAATACTTGTTGAAGGGGTGGCTAGGTGGCGCAGTGAGTAGAGCGTCAGCCCTGGAGTCAGAAGGACCTGAGTTCCGATCTGGCCTCAGACACTTAACGCACACACACACACACACAAACAAACAAACAAATAAAAACCTAGCCGTGTGACCTTGGGCAAGTTACTTAACCCCAATTGCCCTTCAAAAAGCAAAAAAAAAATACTTGTTGAGACTTGTTGATGGGGAACCTATGTGTATTATTCTTGATATTATGTTTCTCATGGATAAGGGTAAATTAGGAGGCCTGTGAAGTTCCTCCTTATGTGCTGGTGAACCTGAGATTTCTTAACTCACTTGTCCAGTCTAACTATTATACTCACTTTGTGCTGTCAGAAGCTGGTAGGGGGAGGGAATCAATGTTTTTTTTTGAGCGCCAGACCCTTCTGGGTGGGACTATGGCTTAATAACAGCCAAAGAAGCTGTGGCATTTTCTCATGTTTATCAAAGAGAGCAGTCCAACTTCAAGACCCATAAAAATTCCACCTTTGCCACCAAATATAGGAGATCCAAGCCCAGGTCCTGCCTGTTTCTGAGACTTCCAGGACACAGAACACATTTAGAATTTCTCTTATGTGGAAAATCTTCAGAAAGGAAGGAAGCTTCCTTTCTAATTCATTCATTCAACAAGCATTTATTACATGCCCATTGTATGCTGGACAGTGTGCTAGGTACTAGAGATGCAAAGCAAAAAAAAAGTTTTTTCCCTCAAAAAACTTACATTCTATTAAGCAGAAATAATATGTGCACAGATCAGTAAATACAAACTTTATTATAAGTAAATAATATAATAAGTAAATACATAATATAACTAACGGCTGTGGGAGATCTGAACGGGAGATATCACTTGAGATGAGCTTTGAAGTGAGCAAGAGATTCCAAGAGGTGGAGAATTTCCAGTCATGGAAGGCAGCCCATGTGAAAACATGGAGATGGGAGATTGGAAACCCAACCCAACCACAACTGCTCATCCTATATGACTCTTGGCATCATAATCAGTGAATATAGGAGAGTCCATCCAAAGTGCTTTTACAATTTTTCTTGACATCGAAAAGCTCTCATCGGAGTATGTCAGCTGTCTCCCTGTCATCTGTCAACCTTGCCACATGGTTATCATAATAATGTTGAAGATGATAGCAGGATGAAAATAATAGGCATGTTCTCAGCCTATTTTGTATTTATTATAATATCTATATATATACATATTTATATAACCCTATCAAAAAGATGAAAAAAGGAGCCAATACCAGCTATAATAATAGCTCATATTTGTACACTGCTTTCTAGTTTATGAAGAAGTATATGATTTGTTTGATCCTTATAGTGAGCTTGTGAGTTTGTCATTGCCTCTAGTAAAGTTTTCCTTTTATTTTAAATTATTTTCATGTTTGTGAATGCCATTGTCTCTCTTTGGTATTGACTTTCAGTCATTGCAGTCATGTCCAAATTTTCATGACCCCATTTGGGGTTCTTGACAAAGATACTAGATACTAGTTTGCTATTTCCTTGTCCAACTCATTTTTAGAAATGAGAAACTGAGCTAAGCAGGATCAAATGACTTGCCCAGGGTCACACAGCTAGTAAGTGTCTGAAGCTGGCTGAAGATGAGTTTTCCTGATTCCAAGCCAGTCTTCTATCCACTTTGCCACCTAGCTGCCCCTTCCTAAAAATTAGAGCTGACCCAATTGGGGATTGGATCACTTTCATGTATGAGTTGGACTGAATGGCCATGGAAGCTATTGCCCATTCTTAAATTCTGTGACTCTGTATCTGGTGCAGAAGACTGAAAGTTGGAAAGAGCCTTGGGTGTCCTTAGCTCAAACTGCTAGCTTTAGAGACAGCTGACATTTAAAGACAGGGATGACTTACCATGGGCTGACAGGAAATTTGAGCAGCTCTCTGAGAAGCAGTAATTCCCACAGTTGTGAATCTAGTGGAAAGTCAAGATCTTGTTGTGCTAGGTTCCTCACTCATATATACATTGGGATAAGGATCTCAGTTCTCCTTCCTTCAACAAATAGGTTTCTTGAGTCAGAACCAGGATTAGGACACAGGAGTTTCCTGTGCTCTCTCTTGCCACAAGTCAAATGGCCCCAAATGTATTCTTGGAATGCATTAATCACTTTTATGGGCACAAGGCAGCCCACACAGAGAGGTCCTCATTTACCACAAGACATTTAAAGTCCAAGGAATTATTGCCGCTCAGCGAGACTTCTAAATTTCCCATCTCCCCAGGACCTTGCTGGGCTCTAGCCCCATTCGCTCATTGTGACATGTCTGGGGAAACACATACAGACAGCAGACCCATTATTCATCAACTCGCTCCTGGGAATGACAAATTTAAGCAATCACCTATGTTGTGTGTATGTGTATGCTTGTATACCTCTGTATGTATATGTGCTTGTGGTTTGCCACTTTCCTGTGACTAAGGGATATTGAGGGGGAAAAATTCAGATTCTTTCTTGCAGCTTTCTAACCTAGTTGAACTAGGGAGAGAAACACTGGGCTTGACAAATTTCAGGGTGAATCTACTCAGTAGAGACCAACTAGGAGATCCCTTCCCCACCTCCACCCCTCCCAAAATAATGTGTCAGTCCCAGTACTGGGCCTCTGGTGTTATCATATGACTTGAGTTCCAGGGTCCCAGAAGCTCAGATTTGGAGGGGGCCTCAGAACCATGTAGTCCAACCCATACCCTTTTGTCTTCACACTGACACCCATTTCCCATGCTAATAAAGTGAGTCAAATCAGCTTTAATGTGGCTGACTGGATTGCTCCTAGAGTTTCATTATTTGTGTTTATTCCTTCTTTGAAATAATAGAATTTGAGTCAGAAGGCCCTTTTGAGATCACTGAATCAAACCTCCAACCATATTCAGAGCATCCATTTGCTTACATACCTCCAGTTCTGGGAGGAGCTCATTCCTTCACAGGACACTACATGCCGTTTCTGGGATTACTATAATTGTTAGGACATTCTTTCTTATATTAAGCTGAAGTCTTATTCTTTAACCTTTTCAGCAGATTCTAAGACCTGAATTCAAATTCAGCCTCAGACACTTACCTAGCTATGGGCTCCCTGGGCAACTGACTTAAACTTGATTTGTCTAAGTTTCCTCATCTGTAAAATGGGTATCATAATAGTACCTATCTTCCAGGGTTGTTGTGAGGATTAAATGAGATTCTAATTGTAAAGAGCTTAGCACAGTGCCTGACATATAGTAAGCACTATGTAAATGTTAATTATTATTATTACTTCTACTACTACTACAATAACTACTACAGCAACTACTACTAGTAGTACTACTACCGTTACCACCAATACTACAACCACCACCACCACCACTACTACTACTACTATCACTATCACTACTCCTACTCCTACTACTGTCCTCTAGGGTAGGAATTCATAACTTTTTGTGTCTATGGACCCCTTCTCAGAATAATGTTCTCAATTTCATAAAATAAAATATGCAGGATTACAAAGGAATTCAATTATATTGAAATATGATTTTCAAAATATTTTAAACAAACAAGTTAGTATCCCTAAGTTAAGAAACTCTGCTCTAGAACATGACAAAATAGTTGCCATTCCTTTCTCACATGATTGCCCCCTAACGTTTAAAGACAGCTCTCATGTTCCATTTAAATTTTCTCTTTTCTAGTTTCATCTTCCCAGGTCCTTGGAGAAAGCTTCTTAGATCCTGGTTTCTAGCCTCAATATCCTAGCTGCCCACCTCCAGACACTCTCCACCCTCTTCCAGTGGCTCACCATAGAGGCATCCTAAGCTTTCAAAGACTATGCCAGCAGAGTACAAGCTCTGCAGGACTCATCCAGCTGGAAAGGTCTTAGGTATACAGAGAGAGGTCTTGTTATAGATTGTATGTACTTTGTCTGAAGCCTAGCATCACTCAGATGAAGCAGCATGGTGCCCAAGATCTGGGATGAGAGCTTCCAAACTTGAATCTTGGTTCTATCACTTAGTACCTGGGTGACTGGGAACAATCACTTCATCTCACTTTTATCCTCAGTTTCTTCATCTGGAGAACAAAGGGATTGGACTAGATGACCTTTAAGGTCCCCTTTAAGGTCATCTTTGTATGGTCCTCACAATGGCCCGATGATGTAGGTGGTATTATTGTTCCCATTTTATAGATGAGGAAGCCAGGTTGACAGCAGGGTGATGGATTTTTCCATCCCAATCACTTTTGGACAAGCTAAATTATAGAAGATTCATGACCTGCCCTGGTGGAGGAGAGTACTCACACCAATGGGATTACCAGTTTCAGTGCAGGGGTTCTTTTTTGGCACTGATGGACACTGTAGTCAGATTTCAAGGTTTATGAACTTCATGAATGGAGAAGGGAAAAAATGACATTTGCATTTTCACTACCAAACCAAACAAACTTCTGCTTGTCTCTTCATGTTAGTTAAAAAGTCTTTGTGCTGAACTTTTCCTGGCATCCAAGAGAAACTTGGTTTGACATTCCATGGTTTGATGAAAGGAAAAATAATGATAGATGGATTTTAGTGCTTTAAGGTTTACAAAACACTTTACAAATAATACATCATTTTATATCATTCTAATTGTAAAAGTTCTCATCTCTGTTTTACAGGTGAGGAAACCGAGACAAACAGGGTCAAGTGACTTACCCAAGGTAGCATAGCTAGTGTCAGAGGCTAGATTTGAATTTTGATTTTCCTGACTCCAGGCCCAGCTCTCTATCCACCATGCCACCTAGGTGACCCTAAGCTATCCAAATATGGAAGTTGCTGCTTTTGGAGGTATTTTCTCCCTCCCTAGAGATCTTGAATGCAGGTCTGGGTGGTGATACTTTAAGGGAGGATTCTTGTTTATTTGTGGGTTGCCCTAGACAGTCTCTGAGGTGATATCCCCTCAGCACCCCCCCCCCCCGCCAGCTATTTTGCTTCTTCCTCTCCTTTACCACAGATTTTATTCAAACATTCTGAATGTCTACCCCTGCCTGGGACCCCACCTGCACACTGAGTGGCAAAACAGCCACCACAGCAGCAGCAGTGAAGGGGAAAAGTCACACTTACGCACACCCCACAGGTGCCCAGAGAGAAAACCCCCAAGCCTTGACAACCCGTGAAGGACAAACAACCCCCAAACCCAATATAGTTCATTAACAGAAGTTTCCCCCAGTAAAAGTCCCCCTGTCAAAGCTTCCCTTTCCACTCTGCCTGCTGTGATTTCATCTGATGGAGCTGGGTTCTGAGTCAGGCTGGGGGCTCAAAGCCAAAGGTGTAGAAATGACCTCTTGCCTCCTTTATGTTACAAAGATATAATCATAAGATCGGCTCATTATAAGATGACAGCTGTTGTTTTTAGAATTCATTAAGGTTTGCAGAAAGCTTTCCACTTGTTAACTCATTTGGTCTTCCCAATGATATTGGGAGGAAGATGCTATGATTATCCCCATTTTGCTCAGATGGACACAGCTAATGAGTGTGGGAGGTGGGATGAGAACTGGCTTCTTATTTCCCAGTACATTCGATTGCCTGAGACTGGAGGAGGATGGGGAAAAAGTTCGAGGGCTAAGTTAGAGTTACAAACTATTTGTGTTTACTGGTGTGTGTTAGGGGCTGTGATGTAGAATGGATAGTGGTGCCAGGGCTAGCTGATCACATTCAAAAACTTTCTTGTAGGGTTTCAGTGTAGTTTAAATGAATAGATAAACATCAAGTCCCTCCTTGTCTCCAAAGACAGCTAGGTAGGGTAGTGGATAGAGTGCCAGACCTGGAGTCAGGAAGATCCAGCCTCAGATACTTACTACCTGGGTGACCCTGGATAAGTCACTTAACTTGTTTGCCTCAATTGCCTTATATGTAAAATAGGGATAATAACAGGACTTATATTCCTGTGTTGTTTTAAGAATCAAAGGAGATATTAATTGTAAAGTGCATAGCACAGTATTACGTTTAACACAAGCAATTACTATTATCTCCCTCCTATAATATTTGAAGAATTCTTAACTGATAGAAAGACTCTGAATCAGGCTGAAACTACTAAGAAGCAAGGTTAAGAAATCAAATCCTAGCTTTAACAACTGGGTGGGGGGGCCACCCTGGAGCAAGGGATGGAGATCCCTAGAATAATAACCCCCTAGGCAGAGTGACTAGGGCTTAGGCCCCTCTGCTCAGGAGCTTCTTCCTCCCATCAGGCTTGGTTTGGAAAGAATCCTTAAGTAAGTGATGGCTGTCTTCTTCCCTCCCTTCACATGCCCCTCCCTCTCATTTCCTAGAACTCCCTCCTCCAGGCATCCAGTAGCCTTATGCTGCTCAGGCTGCCAAAATCCTACATCAAAGTACCTCCTCCCCATCAAACTTGCTCTCTTTCAAGTACCCCATTTTGAAAATCAGCCCTTTCAGCTCTGGGAGGTGTCAATAGGAGAGCAATTTTATTGAGCTGATTCATATCAAGCAGTCAAAGATCCATAACCACCTTAATCTCCCCTGGGGTATTTGCATTTTACTGAGGATGATTGGTAACTTCCCAACCTTCATCTTTAATTGATGATATCTTGGGCAGCCAGTGACTAAATGGACTAAATTATTTTAGGAAGTGTGAAGAAAGTATTTTGGGGTAGCAGGGACCTTCCCAGGGCAGAATTTCAGGCAGAGTAGAAGCTGTTTATGAGCAGAGGGTGAACCCAACAAGCAATACAGGTCACCAGCCGCCGGGGCACGTGGGCACTTGATCTCTGGGGTTATTCTATCCCGTTTATTTCCTTAACCTCTAAAGGCTTACAAAACTTAGTTGGTTTCCCTTCTCTCTTCATTCTTGGTCTCTGAAAACTTCAGCCATGGCTGAATTAACCAATGCTGTGACTTGACTATTTTGGCCCGGGGAAAGACTAGGTTCTTCAATTTAGGACCATATGTGTGCAGGAATTTTGTGTTAATGGGGTCCCAGAAATAATCATGTAACTGCAAGAAATCATGTTGCAGGGGAAGGGGAGCATTTGGCGGGGTTTTAGATGTCTCCCAATAGAGCAGAGCTCTTGGCTATCATGGTCCTGTTCTGATCTATTCCCTAGTCCTAATCTTAGCTCCAGCCTCAGTCCTTACTTCGAACTAGTAAGAAAAGGTTCTTCTCCTAGACCTAGAGCAACTAGTGCCAGGAAAAATTAGCCAATGGCTGACCATATGGTGGCCCAACTTCCCCTGTGGGGCACCCACTCATCAGCACTCCAATACCCAGAGATACTCAGGGTACTCATGCTAGAAGTACCTAGAAGAGGACAGGGGTGGCTAGGTGGCGCAGTGAATAGAGCGCCGGCCCTAGAATCAGAAGGATCTGAGTTCGGAGCCGGCCTCCGACACTAGCCGTGTAACCTTGAGCAAGTTACTTAACCCCAATTGCTTAAAAAAAAAAAATAGAAGAGGACCTAATGTCAATCATTCCTACTTTAGTGTGTATTTAAGTCAGCTTATTACCCCCTCTCAGGAGCATTTGCCTTTTAAGTCATTCTGAACTGTAATAATAACAATAATGCACATATCAGCACTTTGAGGTTTACCAAACCCTTTCTTTACAATAATTCTGTTAGGGCTGGTAGTGAAGGCATTATTGTCCCCATTTCTCAGATGAGGAAACTGAAACTCAGAGAAGTCAAATAACTTGCCCAGGGCCGCAGAGATAGTAAATATCAGAGCTGGGATTAAGACCTAGGTCTCCTGGGTCCAAATCCAGTGCTCATCAATTACTATCGGTGATTATTAAATGAAGAACTTTGTGTCCTATCTAATAAACAATCTCTCCCTCCCCCAACTAAAATGATCTATTTGCTACATCAATTATATTTATCATATTTTATAGATAAAAGTAGCTCATTTTTTAAAAGTACTTTACACAGTTTTTTTCTTTCCAGTGGAACTGATTTTGAGCAGCATTAAAGTAAGTCCTAGGTTCTAGGAATATGGAGGGAATGGTCCCCCTAGCTAGAGAGACCCCAGAGGAGGATGGCATGACTCATGAAGGGCCTTGCCTTCGTGCTGCATGAGGACTGGTTATAGGCACTGAGGATGGTTGGCCCCAAGAAGAGAACCCCCAGAAGGACATGGTAGCTTCTCTTCAAGTCTATAAAAACCTCTGTTAGGTCTCAGAAGTCAGAACTAGGAGCAGCAGGTAAAGGTAAGAAAGAAGCTGCAGTCAGGAATAATTCGATATACATAAGAATGGATCAGCCCTCCTGAGATCTAGGGTACTGCTCCCTCCTCACCATTGTGGATCTTCAGGCAGAGGTGTAACCACAACTTTTTGGTTAGGATGCAGAAGGTTCTTTTTTTGGGGGGGGGGGGTGTCAGTTTTGGACTAGAAGTTCAGGTCCCTTCCAACTTTGAAATTCTTTAATGAATGACTTTCAGGGTTGGCTAGTAGGCATATTTTGGGCAATGGGCATTTTGTGTATGTGTATAGAAAGTGGGCCATATAGGCCATATCAAGTAGGCCAGTTCTGTCTCATCACAGGAGACCTAATCTTTGACCAAACCTACTCTTCTGAGTAACCTGACAGTGGACCTCTTTGGGGCCTTGGGAGTAGGGCCCAAGAAGGTTGATTGATAAGTGCCCCTTCCCCTCACTTCTCTTTCTTTTTTTTTTTTTTTGCTTTTTTTTTGGAGGGCAATTGGGGTTAAGTAACTTGCCCAAGGTCACACGGCTAGGTTTTTGTTTGTGTGTGCATTAAGTGTCTGAGGCCGGATCTGAACTCAGGTCCTTCTGATTCCAGGGCCAACGCTCTACTCACTGCACCACCTAGCTGCCCCTCCCCTCACTTCTCAATCACTTTCCTGTTCTAGATCCATAATGAAATCAATGTTCTCATTGACATAGCATCATGGGATCAAAGATCATTTAGAGATAGAACAAACTTCAAGATCGTATCTCATTTTATAGAACTTAGACTTGGGGTGGTTAAGTGACCTTGTAGCAGAGCTGGAATTTAAACTCATATGGACAAGATGTACACTCCTATAGCTCCATTCAACATCCCTGTAACTTTCCAAACCCAAATTCTCCTCTTTGATCACCACTCATCTATAGGTACTGTATCCCCTGTTAGAATGTAAGCTTCCTGAGCACATGAATTAGCTTTGCTTTTTCTTTTCCTTCCTTTCTTCACTCACTCTTAGGCAAAGCAGGGCTTACTTATTAGAACTTTTTTTTTCTTAAATAAGCAGTGAGTAGGTTGAGTCTCTGGAAGCCTGATAGGACCTGTGGTGGGGAGTCCAGTCACACGTGAGAGTGAGAAGTCTCGGAAATAGCCAGCTGAACCTCAGGCTGGGAAAGTAGTGAATCAGGAGTCATGTAGCAAGATAGGATTTTCTTCCTGGCACATGTCTGTTAAAGCAGGGAACAAGATTCCCCACAGGGATTCCCCATTCATCTTTCTTTGCCACTTGCAAGCGGTTCAAATTTGTGTCTGTCCTGATTCAGTAGGGCCTCTCCATTACTCAGCGATACATAGACCTCCATTAAGGTACTGCTTAGATAGTCAAATGGGACCCTGGAGGGCTACCCCCCACCCCCACGGGCTGGAAGGAAAGGCTGAATGTTCTCAGTTCTGGGAAAGCCTTGTCCTTTCTTTTCTGTCCTTCCCCCTCGTTGATCAGGCCCTCAAAACAAGAGAGAAAAAAGGCCTTCAATGAACAAAAAAAAATTAATAAATGCTTCGTGGTTTTAATACTACCCGATTAGTCATAGTCCTTGCATTTGGGAGGTTTAGACTGATAACACCTTGGTGACCTAATAACATTTGGTGGGTATTGCATAATTTTCCCACCCTTTGAAAAGCTTGGAGGTAAGTTTCTCTCATTTGACAGGAAGAAGAAACTAGACTTTAGGGGCCCTCCTCAGGTGAAGGCCACCTGGCTTTGCCTGCCAGAATTGGTGGAGTGAAAGCCCCTTATGTATATTGCAACAGGTCCCATTTCACTGAGATTGAGACTTAGGACTCCAGGTTTTTTAATGTGAATCACTAGGGCCAAGGTCACCTACCCCTAAGTAGCAAAAGCCACAGGCTTTCCTCCCTTCATCCTTCTACCCTGCCCCTCTCCATTTTGGGGGATACTCCAAGCATCCAGTATTGAGGATATGTAGTGGGGCAGCTAGGTGGTACAGTGAATAGAGCACTGGCCCTGGAGTCAAGAGGACCTGAGTTCAAATCCAGCCTCAGACACTTAACACAAAAACTAGCCATGTGCCTTGGGCAAGTCACTTAACCCCAATTGTCCTGCCTTCCCCCCTCCAAAAAGAAAAAAAAAGAGAGAATATGTAGCATAATTTGATACTGAGCACTGAGTTCGTAGTCAAGAAGTTTATCAGTCATGTCCAACTCTGTGTGACCCCTTTGGGGTTTTCTTGGCAGAGATACTGGAGTGGTTTTGCCATTTCCTTCTCAAGCTCATTTGACAGATGAGGAAACTGAAGCAAAGTTAAGTAACTTGCCCAGGATCACACAGCTAGTAAGTATCTGAGAGCAGATTTGAACTCAGGAAACTGAATCTTGCTGACTTCAGGCTCAGCACTCTATCCACTTCACCCCCATGTTCAAATCCTCCAGGAGAATTTACTTCTGTATGACCCCGGGCCAGGCACTAAACCTCTCTCTACCTCAGTTTTCATTTCTGTAAACTGAGGATAATAATAGCACCTATTTCCCAGGATTGTTGTAAGGAGCAAATCAAATGATATAATATATATAGAACACTTCTGAGGTCCCTTCCAACTCTGAAATTCTAGGATTCTATGCATAGTATGAGTTTTAATGTTGTGTGTGTATGTGTGTGTGTTGTGCTTTGTCCTTTGTTCTCAAAGAGGACCATGGCATCAGGGAAATGATGACCTGACTTGCAGTTGACTTTGATTTAAGTGAGGCAGCTCTGTGCAAGGTCACCAGCCTCACTTTCTCCTCCAGAGCCATCTGGGTCCAATGGCCAGATATGCATCAGGATGACTGGAGATGGCCCAGGATGAGCTGGGAGACCTTGGCCCTTTTAAACATTAAAGTGCTATCCAAGTATTAGCTTTAGAATTGTTACTGTTATACCCCTGGCAAGTTAATCTTCCAAACACAACTCTCCTCTTGGGTGGAATTTGGATTCCATGAATGGGTTCTGGAGTCAGGGCACTTAGATTTGAACTCCTGCTGTCCTTGAATCCCTTTGTGACTTTGGGTGAGTCACTTCTCTTCTGTGAAATCAGGGGAGTGGACTTTATGATGTCAAGCTGCCTCCCGCCCCCCCCACCCCGCTCCCCGGGCCTTGCAGTCAGTAAACTCTAGAACGTAGCCCCAACCAGATTAAGATGTAATTGGGGAATGTTTATATAATAAATAATAAATAAATAATAATAAATAATAAATAAAAATAGAATAACAAATAAAAATAACAAATAACAAAAAAATAGAAATAACAAAGATCATGTTCATTTGTGGTTTTCTAAAGCAATCTACTGGTTGCAGAGCTCAGTTTCTACTTGAGTTTGTCATCCCTGTACTAAATGACCCCCAAATTTCCTCCTGATTTTATGATTCAGTATCCCTTTCCTGCTTAAGAACCCACAACAGATTCCCCATTGTGGAATCAAAGTTAAGTTTCTGTCTGGTTTTCCAGGTCCCGAGGCAACTAAGTGGCATAGTAAATAATGGTGCATGTGGAGTCAGGAAAATCCAGGTTCAGATCCCAGCATCAGATACCTCCTCACTGTGTGGTCTTAGGCAAATCACTTAACTGTTCTCAGTTTATTCCTTTGTAAAATGGGGAGGGCAAGGAGCACCTACCTCACAAAACTGTTGAGGGGATTTAATAATGAACATAAAGTTCTTGGGAAACCTTGAAGCTATCATAGTCCTATGCTACACATTTAACCTCATCTCCCACTTCTATGTGGAGGTGAAGGCATCCTCTGCTTTGGACAGATTGTTGTCCTCATTGCTTTACCCAAACACCATACCTTCCTTCCTTTGGGCTCTTTGACCAATGAAGCTTTTCCATGGAATTCCATAACTAAAGGTGCTGATGACTTCATACCACTTAATGGTTATTTTTTGGGCCCTCCTGGCTAAGAGTTAATGTAAATAGTAACTGCTTCTCTTTTGGTCAGTAGCTCTGAGGGTCTTCCTCTCCCAGTTTGATTTTTTTTTTCAATTAAAGGAGCCATCCCTTCTTAAGGAGGCCTATTCAGTGAATGGGTGTTGCTTCACTCAAAATGAAAATCTGAAAAGACCTTAGCCTACAAGGGCCAAGGTCTCCCACTGCATCCTGTGCCATCTCCAGTCATCCTGATGGATATCTGGCCCCTAGACCCAGCAGATGGCTCTGGAGGAGAAAGTGAGGTTGGTGACTTTGCACAGCCCTCCCTCCCTCAAATCAAAGTTAATTGCAAGTCATGTCATCATCTCCCTGATATCATGGTCCTCTTTGAGAACATAGGATAAACCACAACACAACACAAGACACACACACATAACATAAAAATTCATACTATTCACAGAATCCAAGAATTTCAGAATTGGAAGGAACCTCAGAATCTGTCTAGTGCAACCCTTCCCATATGGAATTTTCAGCCCTCTTTGACCCCTCTCAGGCTTCTTGAATCCTCATTATTTAAGGTACAGGTGTTGCCAATATGGTGCTAGGATTCTGGGCTGCATAGCCTTGGCCTTCACCTTTTCTCAATTCTAGAGTGAGTGAGTCGCACTAGATAAATTCTAAAGTCTCTTCTCGCTTTAGAATCTTATGAGCCTGTGACTTTTAGGACTGTTTCTTCCGTGAAGTCTTCCATGATTGTTCCCCTCCTCATAGAACTTCCCTTTCTCATATAGACTTGCAAGTCTACCCCCAAATGATTTAACATTTTATCAGTTATTTACCATTTCCCCCTTTTTGCCTCTGGTGAATTAGTCTTTGCCTTAGAATTTCCCCCTTCTCAATTTGTCCTCAATGTCGATGTCAATGCACTTGGTCTGATCATGCCATTCCCCTCCTCAGACAGACTAGTAGCTCTTTACCTCTAGAATTAAATTCAAACTCCTCTTTGTGCTTTATAGCCCTTCCAAAGCTGACCCCAATCTCTCTTTCCAGACTCATACATCATTTCCCTTCACACACTATTTAATCTAGGCAAATTGCTTTTCTTTCTGTTTCTCACCTGTGACACTCCATTCCCCAAGTTTTCTGTCTTTGCACTAGCTGTCCTTCATGTCTGGCATGCTTTGCCACATCTTAGAATACCTTTGTTGGTGTTTCAGTCATGTCTGACTCTTTGTGACCCAATTTGGGGTTTTCTTGGCAAAGATACCAGAATGGTTTGTAATTTCCTTCTCCAGTTCATTTTACAGATGAGGAAACTGAGGTATACAAGGTTAAATGATTTGCCCAGGGTCACACAGCTAGTAAGTGTAGTAAGATAGTTGAACTCAAGAAGAGTCTTCCTGACTCCAGGCTCTGCATTCTATCCACTACATCACCTAGTAGCATGGCCCAAATGCCATCATCTAGCTAAGGCCTTTCCTGAGGGCCCCCCCCCCCCCACAACACCTTCCTGCCAACATGACCTTGCTTTTATTTTATATATTTGTATATACACATATGCAACCACAAAACCTCCTTGAAGGTAAGGATTGTTTTAATTTTATTGTCAGATCCTCTGTGCCTAACATAGTGTTTGGTGCATAGTTTCATAGGATCACAGGTCTGGAGCTAGAAGGGGTCTTATAGGCCTTCTAATCCCACCATAATTGGCACTTAATAAATGCTTATTCTTTGATCAGTCAATTAATTTACCAATGAAGTTGCAAGTTTCCTGAGGATGCTCTGCCCTGGAGATTTCTTTTTCTCGAGGAAGTATTCACTAAATGAAATTTGGAATTCACCAAATGCGTAAGAAGCTTGTTGGAAGGAGATTCCCTGATCTACCACTGCCTTGTCTCTTTGGTTCTTGTACCCCTCTGCATTCCCACTCATTTATGTAGGAGTCATCTTTTTCCTGCGAAGTCATGAATGACTGGAGGACAGGGATAGTTCCTTGTTTTTCTTTCTTTTTCTTATAAGAGCTAGAGTAGGCCACAAGTGTTTTGTTAAGTTAACGTATGACTGACTGCTATCCTGAACTGTATTGGTAGAAAGTTTCCTAGACAACAGCAAAGCTAGATGTAGAGATGTGTGTTTGGCACCATTTTAGGCTTTGTTCCTCATGTAAGCCTAGCATTATATCATTCCTGGTTTTTCCCTTCTGGACCTTTCAATTTCCTCCAACTCCTTGGTCATAAGCCAATCCATTTCCAAATTTGGGCAAGCATGGGACTTGATACATTTTTAATGGAAAGAATCCTAAGAGTAAAAAGAGTCCCAGCTCTGCCTTCAAGTAGATGCACGACTTTGGGCATCTGTCTGGGCCTCATTTTCATAGGCTGTAGGCTCATAGATCATGGAAGGGATCTTAGAGGTTGTAGAGTTTATACCCTGATTTTACAGATGTGAAGACTAAGGCCCAAAGAGATTAAAAAATGGTTGCCCCGGGGCGGCTAGGTGGCGCAGTGAATAGAGCGCCGGCCCTGGAGTCAGAAGGACCTGAGTTCGGAGCCGGCCTCCGACACTTAATCCACACAAACAAAAACCTAGCCGTGTAACCTTGGGCAAGTTACTTAACCCCACAAGTCCTAAAGGGGCGGCTAGGTGGCGCAGTGAGTAAGAGCGCCGGCCTCAGAGTTGGGATGACCCGAGATCAGATCTGGCCTCAGAAAATGAGCACCCACGCATAAATAATGACTAGCCGTGTAACCTTGAGCAAGTTACTTAACCCCAATTGCTTAAAAAAAAAAAAAAATGGTTGCCCAAGGTCACATACATAGCAAACATCTAAAGTAGGATCTGAACCAGGTTTTCTTGACCCAAAGCCTGCCATCTGTAAAATGGACAGGTTGGGTTATGTGATCTTCCATATACTTTTGTATGCTGACATTCTATGATTCTTGTGAATGTATTCAGATTGTGCCAGGGCTCCACAGCCATGCTTCTCGCTTCTAGTGTCGCTATGCTACCTCTTCTCTATCCATGTTAAGGGATAAAACAGGGAAACATAAAGGAAACTTTGAGGTTGGTTTTTGGATTCTTGAGCAATTTCAAATTCAAATTCAAAGAGCAATTTGACAGCTGATACTTTCACCATTGTGTAGCTCTTCTATATTGTGGGAAGCCTTATTTTAACTCCCTCTTTCATAGTAGAGTCAGGTCCCCCAGAGCAATTCTGGGAACACTTCTCTCTCATGGTTCTGGTTCTGGGGTCTCTCTCAGTGGTCAGGTTCATTCTCTAATACTTTCGCCTTGACTATTCCATTCAGATGTGTTCTCCCCAATGTTAGCCACTGATGATTAGTTCCCTGTTTAAATTGACCAATTGCTACCAATCAACTTTTACAAATTTATAATTAACATCAATCAACTTTTACTGTGAAGATATAAGAAGAACAGATACAACAAGGCCATGGTGCTCATGGGCCGAATGACAGCAGCCCCAAATGGGGAGATAAAAGCCTGAATATTCTCTTTTCACCAAAGGCTTACAACAGTCCTTGCCTCCTTACTTGAACATGGCTGGGTGAGAAAGAACAAGAGTCTTGTTTTGGGTTGGCTACTGCCTTTTAAACGTACCTCTGTTGTAGCTTAACAACAGATCAAAAATCTATCTTTTCATTACATGGTCAAGAGACTGGAACCAAATATGGTCTAAGGGAATAAGGACCTTCCATTATATAAAGCAGGGCAGCTAGATGGTAAAGTGAATAGAATGCTGGAGCTGGAGTCAGGAAGACTCATTTTCTTCATTTCAAATCTGGCTTCAAATACTTACTAGCTGTGTGACCCTGGGCAAGTAACTTCACTCTGTTTGCCTCAGTTTCCTCATCTGTAAAATGAGCTGGAGGAGGAAATTACAAATCACTCCAGTATCTTTGCCAAGAAAACTCTTCATGAAGAGTCAGATATGACTGAAAAACAACTGAACAAAATTACATAAAGCAGGCTTTTTGGTCTCCCCCACCTATGTTAATAGCAGGCAGAAAACACTTCCCCTCCTCAACGGAAGGGTTTTTTTTAACCAGGCCCCCTGTACAATAGGATGAGAGAAGGAGGAAGGACCTGAAAGGTCATTAAGTCCAACCTCCTTGTTTTACAGATGATCAAGGTCACATAACTTCTAAATGTCTGGGTGGGAATTTGAACCCACAGTCTGTTATATGGAAAGTTAAATATTTAGGGGTCATCTGCTCTTGGGAAAGGTCTGTTAGTGATAGGAATAATTCTACTCTGGGCCCCAGCAGAGTTCTCAATGGGGATGACCCTGCCTATTCTTGTCCTTTCCTCCCATAACTTTCTGCTCATCTGCTGCCATCTTAACAGATTGTGAACAGCCATTGGGCTGCATGTTGGGCTCACAGCTTTGATGCTGATTCTAGGGGGAGTGCAGGGTGGCATCTCCCTAGGCTGAGAAAGATTCATCACAGGAGTCTGGGTTGGTTGTAGAGCAGTGCCATCCACTGATCACACTATACCCTTTAAACCAACCCAGGATCAAAGAGAGAATGAATCCTTGGCTCTCACTACCTTCCAATCCCTGCTTCAAAGCTTGCCTTTTCCAGGAAGTCTTTCTTGATGCGTCCTGTTTTGTCCCAATTACTTTTGTATGTAATCTACACAATGCAAATTTTCACTTCCTGTTAGGTTTCTCTATGTGGAGTTAATTCTGTTTCTCTGTATAAACCTCTTTTCACCTCTAGGTGGCGCAGCTGGGCCCTGGAGTCAGGAAGATCCGAGTTCAGATTTGACCTCAGAACCTTCTTAGCTGTGTGACCATCATTAAGTCACAACCTCTCTGTGCCTCAGATTCCTCAGCTGTAAGCTGGGTATAACAACAGCACCTATCTCCCGGGGTGGTTGTGAGGATCAAACGAAATAGATGGAAAGCACTTACTACACTGCCTAGTGTGCAGTAGGAGCTTAATAAATGTTTGTTCTTGTTCTCCCCTTTTCTTTTCCCTTTGCCCTTCCTATGTCCCCTTGGGGTAGTGGGTCCTTCTGTAGGTACGAGGCTCTTCGATCAGTGGCACTCTGTTCAGGGATGATGCCCAGGGGCTCAAGGTCAGAGTCCCTTCTCCTGGGGTGGATGAAGCCAGGTGGGAATGAGAAGAGCCAGGCTTCCCTGACTTGGTGATGGGATTTAAACTCTGAAGATCTTGACAGCCAGTCCTCTGGGCAGTCTTTAAAGGCTCATTGCCCAGAGAATCTCAGGAGCCTTGGGCTGGAACGGCTCTCTAGGGGTCACACAATCTCTTCCTATAGGCAGGACAATGCCAAAGCCACACCGGACAGAGGACAGGCTCTTCAGGAAGGCAGTTCTCTGGCTCCCCCTAATTGCCCCTTTCTATACCTCAGAACTCCTCATTAATGGCTTATGTGATCATGGCAAAAAGGTATGATGGAAAACATAATACAATGTAATGTAATATGTAATGTAATGTAATGAAACATAATATAATGTAATGTAATACAACACAACAACATGACACAACATGATGACATGATATGATATAATATAACATAACATAACATAGCATAATATCACATCACATCACATCACATCATATCATATCATATATATAATGATTAAAGCACTGGCCTTGGAATCAGGAAGAACTAGCTTCATATTCCACCCTTAGGTATTTGCTATATATGTAATCCTGGGCAAGTCATTTGACTTATCTGGGCCTTTACAGGTGAGTTTCCTTACTTGTAAAATGAGGTGATTGGATTTGATGGCTAAGGTTTCTTGAAGTTGTGATAATGTGATAATTGTAGGAAGCTCTTCCTGTTGAACTTTGAATAAGAAGATCTGGGCTTGAATTACAGCTCTGCCACTTACTGTGTGGTCTTGGGCAAGGTGTATTTTTTTCCTGGGCCTCAGTTCCCTCATCTGTAAAATAAAGCAAATCCTCAGATTCAGGGCTGTGAGAACCTTCTGGATCACCTGCTTTAAAGCATTCATCATGTGGATGAAGAAGTTGAAATGACCTGTCCAAGGTTTGGACTAGATAACCTCAAGGGCCCTTCCAGCTCTAAACCCCAGGATCTCTGTGATCTCAAGACCCCTTAGCACCAGTTTGAACTGAATTCCTCTTATCCCTTTGCATGTACAATGGGGCCAGATGCCCATCTGCTGTTTTCTATAGTTTTTCCTTTTCTCTTCCTTAGCTTGGACAGCTCCATTCTGTTATCTTCCCCAGGGTAAAGACTCCTGCTTGCCTTCCCTCCCTTCTCCCACCACACCCCCAACACGTTGGAGGCTGGGGCTTCTCTAGTGTCAGGGCTTTCTCTGAGGCAGGATGGCATGGGGCTTCTGGTGAGGGAGGAGCAGACTTGTCTCTGAGGTTTGGCTTTCTGGTGGCTTTTGAAGACCCAGTCATTTCTGAAGAAGCAACAGCAGCAGCAAAGAATCCCAACAGCATCTTTCTAGATTCATTTGTGCTTAGACTGGAGGATGGAGGCAGAGAATGTTTGTGACTAGTCCTGGAGAGCAGAGGCCTTCCTCCCAGATCCCTGGGCCCTTATGCCCCTCCCCAAAGCCACTCCACCCCTTGTTTTCCCTCTCCTATCCAGACTCCAGACAGGGCTGAAGCCTCTTCTTCCTCAAGCATCATCCTGTTTGACTGATAAGAACCAGCACAGTGGAGAGAAGGCACATGTCCAGCCCCAAGCTTCTGGGATGCTTCAGCAATCCTTGCTCTGCCCTTGATTTGCCGTGAGGCTCTGGGCAAGTTCTATATCTGTTCTGAGTTTTGCTCTTTCCCTCTATAAAAGCAAGCAGAATGGTGGGTACTGGGTCTATCTTCTATCACTCTGAGAAATGATTGAAGTTAGAGGAGAGGATGTTAGAAAAGTGCTTAGAGCTCCTCAGAAATAGGGGCTGGAGGGACAACCAGGTGGCATAGTGGATAGAGCACTAGCCCTGGAGTCAGGATGGACTTGAGTTCAAATCCTGCCTCAGACACTTACTAGCTATGTGATCCTAGGCAAGTCACTTAACCCTGATTGCCTCAAAAAAAAAAAAAGAGAAGGAAATTTTCAAACAGGGGTTTGCAAACCCCCAGAGAGCAAAAGGGAACAGAGCTGCCAAGCTCTAGAAGTTGCTGGACCATGACAGCACTCAACAGAAATGAGACATAGTAGACCACAAATAACAGCAATATTTTGAGTGCCATGCATGTGCTGTCTTTCCACCAAGCTTAGGAGGAAGGTCATCGTGTCTACAGATGAAGAAGCTAGAACCCAGAGAGTTTCAGAGGATTTGGAGCTGTAAGGGATCTTAGAGATTTCTCTCTCCCACTCTTTCCTTTTACAGATGAAGAAAGTGAGAGAGGAAGAGCCTTGCCCAATCAAGCAGCTTGCCCAGTCAGCAAGCATTGGATAAAAGAAAAACAACAGAGTCTTCTGACTTCAAGTCCTCAGTTATTTCTCTTCACCTCTACTTGGATAAAATGACCATGCTTCTTGAGCCCTCTTTTCACCCTTTCTCTCCATCTTTCCCTTCCTTTTCCTCTCCCCATGTCCCTTACATTTAATATACCAACTATAAGTTGGTTGGTGGGTTGGTCATTGTCCTTTGTTCTTGAAGAGACCCAAAATGACATCACTATTAGAGTCAAGTCACAGCATGTCTGACTGCAACTAGGTGGCTCAGTGGAGAGAGAGCTGACCTGGAGGCAGGAAGACCTGAGTTCAAATATGGCCTCAGACACTCACTAGCTATGTGACCCTGGGCAGGTCACTTAATTTCTGTTTGCCTTAATCCACTAGAGAAGGAAATGGCAAAACATTCCAGCACCAACCATAAACTAAAGCTGTGAAACACCAGCTTCCTGCTGAATGGAGTTGTCTTCAAGATAAGCTGAGAGATTCCTTTTTGATTGACAATGGAGTGAGGGTAGGGGCAAGGAGAGCAAGATTGATAAGCTAGACAGGATGGGAAAAGAAAGGACCAGGGAAAGACAATTTGAGAACTACCACCTAGAATAACATAAGGAATAGAAAATATCTACCAGGCCCAACCAAACTCAGGAGCTTATTTATAGGATTTAGATCCTGAGATTCCCTTAGTCCAACTGCTTTGTTTTAGAGACCTATTGAGTGGTTTTCTCAAGGTCAACTATATAATAGAAAACAGAGCCAGAATTTGAGCTCATGCCCTTTAGCTCCAATTCTGGAACTATTTCTGGAACTACAAGTAGGGACCAAGGCAGGTCCTGGGCCAGGTGCTTTGGAAGCTCAAAGAACTTTGGAATTGATTGTGTCTTCTGAGTCCATATTGGTCAGGCACAATGTAACTTGACCCTAACATAGGGATGTCATTTTGGTCATCTTCAAGAATCAAGGACAATGACCAAGTGTCCAACCAACCAAGCAACAGGCTAGAAGATGAAAGTTCATTCTAATGTCACCCATCTACACCTCTTTGAGTTCCCAATGATCTGCCACCATACCAAAAGCCCAACCAAATATTTATTAAGCTCCCATAGTGTACAAGGCACTGTTCCAGGCACTGCCTTCCTAGGGCTTCCAGGTTAAAAGGAGCTCCAATACAGGTTCCAGTGGACCAGACCAATGACTAGCTCAGAGGGAAGTCATTAAATCCAGTCCCTTTTTGAGATAAAGAAATTGAGGCTTAGTGACTTAGATGTTGTGTTCAAGGTCACCCAGGTGGTAAATGGCAGAGTCAGGATTTGAAACCCAACTGAGTTCTCTTCCTCCCCTGCCACGGCTTCTTGTGGCTCCCTGTCTTCAAGGTCCTGGACATGCCTGGTTTGACATGAAAAAAGGAAGGGCCCCAAATCAAAGCTCAGCTCCTCTACCTAAGGCTGTCAAATACCAGGTTCCCTCCTCACACTGGGAAATGATGAGTCCTACCTTGCCTCTCACTGTGAAGCTTAAGTGAAGCTGGTTTAACTCCTTGTGACTGAGAATTGCTGATTTCTTGTAGAGGTTTCAGTGTGAGCTCGTCTACTGACCTCAAAGCCACCATGGTTGGAGTTGGCTGGCTTTTCTTTGTAACAATGTCTCCCTGCATGATTTCTCCCACTTTGAGGTTTACATCATTCAGGTGGCTTCCTTCTGGGAATCCATACATAGCCTTGTGGGTGGGTCTCCATACACTGAAACTGTAGGGTGTCAGAGCTGGAAGGGAACTGAGACATCATAAAATTTAAAATTCTTTCCTTTAAAGAAGAGGGAAATGAGAAATGAAGGTGTTCAGTGACTTGCTCAGGGTCAAGGCAGAGCTAGGACAGGTATATTTATATACATGTCTATACAAACACACACAAACACATATGCACATGCTTGGTGGGCATATGCACACAAATTATACTTCTGGATTATCTTAGTTGAAATGAGCTTTCCTATGCTATGAGGTCCCCTTCATTGGAAATGAACTGTAAGAGACAGATTTATTCTAGGATTTGCAAGGATTGTATTCCAGTATCCAGGGAGATAGTTGCTCTGCCTTTAGCCACCCAGGAGGCTCTTCTCTCACCCCAAATCACTGGTCCAGGCCCATAGGTTTGATTAGTTGCATCACCACTAGCTCCACAGACTAGATAGGCACCCTAGCTTTGGGTTGTGAAGATGTGGTATAAGTGGGGAAGATACTTCTTTTTACATAGATAGAACTCTATGCCAGGAATGCACCCCTCTCCTCACCTCTGTCTCTTTGAATCTTTAAGGGTCTATAGGAAGTCTTTTCTGATCACCCTAGTTCAAAATGTTCTTTCCTTCCTTGGATTATCTCGTATCTATTTATCTCCTTGTTTCAATACTATAGCCTCACTGCAATCTATAAAATCCTTGAGGTCAGGGGGTGTTTGGTACATAGTAAGTGTTTTCATGCTTGTTGGATGAATTATTGAACTGTGTTCCTAACCAGTGGAACTCCAAAACCTCCCTTCCTTCTTTTCTATCTCATTCCATTTTTTGGCTCCTCTTCCCAATTTCCATAGCATCCTCTTCCCTGACTCTCAAAGCATTTATGTAGACACATGTATGACTTATCCTGTGTAACTGGGCAAAGACTGGGGTAAAACCAACCTTCTTGGTCCTACAATGAAAAGCATGGGGCTCTAAGGCTACCCAAAGAATCAACCAATAAATCAATCAATCAACATTTGTTAAATGCCTACTATGTGCCAGGTACTGTGCTAAGTTCAGGGAATACAAAAAGAGGCAAAGATGGTCCTCTCAAGGAGCTTACAATTTGATGGGGGAGATGATGTGCAGGCAAATATACATACACACATACATACATATGTACGTACATACATGCAGGATATATACAGGATAAATAGAAACTAATTATCAGAGGGAAAGCACTGCAATTAAGAGGTTGTAGGTAAGGAAGGTGGGATTTTAAGAATTCTTTAAGGAAGGGATTTGTTGTATTTGTCCTTTGTTCTTAAAGAGGACCATGACATCAGGGACAGATGACATGACTTGCAGCTGACTTTGATTTGAGTGAGTGAGTCAGCAGCCTCATTTTCTCCTCCAGAGCCTTCTGGGTCCAGTGGCCAGATATCCATCAGGATGACTGGAAATGGCCCAGGATGCAGGAAACCAGGGAGGTCAGTAGTCAGAGCAGAGGAGGAGGACATTCCAAGCATGGGAGGCAGGCAGAGAAAAATGCCTCAAGCCAAGAGATGGAAGGCCCAAGACTCTATGGTTTACAAAGTACTTTCCTCACAGCAACTCTGAGAATGACCATCTCCTGCAGGAAACCTTTCCTAGTCTCCTCAGTGCAGGTGCCTTCTCCTCTAAGTGGAAGGCTGCCTTCTACTTACTCTGCATTTACTCTGCATTTATCTGGTGTACGTATCAATCTTTCAACATGTGATCTCTCCCATTAGAATACTAGCTCCTTGTAGGAGCTTTTTTTTGCTTTTTCTTTGTAACTCCAGTGTCTAGCACACAGCGAACACTTAATAAATGTTTGTTGGTTGATTAATGAGAGTATCATTACCTTCGTTTCACAGAGCAGGAAACAGAGACAGAGCGACAGAGATATAAAGAGACTTGAATATGGAGACTCAACCAATAAACGCCCAACCTGGGACTCAAACCAAACCAGGGCTTCTGATTTCAAATCCATTTTTCTTTCTACCATAGAGGCTTCCAGAGGAGAGTTTCTCATTGGAAAAGGTATTACTTCTAGTATTTATTAGCCATAAGCCACCTTTCCCACCTGGGGACATGGTATGGCTTTGATAGGCCATAGAACTGTCATAGAACTGGAATCTAAGGGACAAGGAATGGGGAGGGTTGGGTACCATATGTATCTCTTCTGATTGCCTAAACGTAGTTGCAAAACTATGAAAATTCCTCTTCTCTTCCCCTCCTCCCTCCCCATTGCCATGATGGAGTGAAAGTCAGGAGTCTTGTGAAGTCTGCAATTTTATGATGAAAATTTCACAAGAGTCTGACCATTTAACCAATTCCCATGAACTGGAGGTCAATGCCCTGAGGGTTAGGATCACATCTTATACCTTTTTTTTGTCAGAACTTAGCATGGTGTTTGTACATAGTTGTGGTGAAATAAATGAATTGTAGTCTATTGGAAAGCATACTGGGTGGGTTAACTGGAGCTTTGTCTCAGGGTGCTAAGTTTGGGAATCACTGAGAACACTTGAAATCCTCAGCAGTGAAACAATAGCACTTCATATGTTTCCTCCTTCTGACAGTTGTATGCCAAAGTTCCTCCTTTCTCTCTTAATATGCTGCCCTGCCCCTCCTTGTTTGGGGCCTTGTGGGTCTCTACTGTAAAGAAAGACAAGAAATGTAGAACTATAGTGGGACTGTGTGGTATCAGCTTTGCTAGATGCTAAGAGTGGTGAGGCCACAGAGTCTCCTAGTTTGGTACAATTTTGAGGCCATATATCAATGATCTTATAGGGACTGAGTCAGCAGGTTTTGGGATCGTGAGGTCTAATATCCCCTACCCATCCCATCTGCCTTTCCCCTTTACTCTCTCTGTGGTGCTTAAAATCTCCAACACCTGCCATACCTTCTTCTAGGTGAGAGCAGGTGAGATCCAACCCTAGGGTGTCAAAGGGCCAGGTGCTTAGAGGTTGTCAGACATTCAAGACACCAAGGTTATTGGCTGCATCCCAGGCCATCACCAATCATCCTGACTTTTGTCTTGCCACTGGACTTCAATGATTCTATAAGAGAGAGTGAGGCTGAAAACTTTGTGCAACTCTGCCTCACTTAAATTCAATTCATGCATAAGTCAAGACATCACCCCATGATGTCACTGGTCCTCTTTAAAAATGAAGGGCAAACAACAAGCCTCTGCCAAAGTGTGAAGGTGTTGGGAGTGGGTACTTATGGTGGTGGTGTTAACCCAGGTCAAGTAGATCCCCTTACACTAATGGCATGCACGTGCTCATGCACACATGCACACACATACCCATTTGTATTCCCCACTTCTCTCTGTGCTCTCCCTCCATGGAAGGGAGAAAGAAGTATCCCCAACCTGTAGGATCATATCCCCACCATGTTTGTGGGGAGGAACCACAGATGGCAAGGCCACAGGCTTTGTCTGAGTCAAGATGACAGCCTCCGTTGCTGACATTGCCTTCCTCCCACCCAGCACCCCTCCTTTCAATAAGTTGGTTTGGGGACATGTTTAATGCCATTTGCACTGATCGTGGTTTGTGTTCCTTTGGGCACAACAATCCCTTGTTCCAGGTCTGAATTCAGACAATGAACTTACCATGTGGTGGAAAGAGCATTGGATTTGAAATCAGGGGACCTTGGTTCTTATCTCATTTGTATCATTTATTAGTTATGTAAACTTGGGTAAGTTGTTTAAATCTGTGTACCTCAGTTTCCTCATCTATAAAATGGGCATTCCGCTATCTATGTTATTTACCTCCTGGGGCTTTTGGGCTAGTTACCAGAGATGGTGTGGACTCACTCAGGCTTGATCTAATTTCCACCAAGTTAGCAGGGGAGAGAGGTGCCAATCTCCTGACTCAGGAGATTTTAAAACCTATGTTGGAAATGTGATAGATCGAACAACCCTCCCCCTCCATTAGTAAAACTTTAAAAGGAAAAGAAAAAGAAAGAATAACACACATTGTCTTTCCACTCCTCTCCTACCATCACCCCACTGGGCTTTGCACCCTAGCTCTACTTTATTCCCTCTTATTATTGTCGAATTGTTTCAGTCATGCCTAACTCTTGGTGACCCTACTTGGGGTTTTCTTGGCAAAGACACTGGAGTAGTTTACCATTTCCTTCTCAAGCTCATTTTATAGATAAAGAAACTGAGGCATACAGGGTTAAGTGACTTTCCCAGGATCACACAGCTTGTAAGTGTCTCAGACCAGATTTGAACTCGGGAAGATGAGTTTTCCTGACTCCACATCCAGGCTCTATTCACTGTCCCATCTAGCTGACCTCTTCCCCTTATACAGATTTAAACTCCTTCCTCAGAGCTAGATAAATATAAGCCTCCAAAATTCTAGTGAGTCTGTAGAATTTGCTGAGGGTGGATACTTTGTCTAGGTCTCTCTAGGGGGTATGCAGGAAGGTAGAAAAATAGGAAACCTGAGGAGGCTTGAGAAAGGCTTTGACCATGAGGACAAAGATGATTTGTTTACGGGCAACTGGCAAGGCATGGATTGTCCCAAAGCCCCTCTGATATTGGGCCTTGTGGTTTAGAGCCCCTTGTACGTATGCAGTTATACTCTTAGGCTGGAGGCTAGTCTGATTAAGGTGACTTGGGAGGAAGAAAGTTAGTAATAAGAAAAAAGTCCCCAGGTACTCCAAAATATTAATAGCAGCATTTTTTTTTGGTGATAACTAAGAACTGAAAGTAGATCCCCATCAATTGGGGAATGTGGTACATGAATGTAATGGAATATTACTGTATTGTAAGAAATGATGTATGTCATAAAAAAGTGTGGAAAGATCTACATAAACTGATGCTGAGTGAAGGTATGAGAGCCCAGAAAACGATATACACAATGACAATAGCAATGTAAATGGAAAGAAAAGCCACACTCCACAAAAATCAAAACTAAATGCAACAGAATTACACAGATCAAGGGGTATGCAAATTAGATATGAGAAAATACCCCCCAAGCCACCCATTCATGGAGGCAGGAGATCCACAGATACCAGACATCGCACTTTTTGGAGGGGAGGGGGACTCTTTCAACATATTTGTCAGTTAGGCTGATTTTTTTTTCCTTTCCAAAAAATACTTGTTGCCATAGGGATGGGATGTCTCTGGGAGGGGGATACTTAGGATACTATCATGATGTAAGAAGCAGAAAACATCAATAAAAACTTATTTAAAAGAAAAATATAAAAGATGACTCCGGAGGGAGAAGAGATGAGAACATGTTTCTTCTTTCTTTGTAGAGGCAGGGGAACATTGGCTTAATGTGTTGGTTGGTTTTGCTGAACTCATTTTGTTTCCCTCTTTGGATTTTTATTTATTGTTACCAGAGATGACTTGGAGGAGGAGGAAATATATATTCAGAAATGAAGTTGATGTAAAAACAATAGATCCATTAAAACCAGCAGCAGCAGCAGGAAGAGGAGGGAGAACTGAAGAAGAAGAGGAAAAAGAAGACAAGAGAGACTGAGTTTTAGCAGTATACTAGAATTGAAAGTCTAGAAGTTTCTGTTTTGCTTTATTTCCTTTTCATTTAGGTGGAGGGAAGAAAGAAGGAAGAAAAAGGAGGCGGGGGAGATAAAAATTAAATGCTTGTTAATTTTTAAAAATTAATTTAAAACAAGTCTAGCTGCTGGACTTGAAAAAATTGGAAATCTGGGTTCATATTCTTGCTCCAACAGACTAGCTATGTGGCTACAAGCAAGTCACTTTTTCTCTCAGAGCTCATTTTCTTCATCTGTAAAATGGGAACACTCATACTTGTACTAACTACTCATAGGAGTGTTGTGAACTTTCTAGTGTTATAGAAATTTGAGTTGTTGTTGTTGTTATTGTAATCCCCACTGAAAGGTAGGAAGAAGCCCAACCTCCCCTCCCATGGGCCTCCTGATTGTGTGATGGAGGAACCCGGGCTTTCGGAATTATCTGTGTGGTTAGAGTTCTGAACGTGACTGTCTGCAGACGGAAGGAGGTGAGGTGTACCCAAGGCTCTTTTTCAACTTTTATATGTGCGTCATTTGAGTCATAACTGGTGTCTACTTTCAAAAACAAGTTTATGTTGATGTCAGCGTCTTGTTTTGGCAAGGAACAAAGCAAGTAAGTGGGATGGATGCTTGAGTGACTCGAAAGTGGTCCTGAAACAGAGATGCCTGGGTCTCAAGGCCCCGGTGCTCCCTCCTGGGCGTGGCTAGGTATTTGTGCATGGTGGAGGGGAGAGGGGTCAGGAAAGTAGGAGAAAGTTAGCCCTGTCCTATAGACTAATAGGAGCGGCCCTCTGACATTCTCAAAAAGACTTTATACAAAGTACCTAAACCAAAAAGTAGATAAGTGATTTTATTTGCAAGACTTTTCAGGACTCTGTCATCCTTGGCTGCCAGAAAGAGTGTGATCTAGGCCAAAATGTTCTAAGCTGACTGAAATTTCCCTTTTCTAAGTTTGAATTTCATAGTATTGGTTTTCTCTTTTGTCATCCCCTCCTAACATTCCCCCTTCATTTCCACATAAAGTTGTAGAAAGTGCTTCCTAATTTGCCTAGTAAATTCAAGGCAATATCCAGCTATAGGACCAAATGGGAAGGGCTAAAACAATTTGCATGCAGTTTACATGTCATTTACATAGGCCTGCAGAGTTTCAATCAGTCAAATCTTTAAGGCAGAGGCTGGATGAGAATCTGTAAGAGACTTCTACGTCGGGTAGGAGATTATGTTGGAGGTCTTAATATCACTTTCCCCTCTGAGAGTTCACTATCCTAACGTTTTTGAGGCTGGGTGGTCTCTTCTGTTTTCCCAGACTGGAAGTGCATCAGTTGCTCACTGGCCCACTCCTATTGCTGATCTGTTACGGACGGAGGCTTTGACTTGTTCTTTTCCAGCCTGGGCAGGTTTGCCCCACCTTGTGCAGCCTCGTGATGGTCCTCTCCTAGGGACTCTCCATTTTGGTCTGGATCTAAGACATACACCATGGGCTTCAGTCCTACTACAGCTCAAAACTCCTGAACTCAAGAGATCCACCAGGTGCAGCCTCCCTCAGGAGCAGGTATTACAGGCACAGTACCACAATGCCTGGCTACTCGTCTAATTTTCAGGTTAATTGCTTTTTATTGCTCCATCCAAAATTTATAGATCCATAGAAATGTTAGAGCCAGAAGTTAAAGGATCACAGAGTCCCATTGCCTCACTTTACAGATAATACACATTAAAGATGGGTTAAACAAGAAGCAATATAGGATAGGACTGGAGAGAGGAAAGCTGGGCTTGAGTCCTAGTTTGGCCATTTATTCTTTGGGATCTTGTGTGATATCTCTGCCTCCCGGTTACTCATAGGCCTGTGTCAGTAAATGCTTCACCACTGACTCTTTGCAATAAACTGGGGGAAAATTATAGCAAGTTTCTCTGATAAAAGCCTCATCTCTCAAATACATAGAGGATTGAGTCAAATTTGTAATGATATGAGTCATTACCCAATTGATAAATGATCAAATGATATGAACAGGTAGTTTTCAGATGAAACAATCAAAGCTTATCTATATTCATATGAAAAAAATGCTCTAAATCACTATTAATTTTTTGTTGTTTAGTTGCTAGTCCGATCTGACTCCTCCTGATCCCATTTGGGTTTTTCTTAGCAGATACTGGAATTATTCACCATTTCCTTCTCCAGTTCATTTTATAGATGAGGAAATTGAAGGGTCTGAGATGGATTTGAACTCAGAAAAATGCCCACTATTCATTAGAGAAATACAAATTAAAACAACCTTGAGGTACTGCCTCACATCTATCAGACTGGCTGATGACAGAAAAGGAAAATTACAAATGTGGGAAAATTGGGACACTAATGCACACTGTTAGTTGAGTTGTCAACTGATCCAACCATCCTAGAGAGCAGTTTGGAACTATGTCCAAAGGGCTATAAAACTGCACATACAGTTTGACCCACCAATACCATTGCTAGATCTATATCCAAAAGATATTTTTTTAAAAAACAAAAGGACCTATATGTACACAAATATTTATAGCAGCTCTTTTTGTAGTGGCAAAGAATTGGAAATTGAAGGGATGCCCATCAACTGGGGAATGGCTAAACAAGTTGTGTATATTATTGTGATGGAATATTATTATGCTTTAAGAAATGATGAGCAGGAGGCTTTCAGGAAAATCTGGACTTACATGAACGGATGCAAAATTAAATGAGCAGAACCAAAAGAACATTGAATATGGCAATGACAACATTGTATGACTTAGCTCTTCCCAGCAATGCAAAGATCCTAAGAATTCTGAAAGACCTATGATGGAAAATGATGTCTACCTCCAGAGAAAGAACTGATGAAATCTGAATACAGATTGAAGCATACTGTTTATTTTATTATCTTTATATTTCTTGTTTTTTTAATCTGTTTACTTTCACAACATGACTAATATGGAAATATGTTTTGCATGAATGCATGCATAGCTTTTATCAAACTGCTTGCCTTCTTAATGATAGAGGAGGGGAGGGAGGGTGCCAGAGAGCTGGGAACTCAAAATTGTAGAAATTTTTACAATTAAAAAAAAGGTTAAAAATTGTTTTCACATGCAATTGGGGAAAAAAGTATTAAAGTAAAAATATAAATGCAAAAATTTTTGTTTCTTGGGAAAAACATTGTACACAAGACATACCTTTCCATTTAATCTGCATTATTCATATTTTCTCCATCACTTTATTAAATCTAGATAATCAGCAAACTAATAATTCAAGCCCTGATTTTGTAGTGCCAATTTCCAAGGTGTAAATGCTGACCCTGAAGATTAAATAATCCACTTTCCCAGACCACATGAGCTGGTCTAGCACATATCTGGCTACATATCACAAAATTGGGAGAACAATCTTTATACTAATAGTTAAATCTTACAGAGTTGTTGTAGGGAAAATACCTCAGATGTCTTCAGATGCCATGGAAATGTGAATTTTAAGACCTGGGTTTAATTCTTGCCCCTGTTACTTTCTACCTGGGTGACAGGGATTTGAACTCAGGTTCTCTAATACAAAAGCCAGGGCACTTTCTCCTATGCATCTCTGCCTTTAGCCTCAAAGAAGTTTCTGAGCCAAATTTCCACTGCTTAGAGTAATCTTCAGAGGCTGCTGCCACCACCTGGACAGGCTGTGGGATAAGCCAGGGGGAAGAGCCAGGATTTCAGCTCCAAGAATCTATCTATGCCTCTGAAATTCACGACTTTTCTCTCTTCTCAATTATTCCTTTGGAAACTCCTCCCCACTACTGTTCAATAGCATCCATTCAAATTTGTAGCTCTTTCCCTAGAGAGTAAATTCCAGTCCTAATCCTAGGATCTTGTAGGGGAAACAATTTTTGGAATACACATGATCTCATTTGATTCTTTTTTTTTCTTTTTGGAGGGCAATTGGGGTTAAGTGACTTGCCCAAGGTCACACGGCTAGTATTGTGTTAAATGTCTGAGGTCGGATTTGAACTCAGGTCTTCCTGACTCCAGGGCCGGTGCTCTATTCACTGTGCCACCTAGCTGCCCCAATCTCATTTGATTCTTACCACAACCTAGTGACATAGATGTTATTACCAACCCCATTTTGTAAATGAGGAAACTGAGGATGAGAGAAGTTATGTGTCTGGCTCATGGTCACACACCTAGTTAACATCAGAGGCAGAATATGAGCCCCAGGTCCAGTCTTCTTTTTACCATGCTACATGTCTATAACTCATCTCAGCTTACATACAATGGAGGTAAATTACATTTAGAATCTTCTGTTATTTTCCTATCCTGACTCAAGGATAGTTACTTAGTTTGAAAGAGGTGGCAAGAACACTACATTTGATGTTAGATCTATGTTTGAATCCTGGTTCTGATTCCTTCTAGCCATATGGGCTCAAGCAAGTTAATCTGCCTCTCTGAGCCTAGAAGTATAAAATGAGGGGATTTTCCTCATCTATAAAAAACAAGGAAGTTGGACAAGATGACCTCTAGTTCTGGCAATCTGTAATTTTTTTTTTAGGCTGTGGTCACTCCTATTCCTGACAATAGTTCTTTTATTTTTCTGCCTCCAGTCTTACCACTTCCAAGCTGTAATTTACACCATGACCAGATTAATCTCCCTAAACAGTTTTCATCGTGTGATCACATTGCTTTTTCTCTCATAACTTCCAGGGGGCCATCACCAGTCGTCCTGATGAATATCTGGCCATTGGACCCAGATGGCTCTGGAGAAAAACATGAGGCTGACGACCTTGCACAGTGAATATTCAAATCTGGCCTCAGACACTTACTAGTTGTGAGATCCTGTGCAAGTTGCTTAGCCTTGTTTGCCTTAGTTTTCTCATCTGTAAAATGGGCTGGAGAAGGAAATGGCAATCCAATCCAGTCTCTTTGCCAAGAAAACCCCAAATGGGATCACAAAGAATTGGACACAACTGAAACAACTGAGCAACACACCCAGGGTTGTTGTGAGGATCAAAGGAGAAAATATTTGTAAAGGACTTATCATAGTTCCTGGCACATAGTAGGAGCTTAATAAATCTTTGCTTCCCTCCTCCCCCTCTCCCTTCTTTTAAATAATAAATGCAGTAAGAGGTCAGAAGACTTAGAAGTTGCTACAGAATGAAACCACTGGGAAATTCTTTCTGAAGGAGTAAGACTTCAGCAGTTGCCTTGAAAGATGGGTAGGATTTGGATAAGCATTGAGTAAAGAGCAGAATGTTGAGTGAGGTGACTGCAAAAGTATGGATTTGAGACTGATCATGTGGTGTGAGGGGAAGGATCAGAATATCCACTGGCCGGACCTTCCTTTTAACTGAGGAGGGGATTGAGGAACCAGGAGTGAAGATCCTGATTTTAAAAGGAAATTACTTCCTCAGCAGCATGGGACTTTCTCCTTGGTGAGGCAACAGAAACAAAACTCAAGACAAGGCTAGAGGAGCAGCTTCCAGCCCCAGGGACATCTAGGGCTCATGAGCCTCCCCCCCCCCAGGCTTGTGGAAGCATAAATGGGAAATTATTTCATAGGCAGAAACTTCTGCATCTCTTCTGTTTTGGGCCTGGGAATCCAAGGAAATTCTGATGTCCTAGAATGGGAATGCTCAGTTGAGAATAGGCAATCATTTCCATGGAGGTACAAAGGAAAAAAATATCACAGGGCCAGAAGTTGGGAGGCCTGAGTTCAGTTTTCAGCTCTGCAACTAACTAATTTGTTGTTCAGTCATGTCTGACTCATTGTGACCCCACTTGCGGTTTTCTTGGCTAAGATACTAAAGTAGTTAGCCATTTCCTTCTCCAACTTATTTGATATGTGAGTAAATGGAGGCAAACAGGGTTAAGTGACTTGCCCAGGGTCACACAGCTACTGAGTGTCTAAGGCTGGATTTGAACTCAGGAAGATGAGTCTTTCTGACTCCAGACCTGGCGCTCTATGTACTATGGCGCCACCTAGCTGCCCTAGTTTGTAACTTTGGCCAAATCACATACCCACTCAGAGAAATTGTTTCCTTACCCCTCATTGCCTTTTACCCGGACTATTTCAATAGCTTTCTAATTGGTCTTCTTGTCTCATTTCTCTTCCCACTTCAGTCCTTCTTCCACTCAGCTGCCAAAGAGATTTTCCTAAAGTGTGAATGTGACTACATCATTCCCCTACTCAATAAACTCCAGGGGCTCCCTATTACCAGAAGGATCAAATATAAACTCCTCTATTTGGCATTTAAAGCCCTTCACAACCTGATCCCAACCTCATTCCTCATTAATAATAATAATGATACTTATAGAATATCTGTGTGGCTCTATCAACACTGAGGAGCTGAGATGCAGCAGAGGTGTTGGGCCCATAAGTAGCTTTCAGGGCATCACAGAAGTGATTTGAATTGTTGTCAATATAAAACTGAATCTTATCTGCCTTCTTACCCAGCCAAGACTCTTGCATTTCAAGTTTTGCTCACACTTTACTTTTGATGGAGTTAAATGCTGACTTCTTATAGACAGATGAACTGTCCTTCTGGTAAACCCTATGAAGTTCTTGTTTTTTCTTTAGCACCTTCTGAATTTCCCTGTCATTTTAATCAAACCAATCTTTTTTTTTTCTTTTTGGATGGGGGAAGGCAGGGCAAAATTGGGGTTAAATGACTTGCCCAGGGTCACGTTGCTAGTAAGTGTTAAGTGTCTGATGCTGGATTTGAACTCAGGTCCTCCTGACTCCAGGGCTGGTACTCTATTCACTGAGCAACCTAACCACCCCTTATCAAACCAATCTTGATGTTTGAGAGTGTTCTGGCCCAGATAAGCAAAAGTGGTGCCATACACAATGTTTGTTGACCTGACCAAGGCCAGGTACTATCAGGTACTATCAGTCACAAGGGTCCATGAAAGATCATGGTGAAATCTGGCTGCCTGGAGAAGCTTATCAGTACTGGATAGCCAGTTTCATGATGGCATGTTTGCATGAGTTCTAGATAAAGGATGATGCTCTCACACTTTCCCAGTCACCAGTGGAATGAAGCAAGGGTGTGTGCTTGCTCCTATGTTTTTTAGCATTATGTTTTCCACATTGTTGTCCACATATGTTTCAGCAAGGATGAAAATGGCATCAGATCTGTTACCATTCTGATGGTAACCTAAACACGAAAAGGCTACCAGCCAAGACCAAAATGGAGGGAGAATTGGTACTTGGTTTTTTTCTTTTTTTTAAAGATGATTATGTATTCAATCTCTGAGGCTGAGATGCAACAGAGTTTAACTCAATTCTCTGCTGCTTGTGCTAATTTTGGCTTGACAGTAAGCACCAAGAAAACAGAGGTTATCCAACAGCCAGTATGGCACCATGCATATGCGGAACCATTAGTTACAGTAAATGGAGAAATTCTGAATGCTGTGGGTAAGTTCACTTACTTTGGCATTATACTTTCCAGGGATGTCAACATAGATGATGAGATTGATGCATGGGTTACCAGAGCTAGCTCAGTGTTTGTGAAGCTCCAAAACAAAGTATGGGAGAGAAGAGGTATTAGGTTGCCTACCAAACTGAAGGTCTATAGAGCCATTGGGCTGACCTCATTGTATGCCTATGAAACCTAGACACTTTACAAGTGCCATGTCAGAAAATTGAACTGCTTCCATTTGAATTGTCTTAGGAAGATTCCAAGATCACCTGGCAAGATAAGATATGGGACACTGAGGTTCTCTCTTGAGCTGAACTGTCAAACAATCAAATTACTTCAGAGAGTGCAACTCTGGTGGGCTGGCCACATACCCCAAATGCCAAACATATATTTACCCAAAAGAATATTAATGGAGAATTCACACAAGGCAAGTGCTTACATGGGGGTCAGAAGAAACACAAGGACACTCTCAAAGTCTCTCTGTAGAACTTTAGTATTGATTGTGAGAAATGGGAAAAGCTAGCATAGGACCATACAGCATGGCATGCTCACATCAAAGAAGGCTCTGAGCTTCATGAGCCAAGCAGAATCTCAGAGAACAGAGGAAACATGAAATATACAAATCTAGAGACATCTCCATCCCAAATGTTCAAATGGACTATTTGTGCTGGACCTGTGATAGTCTTCTGAGCTCATATTGGACTGATCAGTCTCAGTCAACAGAACCCCCAACGTGACAATGTCATTGGTCCTCTCCAAGTATGAAGGAAGAACCACAATGTTCACATCTCCTTTCCATTCACAAAGCCATCACCCCAGTGGGGGCACCCATCACTTCATTCCTGGGCTGGTAGAATAGCTTGCTCATTCATCTCCATACTTCAACTCTCTTCTTCCTCCATTACATTCTCCATTCAGCCTCCAAAGTGATTTTCCTAAAGCACAAGTTTGACCATATTACTTACCTTTCCCCCACTTAGTAAACTCCTGTGACTCCTTATAACCTCTAGGATCAAATATAACATGTTCTGTTTAGCTTTTAAAACCCTTCATAAACTGCTCTTTCTCACAAAGGACACTCTACCTCCCATCTCTGTGATCTTGCATTGGCTGTCTCTGATGCCTGGAGTGCATTCTTTCCTCAATTCTACCCTTACAAGCCCTTGTTTCCTTCAAAATTTGCAGGTTCCATGCACATGCAGCTTTTCAGATCCCTCAACTGATAAGGTCTTTCCTACCCTATTACCTTGCATTTACTTCATATATACATACACACACATTGCTTTCCCCAATAGAATGAAATCTCGAAAGCAAGAACTATTTCACTTTTGTTTTTGTATCTCTGATGGAGGCATAAATAATAGAAACTTAATAAATACTTGTTGATTGATCAACAGATCCTCAGCAACAGTGACCCTATGAGAAGTCTTTCCCTACCTCTCTTAATCCCAATGTCTTCCTTCTTTTAATTATTTCTTATTTATTCTATATTTAGTTTGCTTTTGATACATATTTGTTGTTTTCTCCCCCATTAAACTGTAAGCTCTTGAGACCAAGCACTGTCTTTTGCCTCTTTTTGTATCTCTAGTGCTTAGCACAGTGCCTCAGACATAGTAGGTGCTTAATAAATATTGATTGATTGTTAATTGACAGTTTCAGACCAATGGCCTCCAATTCTTCTTGGCCTTTCCTAACCCCCCCAAAACAGTGTGGTCCTTTAGATAGATCAGCATCAGTAAGGAGGTCACCCACCATTTTCTCTGGTAGCATATGTTTAAATTAATAGAAGTCCCTTAGACAAATGAAGACTATCCTTTCCTTATCTTCCTTGGCCACAGGGATCTAAAAGCACCCATTATGTAGGTTTAAAATGGAGAATCACTGACTATCCAGCACATAGTCCAACGCATCCTACACTCATCTCACAGTATGCCAATCTCCCTTCATTCTTTTGTGTAGAATGCAAAAGAACACACATTCTGATAGTCCCAGTCCTTTTTCCTTCTTACCATTATTATAGGTTTATCATAGGATCATGGATGGCAGGAAGCTCTAGTGCAACCCTCTAATTTTACAGATGAGGAACTTCAGGATACTTGCCCAAGGTCACACAAGTAGTAAATATCATAAGCAGCATTTGAACCCAGGCCCTCTGACTCCAGTGTGAGTCCTCTTTTTATTGTATCAAGGTACACAATGACTTTAATAAATAGTAGTAAGGCCACTAAAAAGCAACTCTTTCAAATGGCTCCTTAAGTCCTCAGTCTCAGAAAGAATAATTTTTCATGACTGCTCTTGGAATTGTGAGATTCATAATCAAGAAAATATAGTAAAAAATGTCAATTCTTCCTAGATTAATTTACAGACATTTAAGGGGGATAATTTGGTGGGGGGGGGGCTCTGTTTAATTTGATGACTTCCACTGCTCCATTACCTTGATGTGATAATGGGGCATGCATGGACTTTTGTTCATGGACACTTCCCTTAGAGATAGATAGATAGTCCCCTGAGGGGTGGACACAGAGAATTCTAATTAGCTCCCAATGACTGGGCTGCCTTCAGGATGATTGAGGGACTGAGAGTAGAGATCACTTTCAGAGGAAGGCCCTTACATATTTGAGTGAGTTGAGAAATGACTCATTTATTTTCCTTTCTTTCACTTTCTTTTCCTTGCCCCCCCCCCCCCTTCCCCCTCGCCGAAACATGGAGAGCTACAGAGTTCATGTGTCAAAGGGAGGAGAATTCTCTTTACTACTTCCCCACCCTCCTAACCAGGAGTATGAAAAGGTGACTTGCTGGGCAGCTAGGTGGTGTAGGGAATAGAGTACCAGCCCTGGAGTCAGGAGGACCTGAGTTCAAATTTGGCTTCAGACACTTGACATACTTATTAGCTGTGTGACTTTGGGCAAGTCACTTCACCCCAATTGCCCTCCAGAAAGCAAAAAAAAAGAAAGAAAGAAAGAAAGAAAGAAAGAAAGAAAGAAAGAAAGAAAGAAAGAAAGAAAGAAAGAAAGAAAGAGTGACTTGTAGGAGAAGCACATGGAGTTTGGTTTTGTCCAAATAAGCCCAAGAAGTCAACTGCTGGACCTCTGGCTCCTGGTTGCCTTCTTCTGCCTTTGTATTTCCTTTTCTCAGCACAAGCCAGAGATTAGTGATCCTGAGAAGAGAAAAGTCTACTCTGGGGATTAATTTGTTGGTAATTCTCAGTTCTAGAGTTCCTAATTTAGAGATCTAGACACAAACCTCTCAGAAAGAGAATTCCTTAACAGCATGTGATTTAGAGAATGAAAAGGATTACTTGGCAGCTGGAGGACTAAAGCCCCAGCATGGCAATAGGGACAGGAGATCTGGACTTTGTCATCCTTCATGATGTTAGGAATTGTTCAGACAATACAGGTGAAAGGTGAATGAATGGGGAGTTAAGCTTCATCAAAGTGTCTTTACCTTACCCCCTCTTAGAGGGGCATCTAATGGGCTATTTGGGGATGTGCCACCATTACATATGCTTTATGTTAACTCCTCCCCTCCTTCCCCCCCAGTGGGTCTTTGCATCAAATGCATTTTCTGTGGCTGTCTTGTATCTGATATTATATAATGAGTTGTAGGAGCTAGACCTGCCATTACCCACTTTGGAGGAAACTGAGTCACAAGCCTAGACATACTTAAGTTTTATTTAAATTTTCCCAGAGTTTTACTCTGGAGTGGAGGCAATGAGCCAAAAAGAGAAACTGAACCCTTTGGAGTCAGCTCTCAGGATTAGATCAAGGTCAAGGTCCCCCAGAGGCTTATTAGAGGGGACAGGGGGAAGAGAAGGGCACCTGGGCCATGGGCGATTATTTAATGTCTAGCAGATAAGGCACTGGATTTGGAGTTAGAAAGACCTGAGTTCAAATCCTACCTCCAATATTTACTGTTACTCTGTGACTCTGGGCATGTCACTTTACCCAGAGAACTGGATCTCAGTTTCCTCATCTAAAAAATAAGGGAGTTGAACTTGATGGCTTCACAGATTTTTCTAGTTCTAAATCTCTGGTCCCACAAATCTTTGAATCAATGGAATCTTACATAGAATTAAGGTAATGATTACTAATAATAGTTGCATTTGCATAGCACTTTACTATTTACATAGCACTTTATAAATATTTTCTCAATAATATCCTCACAGGGGTGGCTAGGTGGTGCAGTGAATAGAGCACCGGCCCTGGAGTCAGGAGGATCTGAGTTCAAATCTGACCTCAGACACTTAACTCTTCCTAGCTGTGTGACCTTGGGCAAGTCATTTAACCTCAACTGCCCTGCCTTCCCCCCTGCAAAAGAATAATAATAATAATAACAATAATAATAATAATAATATCCTCACAACAATCCTGTGAGGTGGGTGCTATTATTATTTCCATGTTACAGATGAAGAAACTGAGGCAGACAGAGATTAAATGACTTGCCCAGGGTCACACAGCTAGCAAGTATCTGAGACCAGATAAAAATCAGGTCTTCCTGACTCTAGGCCCAAATCTCTATCCACCATGCCAGCAGCTGCCACAATTAAATCTGTGTTTAAAAGTTGATGGGTAGGAATATCAGGTATGTTTAGCTTGTAGAAGAAGACTTAGAGGGGACTGACTATTGTGTCTAAGAATTTGATGGGCTGCCATTTTAAAAAGATTATATTTGTTCAACTTGAACCCAGAGGCAACACGGGAGCAAAAAAGGAGAACTTACAAGAAAACACATTTGGGGGGGGCAGCTGGGTGGTGCAGTGAATAGAGCACCAGCCCTGGAGTCAGGAGGACCTGAGTTCAAATCCAGCCTCAGACACTTAACACAAAAACTAGCCATGTGACCTTGGGTAAGTCACTTAACCCCAATTGCCCTCCCCCCCAAAAAAGAAATACACTTGGGCTTGATGCATGGAAACAGTCCTTAACAATTAGATCTGAACAAAAGGGCAAGTAGATGTTTTAAAAGGCAATAGATTCTTTCTCCTGAAGTTCTGGCCAGAGGCCACTTGTAGGATGTTACTCTGTGGATGCCTGTTTGGGGATGGTTTGGACTAGAAGGTCTCTGGGGTTCTAATTCTGAGATTCTGTAGTTCAATACATAATGGTGGGAGAAAGGGCTTGGGGCTGGTCAGAGACCCAATAACATGTAGTGCAATTTCTATATACTGCCAATAACCAATAGAAGCTGATAGAGGAATACTGCTTGTAATAAGGACAAAATATGTAACTAACACATTTGGGCATTATCTTATTAAGTCATACAAAAAAAACCCCTTCAAAATCATTTTAAAGAATTTTGTAATGGCAGTGTGATGGAAAGGCCCTGCTTCCTTATTTGGAACATGTAAGGACATCCTGTCATTTGTAACAGTCTTCTCCTTACATGGTGAAGAGACAGACTGTTGATTGGAGGCTGAATTGAAATCGGGTTTCATTCAGAAAGAATAATGAGACTAACTGATGTGTCTTCCTTATTCTTGCTGTGACTGCTATTCAGGTGAGAAAGATAATGCTTTGAGCCTCTGGATGGTACATTATGAAGAGTAAGTAGCATGTCAGCCAAAGGAACCAGACAGTCTTTTTGCAAACTTGTTATAAACCCCTTTTTTTGGTTCTCAGTTCTATTCTTGTGCCCCCGAGGCCAAGCAGAACAAGTAAAATCTCTTCCCGAAAATATCTTGAGAAATTATGCTTTTTCAGATAACAGAAGATAATTTTAATATTTCCTTCAGTCTTCTTTTGCAGGCTGAATGTTCCCAGTTCTTTCAGCCAATCTTTCAATGGCATGGTTCAAAGGCCTTAATTACATCCATCATCTCTCTCTCTTTCTCTCTCTCTCTCTGCCTATTGCTCGTGTCCTTCATGGAACGTGGTGCCCAAAACACGCTCCTCCAGGTGTGGTCTGACTAGAGCAGAGTGCAGGGAGATGGTCACTTCCCTCATTTTGGGCACTATCTCTTTTAATGCCAGCTAAGATCACATTAAAATTTATCTTTGCTGTCAGACCACAACATGACTCATATAAATCTCTCAGGACAATAAAACTACTCTATCCTTTTTCATTTTAGAAGAGTTGTTTCAATTTAGCCTTGTCGCTTCTATCCTGTACTTATCAACTTAATTTTTTGGTCCCATGCATAAAATGTGACATTCTGTTATCATCTTTAGCTCATTCTGAACTTTAGAGTTCTTGAGACTATTTCACACACACCCACACCCACTCATACACACACCCACACCCTCACACATACACACACACACATAATGGTATCTTTTGTCTTTATCTTTATTTATGAATTCGTTCTCCTCTATTCAGTAAGACTTCTCTTGTAATAAAGAGTTTTGAAAAACATATCCGAAACAATGAACATCTGTATATGACAGTAGATGTAATATTGCACTCCCATAGTCTCTCGCCTCTGTAAGGTAACAAGCATTTTTAACCATTTATTATGTGCCAGGCACTGTGCACTGGGGATATAAATACAAGCAAAATAGAAAAGATAGTCCTTTCCCTTGGGAAATTTACATTCAAAAGGGGAAAACAATACACAAAATGGGACCAAGCAACAGGAAGGATGGAGAAGGTACCCAGATAGAGGCACAGGTGGCAAAACCTGGAAAGTTGGAAGCAGAACCAGGTGGTCAATCTAGGCCTCCTCCCATTCCTGGGAGGAGGCCTCAGAAAGAACCCGCCAGCAGGAGAAGGGGGCTGGCATGGCCCAGTGATGTTCTAGGTTGAGGAAGCCCCAACGCTAAGAATAGCTCCAGGGTGAAATAGCAACTGAAACATTGTGGCAAAGTGTGGAACACAATGTGTTTCTTTTCACTTAATTGTTACACTCCCAAGAGGTTTTGTTTCTGCTTCTGTTTACCTTACTTTGTATCCTTTATACCCATTTTCTCATGTTTCTCTGAATCTTCGTATTTACCAGTTCCTTATGGGGCTAGTAATATTCCATTGCATTTACGTACTACAGTTTGTATAGTCATTTCCTGATGAGTACCTCTTCTGTTTCCAGCTCTTCAATACCACAAAAAAGAAATATTTCTATGAATATTTTGGCATTTCATAGTCATCATCAGCAACAACAACAACAAACATATTAAACACTTACTATGTGGCAGGCTAAGCTCTGGGGACACAAAAAAAGACAAAAACACAGTCCCTGCCCTCAAGGAACTTCCCTTCTAATGGGGAAGACAACATGTAAACAACTACAGTATTTACATACAAGATAGATAGATAGATAGATATAGAGATAGATATAGATAGAGAGAGATATATAGATAGGAGTACATAGAAAGTAATCTCAAAGTGAAGGTATTAGTAGTTGTGTGGAAGGATGGTAGGATTGGAAAAATTGTTGTTTTTTGTCTATAGTTTTCCTTAGTTTTTCAATGACACGATGGGGTGATGTCTTAACTTGCCTGTGAATTGGATTTAAGTGAGGCAGTGTGGAACAAAGGACCCGAGTTCAAATTTGACCTTAAGACATTTACTGGCTGTATGACTTTAGGCAAGTCACAATCCCAATTGCCCCCAAAAGCCCCATCATCTTTTGTATTAAAAACAATCCTTCTGAGCCATATAACTTCCTTACTTAATAAGCTTTAGTGGCTGCCTGTGATCACCGGGCTCAGTACAAAATCCTCTGACTTTTAAAGCTCTTCACAACCTGGCCCCTTTATACTTGTTCCATTCTTCCTAATTTAACTCCCTTCCATGAGCCCTATAATTCAGGTTACTTACTGTTTCTCACACATGACATCCCATCCACCATCTGTACACTTTAGTACCAACTGTCCCCTATGTCTGTGTAGTGGTACTCTGTATTTACTCTGACCCTCAATTTCTCTCCTTGGATTTTCAGAGCTAGAGTGACGTCATCCCTTCCTCTGGGTTCTACAGGGTTTGGGGATAAGATTTTGATGTCATCTACTTGAGATTGATTATTATTTAGTCAGACTTAATGAATTTTCAGTAAGGTGGTAGGATGGTATGTGCACCCCAAAAACAGTGTGCAACAGAAATCCTTACCCAAATAATACTCAGAGGTTTCTCAAGGTAGGAAGCAGAAAAGAAAGGGCCACCCTCCTGACAAATGGTCAGGGAGGAGAAGCAGTTTACAAAAGGAAATGGCAAAGTTATAAAGTCCTAACATAGAATTCTTCCCCACCCTCCTCCTGACCCTTTTCTTCCATTGGCTGGAAGTTAGGTGTACCATCTAAGCATGGTAATCTACCTCAAGTACTGGAACAAGCGAACAATAGATCACCCAATGTATATTTAAGAAAGCACTTCTGTCCTTATTTGGCATATCTTGTGCTGAGGTGGCACTGGGGAGGGTCTCCATTGCTCTAAGTCCCAGATTCCTGTAAGGTCAGTGGATGCTGAAGCCACTCTAGATTTGATTTTTCAGAATGGGGAAACTTCACTGCAAATTATCCCCCACAATGGGAAGTCCAAATCTTCTGGATCTTTCAAAGATTTTTCAAAGCCAAAAGGCCACAGGTGTCAGGAATATTTAGGGTGTTAGATGATGAAATTAAGTCATCTTGAAGAATACTGGAGAGGAGTGAAGCAGACCTAAGCCAAGGCAGGCACTGAGGTCTCTCCTTTCTCCTCTTCCAATCCTCTCCCTCCCCAAGTTGTTTTTCTTCCTTTTCTCCTGATATCATGAGTAGTTTTTTTCCCCTCAAAATTTTCAGCTAGATTGTCATTTTCAAATGGCCCCAGTTCTAAACTAGCTTGATAATTTATAGATGACCCCTAGAACATGACTAATTCCCCTCCACCTATCTGGATATTCTATCTGTACAATATTATTCTAGTTCCAAATACTTTTTGACCTAAATCTACAGTCAATGACTGCATGACTGATTGAGACATATTCTCACTTTGTTAAGGTAACATAGCCATCCTATTAAGTGGGATATAGTGAAGATACATGATGGAGTAAATCAATCACACCCCACCCTTACCTGGTGTATTCTCTCTCCTCACCTCACATTGTCTCCTGGTTTTCTGATTTCCTTAAAGACTCAACTCAAATCCCACCTTCTTTTTTTAAAATTAAAAAAAAATTGTTTATTTTTTTATTTTTAATTTTTTTTAATTAAAAATTTTTTTTCAAGTCCCACCTTCTGAAGGAGACTTTTCCTGGTATCCCCCAGGCCCCATGCCGGTGCCTTCCTTCTAAGATTACATGTATCTTATATGTGTATAGCTGTTTGCATACAGCTTCCCTTTCTTTATCTCTGCTTTGCTTAGCACAAATAGCAAACACTTATTAAATACATATTGATCAAGTGACTAGTATGTTTTTGGATGTTCAACTCTCTTTTGTTTTTAAAGAAAAAGGAAATTTTATTAACATACAAACCAATCTTTTACTCTGCAACCTTGGCTCTGCCCCTGGCCCTTATTTTGCAAACCAGTCCTTAATGATCATAATTCTTTTTCACCCACTTATCTTTTTTCCTTTTATGATCTGTCAATCCACTATCCTCCTCAATTAAGCACTATAAGAAAAATAAAGCACTTAATATATAAAGAAAAAAAATCCTGACATTCTCTATGTTTGAAAAAGGATATTTCTTTCTTCATTTTAAGATCATCACCTTGTGTTGTTTCCTCTTAATTCTCTTGGAATCAGGGTCTGTCAGGATTCTAAAGTGTTTCCCAATTATTTTTCTCAATGATCTTGTTATCACTATACAGACCACACCCCAAATTCTACTCACCTTGTTCTATGTTTCTTCTTAGAAGTTCTTCCAGTGTTCTCTAAAACCATCCATTTCATCATGCCTTATGGTAAAAGAAGATTTTTTAAAAATAATATTTTTTAAAATAAATTCTAGCTTTTTATTATCATCACCATCCTCTAGACTCCTTCTCCTGGTATTCTAGCTCTTTACCTGGTCCTTCAAGGCTTTCTGAAATTTGATTCCATCCTATCTTTTTTTTTTCTTTTTGGAGGGGCAGTTGGGGTTAAGTGACTTGCCCAAAGTCACACGGCTAGTATCTGAGGCCAGATTTGAACTCAGGTCCTCCTGACTCTATGGCCAGTGCTCTATTCCCTGTGCCGCAATTTGGCTCATTTTTGGCTACCATAAAAAGAGCTGCGAGTGATAGTTTTTTATGTATAGAGCCTTTTCTTCTCTCTTTGATTTCTTTGGAGATGTAGGTATAGTAGTGATATAGGACTGGCTTACATGTCTCACTTTCGCCCCAAATGCAAAGAGGATAAAAAGAATTATGACATACCATTAAGTTTTCCCTATAATCCAGAGAACAGAACAATATAACCAGACACATTGGTCATACTCAAAGTTCCCAAAAGAAAATCTCTTTCTTTACAGAGGGTCTTGAGGGAATAGAACAAAGGACAGATAATTTCTGAGAGAGGAGGAAAGAGGATCGATAAAAACTAAGGCTATTTAAAGTTCCCCAGAGAGAAACTGTCAATTTTCCATTATCCAGGAGTGTGTGTGTGTGTGTGTGTGTGTGTGTGTGTGTGTGTGTTAAGGTCATTCTTCATCCCCAGAATGCCATGCTTCATAGAAATAGGTGCCACCCTCTAGTCCCCTCCCATACCCCCCTTTACCCCACTGAGTTATCTGCGGGTCTAGAATAAGAATCCAGGATCATGCAGTTTGTTCACTTCATCTGATGCTGTGAGGGTTTGGGAATGACCAGGAGTCAGAGTTTTCTATTTGCTGATCCGGTGGCCAGACTAGGAAGTATTCCAAGGAAGCATTAACCTTGGCATTGGCCTCTATGTACAGACTGAAGGACTGGGGAGAAACAGAGAGAGGTCATTGGCACACAAGTAGGGCTTCTAAGACAAAAAGGGCTCCATCCTTCATCTTAGTGGAACTGCCAAAAACCCTCAAAGATCTCCTAGCCTTTCTATCTACTAACCTGTACACTCTTGGCCAAAGTATTTCACCTCGCCAGGATCTAGTGCTTTTCTCTGCAAATTTAGGAGGTTGTATGAGATGACTTCTAATGTCTTCTGCACCAAACCTTACTTCACTTTGAAAAGAATGGGAAAATAGTAATGTGTTGTGGCCACTAGAGGGCAAACCAAAAGCCTGGTTATGTTTGGGCAAAAGTATGCTTTAAGTGTTCAGCTGTGTCCGACACTTTGGGACTCCATTTGAAAAACATAGGAGACAAGAGCAGGGCACCTCAGCTATAGGGAATGATCTGTGAGATCTTTTTCACAGGCCTACAGAATCTAAAAGTCAAGGATTAATTTCAGTGTCTTCCTTGAGCTGTTTCTCTATTTCCTTCTCAGGACTCAATTGTTTTTATAATGATAGGATTAGGGTTTTAGAACCCGAAGGAAACTTAGAGACCATCTTATCCAATATCCTCATTTTACAAATGGATACAAGTAGATAGAGCACTGGGCCTGGAGTCAAGAGGACTTAAGTTCAAATCCAGCCTGAGACACTTATTAGTTGTGAGACCCTGGGCAAGGCACTTCACTCTGTTTGCCTCAGTTTCCTCATCTATAAAATGACCTGGAAAAGGAAATAGTAGTAAGCCATTCCAGCGTCTTTGCCAAGAAAAACTTGGATTTAATCATGAAGAGTTGGGCACAGCTGAAATGACTGAATGACAAAGTAGAGTCAGGAAGATCTGAGTTCAAATATGGCATCATACACCTACTTAACCTCTCTAGGCTTCAGTTTCCTCATCTGCAAAGAGGAATAATAACAACATCTACCTACCTACCTACCTACCTACCTATCAGGGTCATTTTGAGGTTAAAATTGAGATAATTGGAAAGTGCTTTGAAAACCTTAAATAAATGCCAGCTATTATTATTATTATTATTATTAAGCTTCTGAGGTGGGCATTGGATCTTGATTCCCAAGCTGGAGTTGTTTCCTCTGTGGCATACTATTTCCCAGTCATTGTCTTTTAAGACATTTTAAAATCTGCTAGGGGAAGCCCTTTTTACCAACTCTCTTTTTTGCAGTTCCTATGACCTGGAAAACCTTAGCATTAGAGAGAAGCTTGGAGAGCATCAGATACAACCCTTCCCTCTACAACCTCTACAGAAAGAGAGATCTCTAGGGAGACAGACCCCCCCCCCCGCCAAATCCTCAGTATCCCATTCTGTTTTTGAATAACTATTACTGTCAGGAAGTTTTTGCTTACATTAAGCAGAAATGTTCTTCTTTGCTGTTATATCCCTCCCCACTCCACATCTGCCCTTTGGGGACAAGTAGAACTAGTCTAATTTTACTTTCTCTAAAAAGTCCTGTATGGAAGGACTTGAAAACATCTATCTATCTATCTATCTATCTATCTATCTGTCTATCTATCTAATCTGTCTGTCTGTCTCTGTGTGTATTTATCTATCTATACCTATCTATCTATCTATCTATCTGTCTGTCTGTCTATCTGTCTGTTTTTCTATCACAACTATCTCAAAGAATTCTCCTTTCAAGACAAAATATCTCTAGCTTCCTTGGTCTCCCTGTATCCCAAGCCTAGTACCCTCCTTGGAGCCCTGAGCCCTTTCCAGTAAAGCTGACTGCAGGGGTTGTCTCCATTCTGAGCAGTGGGGCCTTGACCAGGAGGGAGCATGGAGAGTTTACACAGTCTGCTGGCAGCTTCTGAGAACAAAGATGTCCAGAGCCTTCAGCTCTCCCCTTCTTCCTTCACTGTGCCTATGGAAAGGAACTCTCAACCACACCAAGGCTTTGGTTCCCTACCAGGTCAGGACTTGTGGGACTCTGGCCAAAATGATACCCTCTGCTCCTTTCTGTCTGCAGGTATAAACAAATTTTAATGAATAACCAAAGGGTCCTAGAACAGAAAGTAGAGCTATCAGGAATAGGGCTCAGGGATATTATGGCTAGGAGTCAGTGAGGTAATGAGCATTTATTAAGCACTTACTATGTGCCAAGAACTGTGTTGAATGCTAGGGATTCATAGAAGGGCAAAAACAATGGAGTGTACATTCAAATGGGAGAGACGACATATAAATAACTAGGTACAGATCATATGTACTATACATATAGACACACATATATGTATGTATAGATAGATATATATATGTGTCTATATGATATACTTATATACTAGTGTGTACAGCCATTAGAGTAAATTGTTTTACTTAACTATACACCTCTATAATATATATGAGACATAACTCCATATGTAACACATACATGATATATGTAGAATTGTTGTTCAATCCTATTTCAGTCATGTCTGACTCTTTGTGACCCCATTTGGGATTTTCTTGGCAAAGATACTGTAGTTGTTTGCCATTTCCTTCTCCAGCTCATTTTCCTGATGAGGAAACTGAGGCAAACAAGGTTAAGCGACTTGTCCAGGGTCACACATCTAGTAAGTATCTGAGACTGGATTTGAACTCAGGAAGATGAGTCTTCCTGAGTTCAAACCCAGTGCTTTACTGTGTGACGGAAAGTGATCTGAGACAAGAAAGCCTTAGCAGTTTGTGGGACCAGGAGAGGACTCCTGTAGAAGGCAGGAGACTAAGAGGCAGAAGAGAGAAGGAACAGCATCCGGGATACAATCAGTGCAAAGGGATAGATGGAGACCTGGGATAGAATGTGGTGTTAGAAGAGCTACCAAGAGGCCTCCCACGGAACTAAATTGTAGAATGCCATGTAAGAAGGCTGGAAAGTGACAAAGAGCTTTAAATGCCAAAGAGAAGGATCTGTATTGGATTCTGGAGGAAACAGGAAGCTGCTAGAGCTCAGCAGATGGCTGATAGACCTAATGACCTGGGTGGTGAAGGCTGCCCACTGGAGCATGGAGAAAGCTGAGGCAGGAAGGCCAGCTGGGACTATTGCAATGCTCCAGGCAAGTGTTGCTTTACGTGTCCAATTGCATTGATATGTTTTGTTTTTCATTGCAAATGTTTGCAGATCATCCCCCACTGTGAGAGGTCTCTTGTAACAAAATAAAATAATTAGGTAAAACTAATACTACAGTGGCTTCAACTGAGGGTTCGTGCAAGAGTCCATATCTGCTACAACCTTCCCCACATACCTCTCTGTTTTTTTTTAATTAATAGAAACCTATTTTCTGAGTCTCCCATTCAACTGAAAAAAGAAAAAAGCTAATTTCTTGTAACATACGTGTATTCTAGACTTAAGAAGTGATGGAGAAAATGTTAACAAAATAGATTAAATTTAAAAGTGTGTTGTGGTTATAGATATGTGTATGTATGTATGTATGTGTGTATACATATTCATTAATTAATTTATTTTTAGAAAGTCCATTGTTAAATATTTACCAGCACACCTTTGAGTAAATTACCCAATTACCAGGGTGGTTATGTACTCCTACCACCACCAGAGGGAACTCCAAGGAAAATCACCCAGGATATAGATCAGATTTAGCGCTGACAGGGACCTTAGAGGCAGCCTGTCTAGTCCAACTCATTTACTTTTCAAGTGAGGAAACTGAGGCCCAGAAAAGTAACGTGTGGGAGCTGATCTTAGGTCCCCTGACTCTAAAGCCAGTCTATTTCCCTCCTGTATCTGCCAAACAGAGAAATTCTCTGATGCTCAGAGAATGGGTGACCTTCTGCCTTTGTATTTTGCCTCTCCACGGGTGACAATGCCCACATAGTCAGTCAAGGGTTGTAGTTAATCTAGCCTTGTCTAGTCAGAACAGTTCTGAATCCTTCCCTTGCCTGGAAGGCTTTCTTCTCAGAATCTTGAGTGTGCCTCCCCACATGACTATGCAGTAATGGTGCCCACCACCGGGCCTAGCTGCATGTAGTGTTTTTACTTTTAGACATGGATTTAATCAGAATAGGCAAACAGACTAGAAAATTTACTTTACCCACAAGCTTTGGCCACTTTTAATCAGTCTATATTTCAAATTCAAGAATTCTAGGAAAAATGCAATGTTCTGTTGTTGGTTCTCTGGGGTTGCTTTTCCTCCTCCCCAGAATAAGAGAGTCCAAACAATAAACACCAGCTTATTCATCAGTAGTGGAGTGGTGGGCTATAGACACTAGAAGATTAAACATGGAATCTGCCCCATTATCATTTTCTTTTCTCTGTCCCTTTGGGAGAGGGTTTGTTAACCTAGGGTTCATGAATTTAAAAAAAATTGATAACTGTACTTCAATATAATGGGCATTCTATCTAATCCTATGTATTTTATTTATTTAAAAACATCACTTTGAGAAGGGGTCCATTGATTTCCCTAGCCTGTCAGAGAGTTCTATAGTCCACAGAAGTAGCAAGAGACCCTTTTCTATGACTTTTAATTCCTTGGTCTCTCTTTATCTTCAGGTTTTGCCCAGTCTACAATTATGTAATACTTCCAGCTTTGTTTCCTTAATTCTTGGCTGCTCAGCTTGGCCACATCCTGCTGAGGTGGTGAGGCTGAAAAATGAAGAGTGCTACATAGACTATGGGGTTTGTGTGGGGCAGAGAGAGGCTCTCTGCCTAGTCGTCCTCAAGGGATAGTGTGAGAGAGTTTTTCAAGTCAAGTGTAATTGAATGGGCAGTGAGATATGAAATCTAGGCTCCTTAAAAGTCCTCGGATTAACCCTGGTCTCATGAACCCACGGTGGTTCTTCTTCACACCTGGTGAGTCCCTACCAAAGAAGTTAGTTTTTCATTTTGGGGGCTTTAAAAATAAATAATAATTTGCTCCTTTATGCTGCTGACTGTGGATTTCCCTGGGTGACCCTGCTACAGTTCTGTTTTGTTCCTCCCTTTCATTGGCCTCTGGGAATTTCCAAGGTTTAGAATTTCCTCACTGGGGAATTCTATAGGAATGAATAATTTATTATTATTATTAATTCTATTGGAGGCCTGTAGAAGCCTAGGTCATCTTGTAGACTGTATTTTTTGGGGCTCCTCCCCTCTTTCCCCACATTCCAGGGGGTTACATTTGCAGAGCCTGACCAATCTCCAGAGTGGATATGTCCATGGTCCTCACGCTATTTTCTCAATTCTTGTACTAATTCTGATGATATCTAGGGTCCTGGGTATTGCTTGTTTTCAGGCTGATCTTCAGTAAGGTTTGTTTTGTTCCATTGTAAGACACCTGACAGCTAGGCGGTACAGTAGATAGAGTGTCAGGCTTGGAGTCAGCAAGAATCTTCTTGAATTCAAATCTGACCGTAGATATTTATTAGCTGTGTGACCTTGGGCAAGTCATTTAACCCCACTTGCCTCAGTTTCCTCATCTGTCAGATGAGCTAGAGAAGGAAATGGCAAATCACTCTGGTATCTTTGCCAAGAAAACCCCAAAGTGGGTTACAAAGAATCAAACACCACTGAACAACAAGATACCTGGTATATGGGTGCTCAGCCAGTAGGAAAACTCCCTGGGAATTTTCTTTAGGCTCTCTCAGGAGGGAGAGATGAGAACTTGGTACTGCTCAGTTCTTTCTGCAGCAATTTAAGAAGTGTTTATGGCACAGAGACAGATAGGAACTGGACCTGAGATTTCACTGGCATAGGGTACTCCCAGATGAGTAGATGCTCTATTAGGGCAGAGCAGTAGCTTCTCCACAAATTCGACCCTTAGAGATCTGCCTAAAGTACTGAGAGGTTAACTGACTTACCCAGAATCATGGCCAGTAGGTGTCCGAATTCTTCCTCTCTGTCAACCATGCCACTATGCATCTCAAATTTAGGCATATGAGACAGAGCTATAGCATAAGCCACTACCTTCCAGGGTCTACATGGGACATAGCTAAGAGAAATGCAGGTGAAGTCTCTATCTAGTACATTCATTATCAAGAGAAAAAGAAGTGGGAATCACATAACAAAAATTCTAATTGGGATTAAATAGTAAGATAAATATCCCATGGCAGATCATCCCATAGACATATTTGTTATTTAGTCTTTTTTTTTTTTTTGCTTTTTGGAGGGCAATTGGGGTTAAGTAACTTGCCCAAGGTCACACAGCTAGGTTTTTGTGTGTGTGTGTGTGTGTGTGTGTGTGTGTGTGTGTGTGTGTGTGTTAAGTGTCTGAGTCCAGATCTGAACTCAGGTCCTCCTGACTCCAGGCACTCTACTCACTGAGCCACCTAGCCACCCTTGTTTAGTCATTTTCAGTCATGTCCAACTCTTCATGTACCCATTTGGGCAAAGATACTGGAGTTGTTTGCCATTTCCTTCTTCAGCTCATTTTATAGATGAGGAAAGTGAGGTAGATAGTGTTAAATGACTTGCCTAGGGTCACACTGCTAGTAAGTATCTGAGGCTCCTTTTGAACTCTGGAAGAGGAGTCTTCCCGACTCTAGGCTGGTACTCTATTCACATCACCTAGCTGTGCCGCCCCGCCCCCCCTGAAATAGCACTTTATAGTTGTCAAAGTACTTTCTTCCCCATCACTCTTTGAGGAAAGTCTTTATGATGGGGTGCTTAGGATCTATGTTTGTAATATCAGTCTATGTCTGTAATATCAGTTTGTAACATCAGTTTGTAAAAGGGGTGCTTGGGATCTATGTCTATAAAATCAATTTGTAAAACCAGTCTGTAAAATCACATTTCCCCTCCCCAGCCTCAGAGCATTAACTCTGTCCCTTCCCCCCTGCCAGCACTTTGCTCAGCAACAACTCATGAACTGTTTCTCTCTGCTTGGAACAATAACAAGCTACATCTATGAATCCTTCACTAAATCATCTATAAACATTTTAGCTTAGGCAAATGTTATCTCCCCTAGTAGAGTGGCCAGCTGCACCCATGAATCCTTCAATGTCCTATCTATAGGTTAACTCCTTAGCCAATTATACCCATACTGAGTCTCCATTAGCCTTAGTTCCCAACATCCATCTTGTCAAACATGACACTTATGGGTGACAGACTGGGCACTTCTCAGTCAGTCCTGACCACTAGCTGACTTAGTGATGTTTCAGGCCTAAAACCACAACTCCAGGTAGCTCCTCCTTGGGCTATTTCCCAGTGAATTATGGGCAATGCGCTTGTGCAGTTGATATTAAAAATGCATGTTCCTTTAAACATTGACCTCCTTAACTCCTCCCTAATCCCACCTTCACTCACCTATTTAGCATAATTGACACCTGATTTACTGTCTTGACTCCTTAAAACTATACCTGTGTAAGTTTGCAGGTTCCTTAAGAACCCCTGCACACTGCAAAGAGTAACATAAACTTTTACAATCTCGACTCCAAGTTTGCTTGAGCCTACTGAATTCCTTCCAGACTCAGGGACTCAGTCCCTGTGGAACCTATTACCCTTCCCCCCCATCATTTATAGCTTGTTCTTATATAGTCATTTGCATGCTACCTCTCCTATGAGATTGTGAACTCCTCATTTTATAAATGACTTCAGAGTTGGAGGGAGAGGGGAAAGCACTGACCAGTGTTCAGCCATTTCTTTCTTATTGATTTTTTTCTGCACCCTATCCCCAGGTGTATAGACCCCAGGCAAGGGGAGTGGGGTTGATCAGCTGGCTAGGCACTGTAGAAGGAAGAAGCACCTCAGCCCAGTTTGCCACCTGGTGCATGGTTCTAGGTGCCCTGTGCTAGGTTCTGGTTCTGACTAGAACAACTCTCATAGCTCGGTTCCCCAGCAATCAATCAGCTATGACTGAAAAGGTTCCAAGAAGGTCTCCTTTATCTCCATAGCTACTTCACCTCCAGGTCTCCTGGCTGTTACCAGTGGCTTGGCTGTGGAGCTGTAGCTGACATATCCAGTAGGGCTTCTTTTTGCTCAAAAGGAGCATTACTATTCTTTATAAAAAAAAAAAAAAAACCTACCCCATGCCCAGGGCCAATTGATTTATTATGGGAAGGACCCAGAAAAGAGCTTCTCTAGTGGAGAGTTTCCTCAATTCCCCACAGCAGAAATCCCCCCCAGGCCTGATTGATTGTTTAGGATGAGGAAATTCCTTTCAGTTCCCATTAGGGCTGGCAGCTCTCTTCAGAGCCACTTGGATTACCCAGCAACCTTTATAAAAGCCAATGAGAGAGACATTTAGCAATGCTGGAGGCTTGGGTGTAACTGGCAAACTTGGATTCCTATTCCTTCTCCCCCACCTAGGTCTTTCTTACATAATGATAGCTTACATTTATAAAGAATTGTACAATAATCTTCATAGTCACCCCACCCCTATCCTCTACCCCCAAGGAACTCAGTTGCAGCATCAACCCCATTTTTCAGATGAAGAAACTGAGACTCAGACTTGTCTGTACTCACACTGTTAGTGATTGTCCGAGGCCAGACTCAAGCCAAAGTCTTCTGACCCCAAGTTCAATACTCTGTTCATTACACTATGGATCACATATTAGCCTTGGTGGGGGCCTCTATAATGGGAGTCCTTGACTTCAAAGAGATTACAATCTTATCGGGAAGAGAAAAGAAAGATACATTGTGTAATATACTCTTAAGCCTATGAAATGATCTTCCTAAACGCAGATCTGACTATGGAGCTCAGAGTATGGCTGCCTAACATCTTCAGAATAAAAAACAAGATTCTCTGTTTGGTGTCCAAAGTCCTTCATAATATTCCTCCCCCCCACAGAAGTCCCCACTCCCCAATCTTTCTAGGCTTCTTTTACTTACTCTTCACTCCCATGTACTCTTCAATTCAGTGACACTGGCCTCCTTGCTGTTCCCTGAACAAGACGCCCCATTTCCCAACTTTGGTCATTTTCAATGACTGTTCTCCATTCCCGGAATGTGCTACCTCCTCATCTCTGCTTCCCTGCTTCCCCTGCTTCCTTCAAGTCCCAACTAAAATCCTTCCTTCAACAGGAAGTCTATCCTTGTCCTTTATTTGTAGTGCCTTCCTTCTACTGATTATGTTCAATTTATCCTTGTATGTGTTTTTCTGTTTGTAAATATGTCCTCTTCCCTTGTTTCTCTATAGTCGTTTGCATGTTAACTCTCCTATTAGATTGTGAATTCCTTAAGGGCAGTGATTGTCATTTCCCCACCAGAACAGAACTGCAGTGCTTAGCAGACAGTAGGCACTTAATAAATGTTTATTGATTTCTCCTGGGCAAGTTGTCTGGGCTTTGACTGCCTGGTAAGGGTTAAGAAGGGAATATGTGAAAAGAAGTGATAAGATTGGCAACGTGGGGCAAGTGTCATGGGTGAGATCTAGGACTTAGAGGGGATATAAAAGGCTGTGGCATAACTCTTGGCCAGGGGAGATGGGAACTGAAAGAATCAAAGAATGCCAGGATGCAATAGCAGCATATTTTTCTCCTCCTCCTCCTCTTCCTCCTCCTCCTCCTTCTTCTTGTTCCTCTTCTTCTTTTCCTTCTCCTTTTCCTCCTCCTCCTCCTCCTTCTTCTTCCTCTTCTTCTTTCCTTCTCCTTCTCCTCCTCCTCCTCTTTCTTCTTTTTCTTCTTCTCCTACTCCTCCTTTTTTTTCTTCTCCTTCTTCTTTTCCTTCTCCTCTTCCTCCTCCTCCTCCTCCTCTTCCTCCTCCTCCTTCTTCTTCTTCCTCTTCTCCTTCTTCTTCTTCTTCTTTTCCTTCTCCTCTTCCTCCTCCTCCTTCTTCTTCCTCTTCTCCTTCTTCTCCTCCTCCTCCTTCTTTTCCTTCTCCTCCTCCTCTTCTTCTTCACTTCTTTTTCTCCTCCTCCTCCTCTTCTTTTCCTTCTCCTTCTCCTCTTCCTACAGTCCCTTTCCCACACATTGCAAGGCAAGCAATACCATATCAATTATACATGTGAATTAAGCAGCGTACTCTTCTTGATGGAAACTGCCACTGAGTCCCCTTCCCTTACTCCACAGACAAGACATGGTAAGATCATGGGGCACTTTCGGATAAGACCAGGATTAGAAGAGCATTGCTTAAAGATACACATAGAACATGGACTGACTAGCCGGAAGAACATTCTCATTGGCCCTTTCTCCTCCAGTGCAGGAGGAAACATGGAAATTAAATATTTACTATACGCCTCTTTTGATCCTCATGACAGCATGGGGAAGTAGATGCTCTTATTATCCCCATTATACAATTGAGAAAACTGAAGTAAAGTGATTTGCCCAGAGTTACACAGTTAGTAAGTGTCCATGGTCAAATTTGAATTCAGGTCTTCCTGACTCCAAGCTTTACCCACTTCACCACTTAGCTGCCTCAGGAGCAAGTAGGAATAATCCTTTGTACTGTGCTGGCCCACCTACTACCTGCTCTATTCACACCTGCACACTGGCCATATGTGAGTCTGCACTCTGTCCTGAGCCCTTGACCATGCTGGAAGGAGGAGTTAAGTAAGATATATCTCCAGAGTTCCTCAGCCTTGGCTTAATGATAAACCCTACTGGATGGCATAAGTCAAGTATCAGATGGGAACTCTCTATAGATTTTGCATATTCCTTTGCTTTCTCATAAGAAGAACAATAGCCAAGAACTAAGCAAACAAAACTGAATCTTCCATAAAATTTCAGGGTTTGTAATGTGTGGAGACTGCCTGGGTTTAGACCTGGGGTTCTTAGCCTTCTTTTTTTGTGTCAGGTACCCCATTGCCAATGCCCTAGTCCCCCTTCTTAGAGTAATGTTTTTAAATAAACACATACTCACAGGTGATTTAGGATTAGGAAACCAATTATATTGAAATGCAGTTATCAAAATTTTTTTTTAAATGAGCAGGCCCCAGGACTAAAAGAAGCTATAGTAGTGTGACCAGGTGTTAAATACTTACTATTGCTTTGTGGTTTTAATTGCTTTTATGGAGGGAGTTAGATGGTATAATCAGTATACTGACAAGCATTAAGTTAAAGTCACATGATTAGGACATTAGAAAATTCAGAGAAGAGACGATCTTTTGCCAGTAAGCTGAATCTGATTGGATTCACACCCCTTAGACCAGGAGTTCTAAAGCTGGGGCCCATTGTTTTTTAGCTCTTGCAGCCCTTTATTGGTAGGGTTAAGGGGAGAAGTAATGCATCTATACTTGACTTCCTTGAGGCCTGGTATATCTCTGGGGAAGAAGCATGGGTAGCTAGTTGTGGCTTTCACAGGACCCCTTCCCAGACCTATCCATCCTTCAAAGATGAACTTATTTTTATAAATATTTTGATACCTTTATTTCAGTATAATTGGTTTGATTTTAAAATAGTTTATCTATGTATTTTATTACATGCATTTAAAAACATTATTCTGAAAAGAAGTCTCTGGGTTTCTTCCGACTGCCAAAGGGACACAATAAAGGCTAAGGACAGGTGTCTTAGACTAATGAGAAGGAATGACCACCCAAAGACAGGACTTTTAGATAGCAGATTTTCTATTCCCTAAAAAATGTAGAGATCTTAGAGCTTTCCTAGCGTTTCTACTTAGTTGTATGGGATGCATAACCGCGAAGACAAGCATTCCTGTATCTTGAGCATTGCTTTTGAGTAGAATTAGGTTATTGATCAGCAGCACCACCTGGTGGTTAAGAACATAATAATAAATGGCAATAAATGCTATGCCAAATCCAAGGCTTGGAAACAAAAGACTCAAGAATCCGAATAACCCTTCTGAAGTCAAAGAAAGGCTATTTTCTGGAGGATGGTGAGCTAACAACATCAATAGTTCATGTTAATACCTTACATGGAACTTTCCTCAGAACAACTTGTAAGGTAGATAGTGCAAGTATTTCTATCATCGCTATTGAAGAGATGGAAAGTCAGAGAAGATATGATTATAGGTTTCACAGGCAGAACACAGGTCTCCTGCCCCTATTATTTTACTTCTATTTTCCTGTGAGCAGAAGAAGAGGAAATGGACTTACTCTTCAGTGGGAAGGTTTGACATAGAGGAATTAGACAAAAGGGAAAACTTCCCGTCTGGAATGAATAAGAGAGGTTGCAAAATCTCTTTCCCTTGAGGGCTTTAAAGCCCAACGGACAATATCCAGCATGGTGCCTGTAACATATTAAGTGTTTTTAAAATGCTTTTAAATTGATTGACAGAGATCATTGGACTCATGGAGTGGAGGTTGGGGGCATGACAGTTTGACCTATTGTAGTATTTACCAATCATTGCAGGTGATTCCTGAGTGCCAAGAGAATGAAGGTAGCAGCCATTGCTTGGTGCTCGTGTGCTTTTTCATTTCCTAGAGAATTTAGGAAACTAGCAACCTCTTGAGCATGAGGGCTTGAGGAGTAAACAGTGCCCTTTTGCCTGATATTAGCAACCCCTGGTCTCACTTTGTCCCCTGACCCAGTGACTTTGGGGCCAATATACAAGGGGAGTAGGAGTGAGGATGTGAGGGTAGAGAGGACTAGGTAAAGTCATGGCTGGAGAGAATGAGATTCAAATTTTCTAAATTCACTATTGAGCTTGACTCTAGCTCTGTCTTTTTGCAGGGAGAGTTGAAAAGTCCCATGTTGCTTATCAGTACTGCCCCATCACTTCCCTGCCCCATCCTTCCAGAAACAAGGGATGGGAGATTTGGGCTGGAAGTTTCAAAGTTTCATCCTAAACTTACCATGCCATATTTGGTGTTGGGAAAACTTAGGCTTTGGGCTGAACCTATAAATGCTGGGGGACTTCCCTGGATGCCCCAAGGGAGAGCTAGTCTTCAGGGAAAGAGTAGTGGTAATGATAAGAGTATTTATACTTGTAGATGGGAAAGATGGGGTTGACTCTAGAGGGGAACACCCCTATTTGGGAAGGACTGAAACAGGAGCCAAGTGGGGGTAAATAGAATATAAAACATGGAGGCTGGGGAACTCTACAGCTTCTTAGAAAGTCAGGAAGGAAAGTTCTGTAGGATGTGAAGATAATGAGATTCAAGTATGGTGGACTGGAGTTAAGATCATCTATAGGAGAGTGTTAGGAGGGAGACAAATCAGATTGCATATAGGTAAAATCTCCCTTGTTTTCCTGAGTTGTTGTTTCAGTTTCCTGGTCCCTGAGGCATTATGGAAACTCTTCAAAGGACAAGGTTCCAGGAATAGCCTGATTATAAAAGAAAGTAGTGATCACCAGGAGCCAGCATGGCTACCCTCAGGACTCAGATGGATTTGTGACTTCATGCTTTTAGAAGTTTCTTCCAACAGTGCAGATCACAACTGATCCATGCCTAACCACTTTAATAATAGTAACAATAGTAACTAAAATTTATATAGTGGTTACTATGTGCCAGGCACTGTGCTAAGTGCTTTACAATTATTAATCTTATTTGATCCTCACAACAACCCTGGGATATAGGTATTATTATTGTAATTATTCCCATTTTACAGTTGAAGAAACTGAGGCAAATAGCGGTTAGGTGACTTACTCGTGGTTACTTTGCTAGCAAATGTCTAAGGTTGGATTTGAGCTCAAGTCTTCCTGACTCCAGGTCTGGCCCTCTGTCCATTGGCCTCCCATAAATTCACTGTAGCAAGTCCACTCAATATGCTGGAGAATTCCCTCTATTTCTCTTGGCATAGCTAATGTCTATATCATTCTTCTTTTTTTTGCCTTTTTTTTTTTTTTTGGAGGGCAATTGGGGTTAAGTGACTTGCCCAAAGTCACACAGCTAGTTTTTGTGTTAAGTGTCTGAAGCCAGATTTGAACTCAGGTCCTTCTGACTCCAGGGTGGGTGCTCTAATCACTGTGCCACCTAGCTGCCCTGTCTATATCATTCTTTAAGGTTTGCAAAGTGCTTTATATACATTATCTTATTTGCCGTTTTGGAGATACCAGTAGAGTACTCCAGCTGTCTGCATGACAGGAGCAAGGGATGACCAGACACTAAGGAACCAATACTGAAAAACTCTTTTTCTTTATCTCTTTGGATAGTAATGGCTAACATTTACATAGTACTTTAAGGTTTACAAAATTCTTTTGCATATATTGTCTCATTTGATCCTTATGCCAGCTCTGGAGGAAGGCACTGTTATTACTCCCATTTTACAGAATATGAAACTAAGGCTGAGAGAACTTAAATGACTTACCCAAGGTCACAAAGTTAGGAGGCTCTGAACTTGGGTCTTATTGGCTCCGAATCTAGCTCATTAGCTATCCACTAGGCCACCCTAGCTGACACTCTGCCATTAAATCAGAGGGATTCTATCATCTAGGGACAACTTAGGTCAGAATGGATTTTTATTTTAATGTTCCATTGTTTTTAGGTTCAAGGCAAGAACCTAATGGTCCCAGAGATGATTGGGTATTGGAGTGATGGGTCCTATGCTTGTCCATGTATTTCCAGCTGCTCTTTTCCTTCTCATGAGACTAAGCCTCTCTGAAATCCTGGTTAGAGTACTGGTTCAACAGTTAAAGAGGCCAGGTCATGGGGAAGAAGATCAGAGAAAGGGAAAAGAGGAGAAACACAGCAATGCAGAAAAGACTAAATAATGGGACCAAGGATTATGTCTGGTACTGGACCCTGAGACCCCCAGCTTTCATCAGCATGCCAGGGAAGACATTTCATTTGATCTCTTCTTGGCAGGCAGCATGGTGCATGTTAGAGTAGAGCCAACACTGACTGTATAGCTGCAAGGCCTAGGTTCAGACATTACCCCTGACACTTAACTGTGTGAACTGGGACAAGTCACTTACTTTTCCTGGACCTCAGTTTTTCCAGCTGTAAAATAAGAGGGTTGGAGTATATGAACTTTATGATTTTTTCTAGTTCTCCAGCTGTGATCCTATGATTTTTGTGCCCCCCCCCCCTTCTGACAGATCCTTATTACAGTACAATGGGTTGTTGTTGGCATGTGAAATCGGATGTATACTTGAAAAAACAACAACATGGTGGTTTCACAGTTTCATATATTATCTTCTTTTCTGCTTTTATTTGTATATGGACATAGTCATATTTGTTGATGACTTCATAGTAGATTATGAATAATTTCACAAAATCTTTACATGTAATTGGAAAAAATACTATTAAACTAAAATAATGATAAAAAGTTCACAATAAAAAGTTTATTTTAAGAAGATAAAGAACTATGAATAGAACTGTCTATGACATCAGATTTTGAGAAATTTTGTGACAAAAATCAAGCTCATTAATATTAATATTATCATATTAATATTATCATAGTTGTTTTTATAAGGTAGAAATACAAATATTTAAACGTGAACATTAAAATATTAATACATTTATTTTATACACTTAGATATCATTTATTTACATATAACTATAAATCTATATATTTACACGTAATAAAAATTTATTAATATATTTGTCACTCTATTTTTATTGTGTGTTTAACATTGGTTTGTTACAAACATTTTTGGTGAATTCTTAATTTTATTTGAATAGAAATTTGCTAATAGAATAGTAGAATAGAATAATAGAAAATTGTTAAGAGATTAACACTAAGAAAAATACATAAGCTCAAGATTTCATTTGTACCTCTGTTCTCTACCCTATTTGACTTGTCATGTTTAGTTTGGGGCAGCACAGTTTAGGACAGAATGTTGGGAAGCTAGTGAGTATTTAGAAGAGACCAAGGTGACAGATCTTTATTGAGATAATGTCAGATGAGGATTAGTTGATGTTTACCATGGAGAATAGAAGACTTGAGGGGCAGGAGGGGACATGACAGGTGACAGCTGTCTGCAAGGACTTGAAGGGCTGTCCTGGGGAAGAGGGATCCAACTTGTTTTACTTGGCTCTAGAACACTTAATCAAAGACAAGGACTGGAAGTCAAGGAGAGGCAGAAGGAAGGAAAGCCTTGATATAAAGCCTTGGACATATCCCAAAGGGGAGGGGTCTGCCTCAGGGGGTGGGGAGGGCGGGAGTTGCCCCCTCATTGAAGGTCTCCAGACAAAGGCTGGATAGCTGCTTCTTCCAGAGGGTGAGTTGTAGAAAGAATTACTGCTCAGGGATGGGTGGGACTAGACTGGGGCTCTTAAATCAAAACCCCTTGGGCGTCTATATTGAGATTTCCTTATATATTGGAACTTGGATGGGGAAGAAAATAAACCTTTTTTTTACATTTTATTTTTTGTAGGCGGGAGGGCAGAGCATCTGGAGTTAAGTGAATTGCCCAAGAAATATCACACAGAAGAAAATAAATCTTTATTTCAATAATCTCAAACTGAAATTTAGCATAAACTTCAATGATTTAAAAAGCATGATTCTGAGATGGGGTCCATAAGCACCATCAGACTGCCAAAGGGGGCCCATGACACAAAGAAGGTTAAAACCCCCAAGCCTTGATGGTCTCTAAAGTCCCTTCCTACTCTGAGGTTCTAGAAAACTGTAAATCCTTTTTATATAATGAGAATAAGAAGACCTGTAGCAGGATAGCAGGCTAGCCAGGTGGCACAGAGGATAGAGGGCCTGACCTAGAGACCAGGAAGACCTGAGTTCAAATCTGACCTCAGAAATTTACTAGCTACATGACCTTCAGCAAGTCACTCAACCCTGTTTACCTCAGTTTTGTCATCTATAAAATGGGGGTAACAATAGCACCTACCTCCCAGTGTTGTGAGGATCAAGGAAGATAATAATTATAAAGCACTTAGCACAGTGTCTGGCAATATAGTAGGCATCATAAATAAGCAAACAAATGAATGGATGGGTGAATGAATGAATGGATGAATGAATGAATGAATGAATGGATGGATGAATGAATGGATGGATGGATGGATGGATGAATGAATGAATGAATGAATGAATGAATGAATGAATGAATACATAAATAAAAATGCTTATTACTTTCCCTCCTCTACCTTCCTCATGTGATCATGAAGGGGTCTTTCCAGTATTCCTTCTTATAGGAATTTCTGTGGGAAGAAAACTGTGGAAGAGCTGTTTCACACCCACAAACAGCATTGCTCACACAGTTTTGTGCCTGGTGCTAGTCCTTGGGCTCTCCCAGAAGATGCTTGATACAACAATGCTCCTATAGTAAAAGAATCCAATGTGTCCCCTCCTTTGGACTCCAGCCATGTTAATCAACCAAGTCTGAATGAATTCTCATTGTGTGCAGAGTTCTGGACTGGGGGGTGTGGAGGAATACCAGTACTTGCCCTCGGGGAGCTGCCATTCATCAGGGGGACACATGATCTCTGCCTTAGTGAGCCCCAAGAATGACAAGGGGAGACTCAATTCTTGCTTTCAAAGAAAACTAGTTTTAGGGAGGAGACAGAGTCTCTACCCTCAAGGAACACCCAGTCTGATGGGGAAGACATGGTCCTTGTTCTCAGAGACCTCTTAAAATGATGGGAAAGTTACAGTTCCTTCTTTTGAGTTTCCAGTCTCCCATTGGTGAGTTCTTTCTGGGGCCTCCATTTTGGAAAAGGACATGGGCAACTTTTATTCCCTTCCTGGACTTCAGTCATGCCTCAGCTACAGTATGATTCTAGAAATTTTCTCAGTGCCTGAAACTTGCTCACCCTGAATGTCTATCCATCTTTGTGGTCTTTTCATGATGGGACACCCCTCTGCTATGCCAGAATCCTTCTCCCACTGGTGAATTTCTTCCAGGGTCTCCATTTTGGGGCAGGGTCTGGGCAGGTCAATCTTCATTCTCCTCCCATCAGTCCTTCTTCCTTTCTGGACTCTGATGCCCTGTCCCCCTTAAGTAGGTACCATCACCCCAGATTACTTTTGTATACTGTCTTTCCCCATTAGAATGTAAGCCCCTTGGGGCGGCTAGGTGGTGCAGTGAGTAAGAGCACCAGCCCTGGAGTCCGGAGGACCCGGGATCGGATCTGGCCTCAGAAAATGAGCACCCACACATAAATAATGACTGGCCGTGTAACCTTGAGCAAGTTACTTAACCCCAATTGCTTTGAAAAAAAAAAAAAGAATGTAAGCTCCATAGAGGGCAAATACTCTCTTTTTGTTTGAATCCGTATCCCTGTATCCCTAGTGTTTAGCAAACAGGCACATTGATAAGTGCTTGATAATGGCTTTTCACCTTCTTGCCTTGCTGAGGAAATAGAATTCCCAGAAGTACATAGGAGCACGCAAATGTAATTGAATATAGCACAAATCCAGCACATGAGTGCTGGTGGGACTTGCAAACATGGCAGGCAGAGGTCCATCGAGCAGGTGGAAATGAGTTTTTGTCTAGGTTTTGAGCCCTCAGCCAGTTTCCCAATCTCTCTTTTACCATAGAGAGATTTAGAATCAAAGGGATTTTATTTTATTGATATGGAAACTGAGGCTGAGAGGGGTGAATGGCTTGCTCAGTGTCAAACAGGTCGTGAGTGGAGTGTCAGAGCCAGGATTTGAACTTAGGCCACCTGATTCCAAGCCCAGGGCTCTTTCTGCCAAACCACACTGCCTTTATTTCTCAGTGAAAGCAGTTTTCCTGGCCCTGTCAAAGGGATGCCGGGAGAAAGCCCATGCCAGAAACCTGCAGAGCTGCAACTCCAGCCTGGCTGACGAAGGCCCCACATCTGTCTGCAGCTGTGAAGCACTGTGGCTCCCCCAGAGTCACTTCCTGCCACTTTTGCAGACTTTCAAAAATGGGCCCCACAAGCCTGGGCTGGCTCAACATGACCCAGGATTGTTTTGCTTTGTTTGAATTTTCTGTATTCTTACCATGAACTTGACAAACATCCCAGAATTGCTTTAGCTTTTTTCCCCTGCCAGTTAGAAACACTTTTTTTCATCTGCTTACTGTAAGTATACTGTAAATTGTTGCTCACTGCCCCGCCCCTCCCCAGGCTGCAGGGGTGGGGGTAGGGACTCTCTCTGGCTGTACCTCCTTGGCAGAGGAACTCTGACCAAAGGTGTAGCTCACACAGGGACCAGGAAAGCTCAGCTTTCCCCAGGAACGCCCAGAAGCCCAGTGTCTGTATGAGCAGTTCATTTCTTTAGAGATGACCAGTTTTACTAACAAGGGAAAAACCACAGTCAGTTTCTCCAGAAACTCAGGTCCTTCTAACATGTCTGAAGGTGTTGCTTTAAGAGAGGGAAGATCTCCCCCTCTCAAAAAAAAAAAAAAAAAAGGAGGCAGCTAGGTGGCACAGTGAATTGAGCACCGGCCCTGAAGTCAGGAGGACCTGAGTTCAGATTTGACCTCAGATACTTGACACTTAACTAGCTGTGTGAATTGGGCAAGTCACTTAACCTGAATTGCCTTGCCTTTTCCCCTCCAAAAAAAAAAAAGAAATAGAGAGAGAGGGAAGATCCTTCCCTTGCATCCAGGTTGGGCAGAGATGGATTTACCATGGCAGCAGGAAAGACTGAAGTTAGGCAGCGGAGGAGGATCCAGCCTGGGTACAGTGGGCACAAGGTCTGGACACCTGGGTAATAGTTTTAGGCCTTCTGCTAATTATCTAAATAAAACTGGATGACCACTTTATCTCTTTGGTCTCCTCTGCAGTTTTCTCCATCACATTTTTCTCCTTTTCAAGTAAAGTGATTTTTTCCCCAGGTGGGAACATGGCGGTGGGGGGAGGGGGAAGGAATGGGGGAATTAAATTGTCCTAATGGTCACTTATGGCATAAAGATCTTGGGATGTAGGTAAGAGAGGGAAGGAGAGAATTAGGAACTGAAAACAAAAATTAAATTGAATTAAATTTTTAAAAAGGAAATGAAAAACACAGATGATAGGATTTAGTGCTGAAGGGGACCTTAGAGACGTTTTAGGCCACCTCCCCTCATTTTACAGGTAAAGACAGTTGAGCACAAGAGAAATGCAGTGATTTGTTCCAGGTCCCTCCAGTGTCCTGACTCACTTGACTCCAGACCTAGAGTTCTTTTCCAATACCACTCACCACCTGCCAATTTATTTTGTAATTCCAGCAGAGTATAAGCTTCTTGAGGACAGGCACTGCCTTGTTTTTCATGTTTTCACCTTCTCCCTCTGTTGTTGTTGAGTAGTTTTCAGTCTCGTCTGACTCTTCATGACCCCATTTGGGGTTTTCTTGGCAAAGATACTGGAGTGGTTTGCCATTTCCTTCTCCAGCTCATTTTACAGATGGGGAAACTGAGGAAAACAGGGTTAAGTGACTTGCCCAGGGTCACACAGCTAGGAAGTGTCTGATGCCACATTTTAATTCAGGAAGATGAGTCTTTCTGACTCCAGATCCAGCACTCTATCTGCTGTGCCACATTTCTCTGCCTTACACATAGCAGATGTCTGAGATCTCTTTGTAGAATTGAATTGAATCCTCATGCAATATTGTATATCAGAGTTTTCCATGTTGATGTTTTATTGCTGTAGTAATTGTAAGTTAGTAAGGGGCTAAAGCATGGTTGGTCATTTACTTATCTAACCTTTGTATCTGAGCTCTCTCCCCTCCCCTCCCTTCCTACTCTCCCCCTCCAAACACATAAACTGTAGGCTGCCTTATGTTGGTTGGCTGCTTCATATTCCTTTTAATCCTAGTGCCATCCGTCTGTTAATCATTTCCATTTTATCCTGTATGTAAAGAGCTCGTTAGTATGTAGTTGTTTTCATGTTATCTCCCCTGTTAGAGTGGGAGCTATTTGAGAGCAGGGACTGATTTTTTTAACCCTTTCTGTATAGCCTCAGAATTCAGCACATAGTAGGTGCTTAAGAATTTTTATTAACTGTATGATTGATGAAATTATTAAGTAACATGGAAGTGTGACCTTGGAAGTGGTTAGTAGACCACACTAAACAAGAGTAAGGAAAGCAAAGTTTAAGTAGATGGCATGCATTTTAAGAAAGAGCAATAAACAGTTTTTTAGAGCTAGTTTAGAGCAAAATAAGGAAGAAATAGTTGGAGACAGGTTGTGATGATATGGCTTGATGACCAGGAGAGAGGTATGGGACATTAGAATGAAGGTTAAGGGGAGGCTAGGTGGCATAGCACCAACCATGGAGGCAGGAGGATCTGAGTTCAAATCTAGCCTCAGACACTTTGTTGTTGTTGTGTGACCTTGAGTAAGTCACTTAACTCCAATTGTCCTGCCTTCCCCCCTCCAAAAGCAAAAAAAAAGAAAGAAAAAGAAAAAGAACAAAGGTTAAGGGAGTATATCCAGTCTCCTACCCTGAAGAACTGTGGGGATGTGAAAGACTCAGAGGTATTGGGACTAGTTTGGGTACAATCTCATCCAGAGACAGAAGATGGACAGGACAGTCCCTGAAGGGCCCAGCCAGCCTGAAGGGTGGTCCATATTTGCCATGAGCCTTTAAGGCCACTGCAAAGATTTAAGCAGGCCATCTGCCCAGCTAGAGGCAGGGATAGTATATTGGGGGTTATCCCACTGGAAACTGTGTACTGTAGGGCAGAGGCTGCAGTGGGGACCACATATGGTCCAAAACACTCCTTGAGTGGGGTCCAAACTAAATGCAAATGTAATTGAAAAATATTTAACAAATAAAAGTACAATAAAACATAGATAATATCACATTTTAAAATTGTCACTATGTAACCCAGGGGTAATTATGTTTGGACTTAGTGGTCCCTGTTTCTACTTGAGTTTGACACTTTTGTTATAATGGATAGAGCACCGGACTGCAATCAAGAATATGGTCTGAACTTCATATCAGATGCCATGTAACCTTGGCAAATCACTAACCTTCTCTGAGGCTCACTTCCCCCAAGAGGTCGAATGGAATGAAAATACCTTTAGCAACCTACATCAGAGAGTGGCTGTGAGGATCCACTAAGAAAGTGCCAGTCAAGTTCTTTGTAAAACGGAAATAGAAAACCCAGTCATTGGATGGGTTGTTGTACTAGCTGACCTCGGAGTCATTTCCAACTCTGAAATTCTGTGAATCTAATGCCCTCTCTGACTCTTTTCTAGGAAAAAAAGGGAGGTGATTAACATGTACAGCAGGAAAGATTGGTGATAGATGGGACCTGAGCGGGGAGAGAGGGTGGTTGTGTGGAAGGAGCATTGAGGTGGGAATCGGGAGATCTGGGACTCTATGGGCCCAAGCCTGGTGCACAGTAGGTGCTTTATGCATATATTTGCTGATTGATTGAGAATAGGGCTTTGTTGCCAATATGAAGCAATTTCATATGGCAGCTAGGGACGAAGACTTTGGAGAGCAAGCATTCAGGGTTTCTGCTCTATCGACTAATCTGGGGTGGAATGCCTGAGCCTCTCCCATTTCCTCCAGGAAGCACAATCTGACTTAGCTCACCTGAATGACCATTCTTTGCCCTCCATCTCAGCCCTTGTGTTGTTCAGCAGACAATGGATTTCTTTGCAACTGTTGGTGTCTTTGGGTCTAATGTATTCAGTCTAATGAGTATGTCTCTTAATAAGTAATGTGTAATGAGTATTCAATAAGCATTTATCAAGTGTTTAAGTACCAGGCACTGTGCAGGGTGCAGGGATGCCCAGCCAAAAATGAAACAGTGGCTGCTCCGGAAAAGCTTATATTTTATTGGGAGGAAATGACACTTAGAAAAGTCATACACAGTGATTTTGGAGGCCTGATGGGGAATCAGGAAAGGCCTCCTGTAGGAAGCAGACATAGAGGCTTCAAGAAGTAGAGGGGAGGAGAGAGTATTCCAGGCATGGAAGACAATCCATGGAAGAGTTGGGAGATGGAACACTGTCTACAGAAACCATCAAATAGGCCAGTTGGGCTAGAGTGTAGCTTAATCAGCTCAAAAATATAAGGAGGAGTGGGTAAAGGCAGTGGACCTGGAGTCAGGAAGACTCATTTTCCTGAGTTCAAATCGAGCCTCAAACACTCACTAGCTGTGTGAACCTGGGCAAGTCACCTAACCTTGTTTGCCTCAATTTCTTCATCTATAAAATGAGCTGGAGAAGGAAATGGCAAACCACTCCAGGATCTCTGCCAAGAAAACCTTCAAATGGGGCCACAATGAGCTAGACACAACTGAACAAAGAGTAAGAAGGGCTTTCAATGCCAAACAAAGGATTATGTATTTTATCCCAGAGGCAATAGGAGACCACTGAAACTTCATGAATCTACATTTCATGACTGCTTCCTGTAGGTTTTGTCTCTTATATTTTTAAAATTAAATTAATTTTTCAATTAACTAACATTTATTTCCTTCCTACTGCTGGGGAAAACAAAACCAAAACCTTTGTGACAAAAGTACACATTGGTCTTGGGCAAAAATATGTAGTCCTGTCTCTTCTCAAATGAAACATATCTTCTTTCTTTCCAAGTTGGCTCACTTTCTGTACTCCTCTGTTTCTGTAACTATTGACCCTAGTGACCCAGGCTAGAAAGTTGAGAGGTATTGCATTCTTCCCTCTCTTTCATTTCTTGTCTGTTGTTGTTCAATTGTTTTAGTCCTGTCCTACTCTTTGTGATCCCATTTGGGTTTTCTTGGCAAAGATACTGGAATGATTTGCCATTTCCTTCTCCAGTTCATTTTACAGATGAGGAAACTGAGGCAAACAGAATTAAATGACTTGCCCAAGGTCATATGGCTAGTAAGTTTTTGAGGCTGGATTTCAACTTAAACTCTAGCCCTGGGGTTTATCCACTGCACCCCCTAGCTGCCCTTATCTGATTATCTGCTGTCACATTCTTCCATGAAGAACGTCTCTCAAGTACCATTTCCTTTTCCATTTTCACCATTCTCACTCTAAGTCAGTTCTTATGCATCTCTCCAGGGCTATTGCAACAGGCTTCTAACTGGAATCTCTACCACCAGTCTCTCTGCCCTTCAACCTTTCTTACTGACTACTTTTAAATGAATCTTCTTAACACATGCCATTCTCTTGCACAAAAATCTTGAATGGCTTTCTGTTGCCTGTGAGGGCAGATCCAAGTTCCTGTATATGACATCCAAGTTTCTCAATAGTTTTTCCTAACCCTACCTACCTTACCTTACTGACTACTTCCCCCATGAAACTTAGTTTCAGCTAATTAGTCCCTTCACTGTCCCCTGAACTCCCTTCACTATCCTCTGGGGATAGTCTTTGTGTGCAATCTATGACTTTGTACATAGTGTTCTCCTGCCTAGAATACTCTACCCTATCTGCTTTCTATGATCCAATCATACCTACCTCTTGAGACCCAGACTGAGTTCTATATTATATATGAAGACTTCTCTGTACAAGGAGAGACTGGATGACCACTGGTTGGGGATATTGTAGAGGGATCTGTTTATATGAGAAAGGGGTTTCACTATGTGGCTTCTGAGGTCCTTTCTAATTTTGAGATTCTATGGTCTTTCCCCTTCTGGACCTCACAAAGTAGCATAACCATGTGGAAAGAGCACTGACTTTGGAATCCAAAGATATGGATTCCAATCCTAGCTTCACCATTTGCTAGATGTGTGACCTCAGGCAAATCTCTTAACCTTAATGAACCTCAGTTTCTTCCTCTATAAGATGTAGATTATGCTACTTGTACCACCTATCTCATAGGATTATTGTGAAGAAAGCTTTTTTTTAAAAACCCTAAATTCTGTAGAAATATGGGTTACTATAATTTGTAATGCATATAATCTTTGTCATAATCTGGGTCCCCATCTATCTTCACATTCACGTGGAGTATTTCGGGGCTTCATATTATGGTTTAAATATTCTCTAGTATAGATGAAAGAACCACAGAACAAATAGGAAAATATGTAATTGATACAATAAAGTAATTCACAGGAAAACCAATGGGCAATAGATTTATTTTCAGCCCTTTCCCCCACAAATAAACAGTGGCTTCACCTCCTAAAGGTACTAGTGCGAAAGAACAAAAATCCCTAAAGGAAACAGATACAAAAGCATGGAAGGTATACTGCCTGTGTCTGTTTTGGGGTGGGGGTGAGAAAAAAGTTAGTCATCCTCCCTTCTCTCAACTTGGTCTCAGTAGCAAACAAGGAGCATTGGAGGTTTCTTGAATGTAGGAATTTTCTTTTTTTCTAAAAACAGATTTTTGTGGATATAATTTTGTCTAGGTTTCCCCCTCCCCCCCTCTGTTCTCCTGCTCCCAGAGGACCTTTCTTTATAACAAACAATTTTTGGAGAAGAAGAAAAATGAGGAGTAAGAGAAGGAGGAGAAGAAGAAAGGAAAAAGGCATAAGAAAAAAAAAATCCAGCAAGACTAATCAATATGCAAAGAAAAATCTGATATATAATGTTTCATATTTGTGGTAGTCCTTTCTATAATAATAGCTATTGTTTAATTATTTTTCAGCGGTCTCCCACCAACTCTTTATGACCCCATATAGGGTTTTCTTGGCAAAGGTATTGAAGTGATTTGCCATTTCCTTCTCCTGCACATTTGACAGATAAGGAAATTGAGGTAAACAGGATTAAGTGACTTGCCCAGGGTCACACAGCTAGTAAGTATCTGAACACAGGGAGAGGAGCCTTCTTAACTCCAGGTCCAGAGCTGTATTCACTATAGCACCTAGCTGCCCTAAAAATAATAATAGTGCTTTACAAACATCATCTCTCTCTCTCTCTCTCTCTTTTTTTTTTTTTTTTGCTTTTTGGAGGGCAATTGGGGTTAATTGACTTGCCCAAGGTCACATGGCTAGTTTGTGTGTGTGTGTGTGTGTGTGTGTGTGTGTGTGTGTGTGTGTGTGTGTGTGTTAAGTGTCTGAAGCTGGATTTGAACTGAGGTCCTCCTGACTCCAGGGCAGGTGCTCCACCTAGCCACCCCCAAACATCATCTCTTCTTATATTTACAACAATGCTGGGAGGTAGGTCCAATTATTATTCTCATTTTACAGATGAGGAAACTAACGTAGGACTGGGTTAGGTGACTTGCCCAAGGTTACACATCTAACAAGTATCTGTGACTGGATTTTGAACACAGATCTCCCAGTGTTCCATCCATTGCTGGTTATATCAGCAGATCACAAAGGAAAGTCAAGTTTTCTGGAGCTAGGTAAAAGATAGTCCTGTTCCAGTGACTATATATCACCAAGGGGTTCTGTGACCTCCCTCCCACTGACACCTATATGCCAAGCCCATGTGCCATGTACTAAACGCTGGGGATACCAAGATATGGTACCTGTCCTCAAGGAGATAACATTCTAAAGGGGAGAGACAACATGTAAAGAACTATGTATAACATATAAGATATCTACAAAAAGGATTAAAGGAGTCTCAGAGGGAAAGCACTAGTAGTGTGGTGGGTATGGGAAAAGACTTCTTGAAGAAGGGGGAATTTGAGCAGAACCTTGGAGGAAACCAGGAAAACTGGGAAGTAGAAGTGAGGATGGAGAGAATTCCAGTTATGGGGCCCAGCCAGGACAAAGCACTGAGTTAGGAGAAGGAGTATTATATGAAGAATGACAAGACCAGAGTAACTGGATTCTAGAGTATATAAAAAGGGTATAAAGTGGGAAAAGACTAGAAAGGTAGGAATGGACCAGACTGTGAAAGGCTTTAAAAGCCAGAGGGTTTTTTTAAATTAGATCCTGGAGATGATAGAGAATCATGGGAGTTTGGTAAGTGGAAGATGACATGGGCAGACCTATGCTTTAAGAAGATCCCTTCACCAGCTGAGTGAAGAATGGATTGGAATGGAGAGAGACCCAAGGCAGGGAGACTATTACCAATGACTAAAAAGTTACTGCCAATGTCCAGGCATGAGGCAATGAGGGCCTGAACCAGGATGGCATCAGTATGAGTGAAGAAAAGGGGACACGTATGAGAGATGTGAATGTAGAAATGACAAGATACAGCAATAGATTGGATATACATCCTGAGGGAGAGTAGGGACTCAAGGCTATGAGCCCAGGTGACTGGGAAGATAGTGGTGCTCTTGACAGTAATAGGAAAGTTCAGAAGAAAAGAAGATTTGGAAGGAAAGAAAATGAATTCGGTTTTTGACATGTTGCATTAGAAATGTTTCCAGGGATCCAACTGGGGCGGAGCCAAGATGGTGGAGTAGAAACAGCTCATCCAAGCCACTCTGCCCCCAGATCCCCCCCAAACTATGTAAAAGGGGACTCTGAACAACTTCTGAAGCCCCAGCACCCACAGAACGACACAGAGAAGCTAACCTCCCGCTGAGGACAGCCCAGCAGCCCTGCAGGAAGGACCAGCGCAGTGGTCTGGGAACCTGGCAGTGCACAGCGTGCAGAACACAGGAGCCGAGCTGAGCCCAGGTCCACGTGAGCCGAGGTTTTAGCCCCAGGGCGGCAGGGCCAGCAGCCAGCTGGAGGAACCCCAGAACACCAGGAGCTGTGGCGACTCCAGAATTATCAACATAGACATGCCTAGGACAAAGTAAGAGGTTAGTGTCCTATGGACTTTGGGACATGTATTTGGGGAATGCGTCAGCTCCCTCCCCTGGGGGCTAGAAGCCACTGAGGAGACACGCCATTTTGTAGTTTTCATAGGCATTTCCGGCTCCCAGCCTACAAATCGTGGGGAGATCCAGCGATTAGTCTTGGGGGGTAATCGCTCTTGCTTTAACCTCCCTGGATCTGGATTGTGATCTAGGGTGGAAGTTGTGGGTGGGTTTACAGCTTGCCAGAAACGGAAGTTGCCCCCCACACGTTTGGGAAGAAAATTCCTCTAGCTGGCCTTAAAGCCATAGTGTGGCAACAAGCTCAAAAGTCAAGCAATTAAGTGGCAACATGCCAAGGCAAAGGAAACAGAAAAATGCAACCTAGACTCCTATTTTGGGGGCATAGAGCGGGAAAAGGACTGTGAGGTCAGAAGTCCTGCTCCAAAAGCCCCAGGGGAAAACATGAATGGGTTGCAGGCCATAGAGGACCTTAAGAAGGACTTTAAAAATCAAATAAGAGAAGTGGAGGAAAAATTGGAAAGAGAAATGAGAAGGATGCAGGAAAAGTATGAAATGAGGTCAACAGCCTGACTGAGGAAAACAACACCTTAAAAAATAGACTAACTCAAATGGCAAAGGAGGCCCAAAGGGCAATGAGGAGAAGAATGCCTTAAAAAGTCGAATTTGCCAGATGGAAAAAGAATCTCAAAAGTTCACTGAGGAGATTCATTCCTTCAGAGTTAGACTGGAGCAAATGGAAACTAATGACTTTATGAGAAATCAAGATGCTGTTAAGCAGATCCAAACAAACAAAAGATTAGAAGGCAATGTGAAATATCTCATGGGAAAAAGCACTGACCTGGAAAATAGATCCAGGAGAGACAATTTAAAAATTATTGGACTACCTGAAAGCCATGATCAAGGAAAGAACCTAGAAATCACCCTTCAAGAAATTCTCAAGGAAAATGCCCTGATGTTTTAGATTGAGAGGGCAAAATAGAGGTTGAAAGAATCCACAGATCACCTCCTGAAAAAGATCCCAAAAAGAAAACTCCCAGGAATATTATAGCCAGGTTCCAGAATCCCCAGATCAAGGAGAAAATACTACAAGCAGCCAGGAAGAAACAATTTCAATATTGTGGAAACACAATCAGAATAGCCCAGGACCTGGCAGCTTCTACACTGAGGGATTGAAAGGGCATGGAATATGATATTCCAGAGGGCAAAAGAACTGGGGATGAACCCAAGGGTCACCTACCCAGCAAAACTGAGTATTTTATTTCAGGGGAAAATATGGTCATTCAGTGGAATACAGGACTTTCAAGCATTCTTGAGGAAAAAACCAGAATTGAATAGAAAATTTGACATCCAGACACAAGAAGCAAGAGATACCTGAGAAGGTAATCAGGGAAAAGAAATAAAAAAGAACTTATCAAAGTTGAACTATTAACATTCTTACATGGAAACACAATGACTGTTACTAAGGAAACCTTTCTCAGTATGAGAATAATGGAAGAAGGTGTGTGGTCATATGAATATAAATGTGATTGTGTGTGTGTATATGGTTACAGTTATATATGGATAGAAGGCATAGGTTGAATTTGTTGGGAAGGGAGGATACTCAAGGGATGAAATTATGAGGTGAGAGAGGAAAGTGGCAAGAGGAGATGGGGAGAGACAGGGTAGGGTAAACTATCCCATGTAGAAGAAGCAAGGGAAAGTGGTTGCAAAGGAGGGGGAGAATAAGGAAGGCTAAAAAGGCAAAACCACATTCACATTGAATTTGGTTCAGGGAGAAAATGACATACATACTAAATGGGATATCTCAACCTGCAGCAGGATAGGGGGAAGGGGGATGTGAGGAGGGATGATGGATGAGAGGACATCCTTGGGGTGAGGGGAGGTTGGAAGTACCCACTATAGAAGAGGGACAGGAACATGTAGGGAATGGACCAGGTGGGGGGTGGGATGAGTGGGAGGGAATTATAAGCAGCCTTGTACAATATATATACTATGATAATGTTTTGCATAGCTAGACATGCACAACATATACTGAATTACTTATCTCCCAAGAGGGAATGGGTGACAAGGGAGGAAGGAAATGGATCTGAAATTCGAGGTCTTAACATTAAATGTTTCAAATATATATAAATACTATTATTAATACTCTTTTGCTTGTAATAGGGAGATAAGATGTGCAGGCATTGGGACACAAAGATTCACCTTCCTCTAATGGAAAAGTCGATGGGGGGTATGGGAGAAGGTATGGGAGAGAGCAGATTGGAGGAAGCGATATCTTGTGGGATTACTATTCTGGGAGGTTGGGTTGGGGAATAATGGGGGGAAAATGATTGTAACTCAAAATCTGGTGGAAATGAATGATGTAAAACAGAAGTTAATAAAGCATTTGTTTAAAAAAAAAAAGAAATGTTTCCAGGACCTCCAGTTTGAGATGCCCAAGAGGAAGGTAGGCAGGCAGGAAACAAGCATTTATTAAGTGCCTACTATGTACCAGGCACTGTGATAAACCATGTCAAAGGCTGCAGAGAGGTCAAGAAGGATATGATTTGAGAAAAGATCATTAGAAATGGTGATAGAGAAGTCATTGGTAACCTTGAAGAGAGCAATTTCAGCTGAATTGCGAGGTTAGAAACCAGATTGCAGAAGGTTAAAATTGAGGGAAGAGAAATGGAGCCATCAAGCATAGCTAACTTTTTCAAGGAGTTAAGTTAGGAAGCAGAGTAGAAGAATAGGACAATAGTGGGGATGAGTGGGCAAAATGGGTGTGTTTTGGTTTTTTTAAGGTTGATGGAGATGGGGTAAGTTTGTAGGTTGTAGAAAAGGCCCAATAGATGGAGAAGAGATTGAAGATTAGTGAGAGAGTGGGGATGATAGTGGGAACAAGATACTAGAGAAGACAGGATAGGATGGGAACAAAGGTGCATATATGGGGGTTTGCCTTGGCAAGAAGGGCTGCCTCTTCATATGAGACAGGAGTGAAGGAGGAGATAGTGGAGGAAAACATCTGGATGATGAGAGATGAGGAGGAGAGAAGAGGGAGCTCTTGGAGAATAGTTTTCATTTTTTTTTTCAGTAAAATTATGATTCACAGAGCTGAGATAAAGGAATAAAGAGTGGGGGGCACATGCAATGCTAAAAGAAGGATGAGAAGTTATGAAATAACTGGTGTGATGAGTGGGATAGTGCATGGATTGCCTTGCAGCAGTAAGGGACCAGTTGAGATTATGTAACATAAATTTGTAGTAGACCTAGTGAGCATGATTTTTTCCAGTTCCATTCAGAAGCATGTGGATTGAAAGGAAGGCACTGGATATTGGAAGTAATCCAAGACTGGGATGTGGGAAGACATGATCAGTGACAGGAAAGGGGGCTAAAGACTTGTAGAAGACAGAGTAGAGTTGATTTGTTTCACCAAAAGGTAGTATTAGTGAAAGGAGGAGAATATAGCCAGTGTATGGGGTAATAGCCTGGGAAAGAAATGAGGGTGGGAGACATTAGAAGTCACATTAAGGATAAACAATAAGATTAAGGATTATAAGGCAAAGGGAGAGATGGAATGAGAAAATATTATTAGCTAAAGTATGGCAGAATTCATGAACATGCAACGTTTGTGGGTCATGGATGGCCAGAGCAAGGCTATGACCATCCTGTGCGTGGCTGAAGGAGAACAAGGACAGAAAGGGAGATGACTGGAGAGTCATGGATCAAAGACAGCTATAACCTGAAAGCTGGATGGAACATTGGTGAGTCTCCCTACCAGAAATGAATCATTTTTGGGGGAAAAAAGAAAGAATATCTACCAATATCTACCCACCTACAATTCAGGGCCCCATCAACATTCCTTCCTCACATGGTGGGGGGATTGCCTTTTTTTGGTATTCCTTAAGTCCAGTAATTGAAAAGATGGATAAAACTGAAGGTTTGAGTCAATCTTCTCCTCCAAGATACCTCTAGGGCTGATAACCTCCTTGACATCTTCCTTAAAAAAAATTACCAAAGTCCATTCCAGTCCTACTTTTTTCAACCCACTCTTCTACCTTGGGGGAAGAGAAAGGAATTAGCATTAATCTAGTACCTACAATGTTCCAGTCACTGTGCTAATTACAACAAATATTATCTCATTTGATTATCACAATAACCCTGAGAAGTGGATGCTATTATTTACCCCCATTTTAGAGTTAAGAAAACTGAGGTAAAAAAAAGTTAAGGAATTTTTTTCAAGGTTCATATAGCTAGTGTCTGAGGCCAAATTTGAACTCAGGTTTTCTGACTCTAGACCTAGAGCTCTACCCACTGTTGTTTGCTGTTGTTCAGTCATTTTTTAGTCATGTCCAACTCTGTGTGACCCCATTTGGGGTCTTCTTGGCAGGGATACTGGAGTGGTTCTCCATTTCCTGTTCCAGCTTATTTTACAGATGAAGAAACTGAGGCAAATAGAGTTAAGTGACTTGTTCAGGGTCACACAGCTAGTAAGTGTCTGAGGCCAGATTTGAACTCAGAAAGATGAGCCTCCCTGACTCCATGCCCAGCACTCTGTCCACTGTGCCACATAGCTGCCCCCACTGTACCACCAAACTGCCTCTTAAATTCTTTTTTTTTTTTTTAAGCAATTGGGGTTAAGTAACTTGCTCAAGGTTACACGGCTAGTCATTATTTGTGTGTGGGTGTTCATTTTCTGAGGCCGGATTCGATCTCGGGTCATCCCAACTCCGAGGCCGGCGCTCTTACTCACTGCGCCACCTAGCCGCCCCTTAAATTCTTACCTATCCCTAATCAAAGACAGAACCCTCCAGGATATAGGATAATATAGATCCATTAATTATTAATCTTTGGGTACAGTTGTATAATCAGTTCCAAACCCACTTGAGCATATTGTTATCTAGTCCCCATCTCTCCATCTGATCCACAAGAACATCACAAAAGATTTTGTCAGCTGCCTTCCTATAATATAGATAAACTAAATTTGTGTTATTGTCCTGAGTCAGTATAGTAACTATCAAAAAATAGTTTTATGTTAAGTTGGCATGATATAATCTAAAGAGCCTATTTTCATCAGTTTAGAGTGACCCCTTCTTCCTTTTCTAAGTACTCACAAACCATCCTTTTAATTATATATGCTACATTTCTGCTAGGAATGGAAGTCAGGCTCCCTGGTCTATACTTTAAATAATTCACATTTTTTGAAAATTGGGACAATGCTGGGCTGTCTTCAGACCTGTGGCGCCTCTCCTGTTTGTGAGGACTTTTCAGAGATCAGTAATGGTGATTCAGCATCCTCTCTGTGCCAGTTCTTTCAATACCTTGGAATGTGATTCCTCTAGGGCTGGTGACATCAGCCCCTGGAGGTATACTCTTATCATCTCCTCATTTATCTGGAGTTGCAATTCTGCTTTTGTTTTTGTTATTGTTCTGTGCTTTCCAGTATGAACTTCACCCACCTTAGGAGAGAAAGCAGAAGCAAAATGGGAGTGGAGTAGTTTTGTCTTCTTCCTCCTAGAGTTCCTTTGGTTTAGATCTCTCTCTCCCAAACACAAGCTTCTTCCAAGGATATTTTATTTTTCTGCACTAAATACTTGTCTCAACCACTGTTTTATCCATATATATGTTATCCTCACAGCAACACTGTGGAGAGAGAACTAGATTCAGCTGGGACTCCTGGGTTTGAATCCTTATTAGAACTTTACTCACTGGAGACAATGAGCAGACCACTTAATCTCTCAGTTTCTTCATCTATAAAGTGGGGATAACTATAGTGGCCCTATTGGCCTCAAGATAGAGTTCAAGTGCCTCTTGGCCCAGGTGTGACCTTGGGCAGCTAGGCAGAGCTCCAGGCCCAGTGTCAGGAAGACCCGCGTTCAAATCCTACCTCAGGCTGACTGTCTGACCCTGGGCAATCCCATTTGCCTCTGTTTCTTCATAAAATGGGGATAATAATAGTATCTACCGCCTAGGGTTATTGTGATGACCAAATGACATAAAAATTGTCAAGCACTTAGCACACTACCTGATATATAATAAGAACTATATAAATGTTAGCTATCTGTTATGATGCCCCCAGGAAATTCTCTATGAGTATAAGACACAGAGGAGGTACTGACCTGCCTTGGTAGGATTGTCCTCCTCTAGGAGTTCCTTATACCAATGAAATCTCAGGTCCAGCCTCTCTGCCTGTCCTCTTCCATACCTCACAGGGTTTTTCTGGGGGGAAGTTTTTGAAAATGTGAGTTATCGTTCTCCTTTAAAGTCCTTCCAATGCCACCTTCTCCAGGGAACCTTCTTTGATTTCCACTTCCCCACCAGTAATAATGATTTCACGTAACACCTTATCAGCAACTCTTTAAAGCACTTAGCTCATAGGCAATCAACTTTCAACTGGAAGAGGTCTCAAAAACCACCTAGTTCAACTCCCATCATTTTGTTGTTTTGTCTTTTCAGTCCTATCTGACTCTTCATGACCTCTTTTGGAGTTTACTTGGCAGATATTGGAGTGGTTTACCATTTGTTTCTTCATCTCATTTTACAGATGAGGAAACTGAGGAAGACAGAATTAAAGGACTTGCCCAGGGTCACACAGCCAGTAAGTGTCTGAGGCTGATTTGAAGTCAAGAAGAGGAGTCACTACATCAGAAGAAATTGAGGCCCAAGAGGTGGGATGGGGTTAAATGATTTGCTCTGGGTCACACTGGGAGTAAGTTTCCCAGGTGACATCTGAACCCAGATCCAATGACTCTAGTGTTGTTTTTGTTTGTTTGCTTTTCCCACGATATCATGATATTGTGTATTCTTTTGTATTGTAAATGTTTGTGCTTAACACCAAATCCAATTTCATGGGTCTTGACCCAAAAATAACTAGAGTTTGGCTTATCTTGGGAAATTGTGCAGAGCTTTACTACAGTGAAAGCTGCTGATGGTTTTATCATCCGCTTGTCTCTTAACACCTCTCTTAACACCAACATTTTCCCCGGAGCAATTCAATCAGACACCCCTGGGAGGCCTTAGAGGGGTCAGTTCTTCTTGGAGGTAGGGGTGACCACTGTAATATAATCACAGATTTTTTGTGGGGAGGAGGGGAGGAATACTGAAAGGTTTAAAAAGTATATATGCTTTAAAATATATTTTTTTAAAATGGTGCCTGTTTGTATTCTTTCAAGTTCATCTTCATTTTCCCAACAAAAAGATCCCCTCATAGAGTCAGTGTTAGAGCTGGAAAGGTCCTTAGAGATCTTTTCATTTATTCCTCCACTTTTACAGATGAGAACACTTGAGTCCAGAGAGGTTAAGATATTTGCCCAAAGTCACACAAGTGACCAAATAACAGTTGGAGTTGAGGTCCTCAGATTGTAAATCCAGGGCCCATTCCACCAAACTACCCTACCTCCACACCCTAATAAGTATTTTCTTTATTTTCAGATTCCTCCCTCTCCACCCAAATTAGTGTCTCACACCATGCCTGTAAGTTCTTCCTTGGGTTTAACCTATATTCCTCCTGCTGCAGTCTGATTTCTACTGTGTCAGCCTTCAGTGGAATTGGAGAATGGCAGGGGTTTCCCTTGATATGGAGAATGGCCTGCGGCCCTGGCAGGTGCCACTCTTTTCTGGTAAAGAGATAACTCTGAGGTAGTCATGCTCAACACATGTTGTGGAGGTGGAGGTGGGGTTGGGATAGTTGTTAATAATTTTATTTTGGCACAGAGGGAGCTCCCGTTGGCACAGCTTAATATGCACCTGTCTGCTAACGAACTCAGAGTAGTTTCTTTTTTTTTCAAATTTCTTTTATTTTCGTGTTAATTTTGAAATTTATTCTAATTTTTTCTTTTTTCTTTTTTTTGTTTTATGGAGGGGGGAGGGCAGGGCAATTGGGATTAAGTGACTCGCCCAAGGTCACAGGGCTAGTAAGTGTTAAGTGTCTGAGGCCTCATTTGAACTTAGGTCCCTCTGACTCCAAGGGCCAGTGCTCTATTCACTGTGCCACCTAGCCACCCCCCCCACTCAGAGTAATTTCTACTCTTAGCTTCTTGCCTGCCCACAAGAAGTTAAGTGGCAAAAATGGGGACCCTGAGGCTCAGTTGTTGTTCTGGGTTGTTTTCAACTCTTTGTGACACCATTTTGGGTTTTCTTGTCAGAGATACTGGAGTGGTTCACCATTTCCTTCTTCAGCTCATTTGACAGATGGGGAAACTGAGGCAAACAGGGTCAAATGACTTGCCTAGGGTCACACAACTACTAAGTATCTGAGGCCAGACTTAAACTCTTAAAGATGAGTCTTTTTGATTCTAAGCTCAGTGTTCTAGCCATTGTGCCACCTAGCTTTCCCTGAGTCTCAATAGTCAATTGTAGTAGAACCTAGAAGTTGTGAATCCCAGGTCACTATCCAGTCAACTTCTGGGACCATTATATGTTTCCAGTCCTGGTCATAGAATGCTATCTGGCTCTACTCTAGTAGTAGGTAACAAGGCTCAGGGTTTTGGTGTTGTTTTTTCAGTTTTCTATCTGTATAGTGTGTGATCGTGGGTAAATCCCACACCTTCTCTGAGGCTCATTATTTTGAAAGAAAAAAAAAGATTGAGTTCTTTTGTCCATCTGTCACAGTCACTTTTAGGTGCACCTCTCCTTGAGGCTTCCTTCCTTATAACAAAGAAAAATAGCTAAGTAAAACCAACTGATACAGTGACTGCAGTATATGTAATGTCCCCCATCCATAGTCCCCCAAACTCTCTATCAAAAGGAGAGAGGAGGGCTTCGTTATTTGTCCTCCTGGGCAATGCTGGCCATTAGAATTATTTGAGGGTTACCTCCCCACTCCAAAACACATAAATAATTATATGCTTAAATACATACACACTTACATATGTATATACATATATATGTGCATGTAATACTTATGTATATATGTGCATAGACACACACACGTGTGTGTGTGTGTGTGTGTGTGTGTGTTGTTCCCCACACCTAGGAGCTCAGAATGCTGCCCAAGAAGAATGGTTAAGTTCCCAAGCCAGTAATTAATTGCTGTGACTCCATAATCTGTTTTCCTTCCTGACAATATGATTCCTGCTCTGACATCTTTGCCCTAAAGTCAAAAGCTGGGTCAGAACATACAGTTTGCGTACAAGAGAACGATTGTGGGTGTGGGGGCCAACATGGGCAGTGTGGTAATGTGTTGATCACATGAACAGCTGGACGGCTGTCTGGAAGCTGAGAGAGCTCAGGCCAGAGGGAGGAATTGAAAGCCTAAACAGCCCTTTTTAAACAGACCTCCTATTTCTCTCTCTTCTTGACCTTCAGAGACTGCAACTTCTATCCCCACATCTGCTCACACCTACAATGTTCCATTTGATGTCAGTCTGTCACTCAAGCATTTACGATGTGCCTGGAATACTGCTAAGTTTTAGGGATACAAAGAGATGCAAAAACCACAGTCAGTATTTTCAATTCTAATGGAGAAATCATACAAATAATCACGGACATACAAGATATAGAAAGGGTAAATGAAGGGAATCTCAGAGAGAAGGATTCTCAGAGAATCCTTGGGGATTAGGTCCTGGGAGGGGAATACACTAGGAAAGGCCTCTTTCAGAAGGTAAGATTTGAACTTGGCTAGACGATTGGGTCTTAAAGGAGTCTGGAGACAGGAGGAAGAGGTGAAGAGAGAGAATTCCAGGAAGTAAGGGGACAACCAGTGAAAAGTCATGGAGTATTGTGTAGGAAGAATAAGAAAGCCAAGATTATTGGATCATAGACTATGTTGGAAGAGTAGAGTGTAGGGAGACTGAAAAGGTTGGAAGGGACCAGATTGTGAAGGGCTTTAAATGTCAAATAGAATTTTGTTAAATGTCTCAAAAGTTGTATGAAGACTGTGGGTTCCCTCTGTAAATTTGATTGTAGAGGTAAAAGGAAGCCACTAGAATTTACTCAGAAGGCAGGTGACATGGTCAGACCTGCAGCAGAATGGGGGGATAGGCTGGAGTGGAGAGAGGGATGGGTCAAGAAGACCAGTTAGAAGTCTATTGCAACAGTCCATTTAAGTGGTGATAAGGTATTAAACCAGGGTGGTGACCATATGAATGGAGAGAAGGGGTCATAAGCTGAGAGGTGTCATAAAGGTAAAAACTGAATGTGGCCGTAGGTTGGAAATGTGGGGTGAGTACAAGTGAGGAGATGATCCTAGGAGCATGCTGGTTTCCTAGACAGTAATGGGGAAGTTGCGAAGAGGCAGGATTTGGGGGGTTGGAGGGAATATACTTGGTCAAGTCATTGGACAGTCAGAAAGTTCAGAGGCTCTGACCATTACTGCTTTCTTGAACCTGAAAATGGAAAAATCTTGATGTTTCTCCACCACAGTTATTCATCCTCGCCTGTTTGGGAATCCTTTTTCTGCCCTTGGGCTGGACCCAGATATTCCAGATTCCGTAGTGTAGGAGAAAGAGCATTGGTTTTGTAGTCAGAAGACCTTATTTGGACTCCCAGCCCTGATACTTACTAGCTATACAATCTTTCCATATTTGTACAAGGATGAGGTTGAACCAGATAAGCTTCAAGCTTTTTCTTCTGTGATGCCAGAAGGAGCCAACCGACCCTACTCAGGAGGAATTTAGATCTCTGTCTCATTCAGAAAGGCTGCAGCACCCCCATCCTTGCTTACTCTTAACACTTGTCTTTGGCTGCGCTGTCCATTACCTTCTGTTTTAGTCCTAGTCGTTTCCCCCAGAGCTCCCCCAACCCGCATTCCCATCCTCTCCCACTGCTGAAGCCTTCCTTTTTCCAACCCCACAATTAATAACCTTTCAAAAATGGCGTTTCACTTCCTTCTTCCTTTTGCAAGCAGGATAGGGATGAGGAGGGCAGTGGGGCAGGAGGGCTGCCCGAAGGCCATCCCCTGAGAAGCTCAGATGGATGGCCTCCCCTGAGGCCTATGTGAGAGACCTTCCACTAGTGGGCTCCTTAGGGAGTCCACTTGAGCAGTCTGGCCAAGTCCACCAGCAGAGGCTTAGTTACAGATATCTCTAGAGCCTATTTCCTGGGCCTTCAGGGTTCCAAAGGTAGAAGAAGGTAAGCTCCAGTGTTTGGGGAGGGACCCAAAGTCAGTGAAGAGATGAACAACAGTAACTGTTTTGCCCTGAATTGGACCCGATGACCACTGAGTTCCCTCCCATGTCTGGTGCTATGACTTCTTTATCATCTCTGTTCATTCACCTCCCTGTCTTAGAATCCCGATCACTATGATGCTCAGATTTTTCTTGCCTTTGCATCTTTGCTGTTCATGCTATCCATTATATTAATTGACATTTCTATAGTACTTTGAGGTCTACAGAGTACTTTCTTCATAATCCCTCTGAATTAGCTAGTATAATCATCATCTCCATCTTACAGATGTGGAAACTGAGGCTTAGAGCACCCATGGTCATGCAGATAGTCCATGTCAGAACCAGGATTCAGATTGGATTCTAAGCTGCCTAGTCATTTACCCTTTATATCAGGTCTTCCACTAGTCACTATGTGCTGTCATATAACTTGGTGGGTCCATTGACACTGCACTTTCTCTCCTGTTTGGCAGGCCAACCATCATCAGTCTGTCTCTAGACTGAGAAGAGCAAGAGTAACATCTTTTTGCTGGGTTTTCTGTTGCCATTACCGGCAATGAACAGGGACAAACTGAGTGCAGCAAAGCAATTTTTTTTAACATAGGATTTCATGATAAACAAAAATCTTAATTGATATTAATTGAAATTTCCCTTCTTTTTTATATGGTTAATTTGCAAAATAGCTTAATCATTATTTATACCTTTACTTGGGAAATAAGCAGCTAAAAACCTATCTGTGGCCTGAAGAAGTTAAGCCTATTTTAATTTCAGCCCCTATCTGTGGCCAACCTGTGCAAGTCTGCTTTATGTTATTGCTTCAGGAGAAACTGGGGGCAGGGAGGCTCTGTTAATCCACCCATCAGGCTTATTTATTTGGTAAAAACCCAATTTCTCATTCACTTTTCCATCTCCTGGTGGAGGGGGTGCTAGATTAGAAAGACTGTCATATAGGAAATACCCTAGTGCCTAGTACACTCTATCCAAGGGCAGCTAGGTGGGGCCATAGTGCATAGTGTGCCGAGCTTGGAGTCAGGAAGGCTCATCTTTCTGAGTTCCAATCTGGCCTCAGACACTTCCTAGCTGTGTGACCTTGAACAAGTCACTTAACGCCCTGTTGGTCTCAGTTTCCTCATCTGTAAAATGAGCTGGAGAAGGAAATGATGAACCACTCCAGTATCTTGGCCAAGAAAACCTCAAATGGGGCCACAAAGAGTTGAACATGACTGAAGAATGACTGAACAACAACACACTGTGTCTATTCAAAAATGTTTTGACATTTGTGTGAATGAGCAACAGTATAGAAAAGGTGTCCCAACCTCGGAGTTGGGATGCCTGGCTTAGCTTCTGGCCACTGCAATTAAGCCTTTCTCCCCTTTCCTAGTCTCCATTTTCCTTTTCTTTATAATCAAGAGAATGCCTGTCTTTTATAGAAAATCCCTAAGTGGGTCACAGCTAGGTCCCATACCATTCCCAGTGAGGTTTCCTTTCCTTTTTTATGGACTCAAGTGACACACACTTTGGAACAGTGATCCCTCTGTTTCACCTGCCACCAGCAGATCCTTTCTGGACCTCTGACTTTTCTGGCTAAGTTGAAAGATGAAACTCCATTTTTTTTCCTAGTCATAGTAGGGCCTAGTAGGGGTACAGTGGCAGGATCTGCTATAGAGATCCCATTTATATGACTGAAAAGAGCAAGGGCTTAGAGGCAGAGGGCCTGGGTTTGAAGCCTACCTCTCTCATTCCCCATATGGCCTTGGGTAAGTCACAACCTCTCTAAGCCTCAGCCTCCACCTCTCAAATGAGGGGGTTAAACTAGAAAGTCTCTAAGCTTACTTCCAGATCTAAATCCATTGTCTTAGGTTTGCAAAATGCTTTTACACAGACTATCTCAATGGTTCCTTACAAAAACCCTAGGTGGCAAATGCTATTACTTACTCTATTTTCCAGATGAGAACACTGAGGTTCAGAAAATTTAAATACCTTATCTAGACAGAGTTACTAAAAGTCTGAGGTAGGATTTGAACTCAGGTCTTCTAGCTTTCAGTCTTATACTTGTACCACTATACCATGCAGATACACAGTCTGTTATAGTGAAAAGAACATTGCACTTAAAGTCACAGGAGTATAGCATTTGGCTCTGGAAGGGCTTCTAGGGTGGGGAACCTACAGCCTTGAGGCCACATGTGGCCCTCTATGTCCTCAAGTGAGTCTCTTTGACTGAATCCAAACTTCACAGAACAAATCCCTTTAATAAAAGGATTTGTTCTGTAAAATTTAGACTTAGTCAAAAGGCAGTACCTGAGGATCTAGAAGGCCACATGTGGCCTTGAGGCTGCATGTTCACCACCCCTGACCAGTAGATAGTTTTACATTCTCATTTTACAGATTGGGGAAGATAAAGCCCAAGGTAGTTAAGTGACTTGTCCAAAGTCACCTAACTGGTAAGTAAGGAGCAGAGCTGACACCAAACCCAAACCATCAGGAACCTTAGGCAGCCTAACACACTAGAGAGGATGCTGGGTCTGGGAGTCAGAAATGAGGGTTAGATGATCACTAAGGTGTTTTCTAACTCAACATCCTATGATGTTGTGAGTTTGTGGTTTCTATCCACATTTTTCTTCAAGAAAGACATATGTCCCCGTGAGGGTGCTGAATGGGGCCAGATTGCACCAGCAGCAAATTTCACGGGAGCTGGTTGGCAGAAGAACATGTTTGGCAAGGCCTGTTACCGGAGTTTGCCTTCAGGACACTGTTGGTGTCTTGCCACAAGAGAGAGGAGAGTAATTTTTTTTCTCTGTGGTTGTAGGATTGCAAGAAAATCTCATTTGCATATGAACCAGGAGTTCATTTTCCTTAGAAAATGCATGTCAAGACCCAGAAGAAGGAGCGGAATTTCTTAATAATGATTAATCAGTTGATGTCTCAAAAAAAAAAAAAGAAGAAGAAGAAGAAGAAGAAGAAGAAACAATCAAGGAAGGAGATGCTGAGAAAACTGGGAAGAAAAAAAGTTTTCCAAGGGGCAGACCCACCCAGCACACCTCTACGGCATTTCCTCTTAGCCACCTGCATAAAAGTGACCAGCCTTCCCCAGATGCTACACAGCACAAGCCATTGCCACAGCTTGGAGCAGCCTGGGGCTAGAGGTAAGACACCCACATTTTTCCACCTGCTGATTTTATTCATCGCTATCCAAACCCATCCTTCTTAGTGGGATGGAGATACTCCATAATCTTTTTATGTCTTTCCTTAGGGTATTACAGGTGCCTAATGCTCTCTGTAATTTGGGGTCATAGATTATGTAGCCAGGGCAAATTACTCTGCTTGTCTATTAGTATCTCCTTAAAGAAGGGAGGGGGGAAGGGTCAGATCAAGCAGTTCTCTGGTCTTTTTTTTTTTTTTTTTTCACAAAAAATAGGGTCCAATTAGTTTCTTTAAGAGGGGTAGAGGGTGTATGTAACAGTAATCTTTGTTGAAAGGGTTGCGATATCCGGAAATCTGTATTCAATGAGGCGACCTTCTCTTTAGCAAAGTGCCAAGTAATTTAGGCACGAGATGGGGGTGTGAAGACTGGGCTAGCTGACTGGTGAATGAGCTCTGTCTGCAGGTTTTGGGTTTTTTTTTTTTTTATGATCTCCGTCAACATTTTAAGGGAGCCGGCAAATTTCCATGGCTCAAGAGAAGTTTCTTGCTGGAAAGAGAATGTGTTCTTTGCTAAGCCATTTTTCTTTCTAGAAGTCTTGGGGATTAGGAGTACTCGGCAGAGAATCAGTGTAGAAAAGGCAATGAATTTGCAATTAGAGGTTGTAGATTCAAATCCTGCTGGTCCCCAACTATTTGATAACCTTGGGCGAGTCAGTTTAATCTCTCTGTGCCTCAGTTTCCACAGCTGTAAAATCAGGAGGTTAGACCAGAAGATTTCTGACATCCCTTTCAGCTCTAAATCTTCTGAGGAAAAGGTCAGAGGCTGTGTCTGGTTTAAACTTGGTTTCTCCTTCGGAACTTAGCACAATTTTCCACCCCAAATAGATGTTGAATGAATGTTTGATGAATCAAATGTACCTGTATTTCAAACTGAACCTGTGGCTCTCTTAGGATTTTCATTTTAAGTATATACTATGTGTTAATGTCAATGTTACTTGGAGTAGTTGAAAGAGCACTGTTTGAAGTCAGAGGACCTGAGTTCCAGTTTTGAGTGCTACTTTCTACCTGTGTGACCCTGGGCAAGTCATCTCATCTGTAAAATGTGTAAGTTGGCTTGATGATCTCAGGTCTCTGGCAGCTCTACAATCATTATTCTGTGCAGGGAACTCTCTATCTTGTTGAAGTGGCTGGTAATAGGTTTTTGTTCTGTGCCAGAAAGAGGTGAAGAGAGATGGAGAAAAGGCAGGAATTAATTTCACCTGGGATTTGTTATCTGATTTGATTCAATTTATATTAAAATCATAGGATTTGGGGTGGAAGATAATCTCACCCCACCTCCCTCATTCTATAGATTTAGAAACTGTAACACCCTCATGAAAATAGTGGGTCTGGGGTTCAAACCTAGGTCCTCTGACTCCAAATTCACTTTTCACTACAACTCTCTGCCCCTCTAGGAAAGGGAAGGAAATAGGCATTTCTATAGCACCTACTATGTGCCAGAGACAGCTCTAATCTCTTTGCAAATATCTCATTTGATCAATCATAACAACCCTGGGAGGTAGGTACTGTTCTTATCCCCATTTTACATTTAAGGAAACTGAGGCAGACAGATTAGGTGACTTGCCCAGGGTCACACAGCTAGTTTAGTGTCTGAGGCTGAATTTGAATTCAGGTTTTCCATCACTCCAGGCCCAGAACTCTATCTACTGTACTACTTAGCTGCCTCATTAAACATCTACTTTCTACAAGGTACCAGGAATACAAAGATGAAAAATAATAGAAATTACAAAGAGTCAATATGACTTCACCAAAGAGAGGTCGGGTTAGACTAACTTTATTTCCTTTTTTTTTTTCTAATTAAGATACTAAGTAGATAAAGGGATTATCAGAGAGAGAGTTTCCTGAGGTTTTAACAAAGCCTTTGGCACTGTATTCCATAATATTCTGGTGGAGAAGAAGGAGAGATGTGACCTGGTCAATAATAAAATTACATGGATTTGAGACTGGATCGATGGTTGGACTAAAGAGTAGTTGGTAATTGTTCAATGTCCATTTGGCAAGGTCTCCAGTGGAGTACTTCAGGGATCTGGGTTTGACCCTATATTGTTTAATGTTTAATCAGTGACTTGGATGAAGGCATAGATGAAATATTTATCACATTTACAGATGCCACAAAGTTGGGGGGGGATAATTAATATGCTGTAGGACAGAATCAGGATCCAAAAGGATCTCGAGAGGTTAGAGCATCGGGCTGAATCTAACAAAAGAAAATTCATAGAGATAAATGTGAAGCTTGGGTAAAAAAAATTGATTTCTCAATGATAAAGATGGGGAAGGTGGGGCAAGTCAGCAATTGTTCTGAAGAAGATTTGAAGATTTTAGTGTATTAATTCAGCATGGCCAGTAGTGTATTATGGTGGCCAACAACCCTAATATCATCTTGGGCCACACTAAAAGAGTCATAACTTTTAGGAATAAGGAGGTGATAGTTCTATGGTCCTCTGATCTTGCTGGATGAAATCTGGAGTGCTGTGTTCAATTCTTGGCATTGCAATTGAAAAATAGATATTAATAAGCTTCAGAAGATCCAGAGAAGGGCCAACAGAATGGTGAAGGGCCTAGAATCCATGTCATATGATGATAAATGAAAGGTATTGAGTGTGTTTAGCCTGGAAAAGAGAAAACTTAGTAGAAAGGAATAGCTTTCTTCAAGTATTTCAAAAGCTGTTATTTGGAAGAGGGATTAAATTCTGTTTTTGTCCCAGAAGGGAAAATCAAGGGCAACAGGTGGAAATGTAGAAGAAACCAATGTTGGTTTGATGGCAGAGAAAGTACCTAAGAATTCAAGCCATATGGAAATAGAATGGGAGGCTGTGGGTTTCCTCTCATTAGAGATCTTTAAGCAGAGGCTCTTACTGGACTCCTGCCCCACAAAAAAATAAGGTGAGGAGGAAAATGTGTTCTGATGGACCATCACCAGAATAAGGAAGATGGTTCAAAGCACAGTGAAAGTCCTAGTAATATTCCCATGGACTTTGATATCTGTCAGGGGATGTTCTGAGAGAGAGCGAGAGAGACAGAGAGAGAGACAGAGAGACAGAAACAGAGAGAGAGAGAGAGAGAGAGAGAGAGAGAGAGACAGAGACAGAGACAGAGACAGAGACAGAGAGGGAGAGAGAGACAGAGAGACAGAGAGAGACAGAGACACAGAGACAGAGAGAGATAGAGAGACAGAGACAGAGAGACAGAGAGAGACAGAGACACAGAGACAGAGAGAGATACAGAGAGACAGACACAGAAATAGACAGATAGACACAGAGAGAGACAGAGACAGAGAGAGACAGAGAAAACCATCCCAGTGTCTAATCTCAAGGGCAGAGGTTGAATGAAAATAGAGCCTCCTGATCTCCTGAGTCATAGAGTAGGCTCCACAGTAGAAGGGAATCTCACCTCTCTCTCTCTCTCTTTTTTTTTTACAAAAAAGGAAACTGAGGCCTAGAGAGGGGAAGTAACTTGGCAGAAGTCATGAGTTAGAGAGTGGTAAAGGCATTGCTTGAGTCCAGGTACTCTGACTCTGGGTTTGGTGATCCTCCCATTGTAGCCCATTGCATCTCTTCACCTAATTTGAGAAGGGAAATTTTATCACCTGTCTTTCCCATTTCATTTGGTGTGTGAGTGTGTATGTAAAGGTATAGGGAAGGATAATTTGCATAGTTGACTTCAGTTAATTTTAAGACTGAATAAAATGAGAAACACTTTGGGACTGTATAGTGACAGAATCTTGACTTTTTGTGGGGGGCAGTTGTTGATATAATTTTTAAAATAATTATTTTTGATAACTTTTGTTTTTACCATTATTTCCAAATGGATTTTGGGGTAGGGAGATAGTAGATATACATTTATTGCTTTTCAAAGTTCTTACAGCACCTGGTACAGGGCCTTACTCATAGAAGTCTCCCAGATAAATATTTGTTGAATTGAATTGTTGCTTAATTCCCGGGGCATTTTTGAAACTGTTTTTTCTTATTTACTTGTGAAAAACAACAAGTCTTTCCACCCACCCCCAACTCCTTTTTACAAAGTGAACTGTGTTGACTCATACTCAGTGATGCTCAGACAAATAAGTTCTCTGAGAATTAAAAACATTTTATCATGTTTTGGGATGAGTAAATTGGAGAGGGGAAGTGAAGGAACCGAAATCTAATTGATTCAAGAAAGTCAGATTAGAACATTAGCTTTTCTGAAGTTTTACGAATCTTCAGATTGTATATTATTGGTTCGAATGCTTTTTGCTTTAGAAATTTAATAAGGGAGATGATGGAGGATTTTTTTTTTCATTTTCTCTCAGAAGTACTCCCAGTTGGACAGCTACCTCCCTTCTCCTTCAGGACAATGAAGCTTTCTGGATTTCCTCTCTGTCTTCTGTGTGCAACCCTTCTCCTGTGGCTAGCACACTCCTGGTCTCTCAAGGGGTGTCTGATCTCCATGGATATACATCACATAGAAAAGAGCTTCCAGGGAATAAAAAATACAATTGTGAGTATGGGCTCAGGTGGGAGTGGGAGTGGGTTCAGATGTGCTCTGGGCAGCTGGGTGGCTTGGCAAATAGAACAATGGACCTAGAGTCAGGAAGACCTGAGTTCAAATTCAGCCTTAGACACTTACTAGCTATGTGACCCTGTGCAATTCACTTAACCTGTGTTTACCTTAATCCATCGGCAGAGGAAATGGCAAACTGCTCTGGTATCTTTGCCAAGAAAACCCCATGGACCATAGGTTACAAAGAGTCAGACACAATTGAACAGCAACAGATATGCCCCAGACCTTATTCAAAACAAGCACTTTCAGTCAGGTTCCAGGAGACTATCATAATAGCTAGCATTTATATGGCACTTTAAAGTTTGCAAAGTGCTTTAAAAATTTTATTTCATTTGATCCTCACAATAACCTTGGGAGGTAGATATTATTATTGGCCCATTTTACAGATGAGGAAGCTGAGGCAGATTGCACAATTTGCCCAGGGTCACCCAGTGAGTAAGTGACTGAGTCAGGATTGAATGCAGGCTCAGTGCTCTATCCATGGCACCACAAGAATGTTGGATTTAGAGTCAGAAGGCATGAGTTTGAATGTGGCTTCTATCTCTTTCTATCAGTGTGACCTTGGACAAGTCAGCTAACTTTTCTAGGCCTCAGATTCCTCATCTGTATAATGAAAACCTCCAAGGTGCTTTATTGCTCTCAGTTTATGATCCTGTGATTTGCTCATCACCGGTTTTTTCTCTTTCTCTTCTGTCTCCTTTTGTAGCAAACGAAGGATGTTTTTCAGAACGTCACTATCCTGTCTGCATCTGAGACCCTGTACAACATCACGGTACTGCCCTATACAAACTACCTTTATGTGGGAGAAACTCCAGTGGTCAGTGCTCCCAGCGCCCAATCCCTCTGTCTCTCTTCCTAGCTTTTTGTCCAACCTGGGAGATGTCAAAATGTTCGGTTAAGACCAATAGGTGTCCTGAGGGCATGGACTTCCCAGAACCTCTCTGAAATCTGCTCATAGGGGAAAGCTCTTCACTGGCAGAACCTGGCCCAATATTTATCCCCAAACCTACACCTAGAGAACACCATGAGGTGGGGCTGCATCTTTCCAAGGTGACCATTCATCTTTCAGTTAAACAAAGTGCCATTTATCTTCTGGGATCTCTGTACTTATAAAATTGTTCTATAGAACTAGTTATTTAGTTAGAGTCTATAGTCATAAAGTTGCAATACTTTAGAGGTCATTGGTTTTGGAGTGGGAAAGAGGTCATAGAGATATCTTTTTATGAATCCTTATTTTATGGATGAAGAAACAGAGGTCCAGAAAGCACTGGATTTGAATTCAAGAGCCCTGATTATGAGTCCCAAATCTAACATTTACTTGCTGGGTGACCTTGGACAAGTCACCAGAGTCTCAGTTTCCTCATCTATTAAATGGGTGTGATATCCTACTCACATGATAGTTTGCAGACTCAAATGTGAGAAAGTATGAGAAAGTGATTTGCAGTTTGCCTAGTGTGCTTTTAAAAACAAATTAATTATTATCATTAGGTCACACAGGTAGCTTAGTGGCAAAGCTGGAAGTAGAACCCAGGTCTCCTGACTGCCACTTAAGTATTTGTTCTATTACATTGCTTTTCAATTTTTTCAGGTTGTGATAGATAAAAAATACTTTAGAGAAAGATACATTCAGGTGTAGTTATAGCCAATTAATCAATCAACAAACATTTATTAAACACTTAATATGTGCTGGGTCCTGTACTAGGTATGAGAGATATAAAGACAAAAGTAAAACAGACTCTGGTTGCAAGAAGTTTATAGTCTCATTTGAATCTGGATGAATTATAAAAAGACTGTGTAATTAGGTTAAGTTGGTACTTGCCCCTTTCACAAGGGTTTATAAAAGGCCAAGTTACCCATCTGAAATGATGTGAAATAAAAATCTTTTTTTCCTAAATTAAAAAAAGAAGCTTATATTCTATTATGGGAGACAACCTGTGTCTATGCTTATGCCTATGCTTACATCTACTTCTATGTCTATATCTATGTCTATGTCTATGTCTATCTCCGTCTCTGTCTCTGTCTTTGTCTATACTGTATCTATGTCTGTATACACATAATATAAACATATAAGTACATTTAAATGTATAAATAAAAATGGATACAAAGTAATTGGGGAAATGAAAGCATGTACATCTGAGAGATAAGGAAGAGCTTCAGGTAGGAGGTGGTTTTTAAGCTAGGTCTTGAGAGAAGCTAGGGATTATAAGAGGTAGAGGTGAGAAAGGAAGACATTCCAAGAGTAGGGGACAGCCTGTGCAAAGGTGTGGAGACTGGAGATGGAGCTCTGTGTGAGGAACAACAATAAAGTCAGTTTGACTGAATTATAGTAATGTACATTACACATACACACATATTAATGTGCAGTATGGTAATGTAAAATAAAACTGGGAGGGTAGATCAACTTTTGAAGTGAAAACAAAGGAGTTTATCTTTGATCCTAGAGGTAAGAGGGAACCACTAGTTTATTCAGTAGGGCAACTGACATGGTATAAATTTGAGAATTTGATTCTTCTCTCCTAGAGGTGCAATATAACCACAAAAGGGACGGTTGTTCCAAGACCCCTAGGTTTGACACCCAAAGTTCCATTTTCTATAAAGAAAAATCTCCATATGAAACAAAAGTAATATCTTACAGTTATTTTCAGATTAATTTAAGTGAAATAAGTATAATAGCTTTATATTTTGGTGATACTGTATCTACTAATACATTATTTCATAGAACTTCCCCTCAAGCTGTAACTAGCGCAGGATAGTCAGGGCTTTGTCCCAGGGTATCAACATGGGGAGATGTACTTCCTCCTTGTGGTAGTTTAGAGACTGCATTTCATATTTCTTAGTCATTTGCTGGCCTGTGATTTTTTCACTGTGGGTACCCCCTCCATCCATGCAGATCACAGTCCTTCTTTGATTTAGGAGGAATTCTTTGATATTTTCTATGATCCAAAAATTCATTCCCCTGAGGCCAATCTGGTGATAAGGCTCCAAGAATTTAGTTGGGATAGTCATGGGATCCCAGCCATACAGTTCCAATTGAGAAGGTTTTTTTTGTTGGTGGTTTTTTTTTTTTTTTTAAGAGTAGGAGACAGGCGGGGAGGCCTCCTCGCTCCACGAGTTCTGGCTCTTTTCACGCTAATGAAGATAGATAGCTGGGCAGAGTCATTTATCTCTTTGACAATCCCTGCCAGACGCAGTCAGCCTCCTCAGAAATAGTTCTCCAGCTGCTGGGCTCAGCAGGAGGCCTGGAATATGATCTGCTTGAGTAAGCCCAACCAGTTCACTTGAGGCACAGCTGCAGGATGCTTGGTGGAGGGGTGGAGTGTAGCAGGGCTGGGGCTGTCTGTTCTGAACCAGGCAAATCACGATTGATAAAAAGCAGATTTGGATCTACTGTGGTTAGCTAGATTCTGATCTGCCCCCATCTTAATTCTGTTGCTGGTGGTTGGGGATGGCAATGGGAGGAAGGATTGGATTGTCAGGGACATCTTTTTGTTTTGAAGAGTTCCCACTGCATAGGTCTATGGGAACTAACGCAATGTGCCTGTTCCAACACAAACCACTGTTGGGGTGGTCTTGGGCAGATGAAATACAATTTTAAGAGAGAGTGTGGTACAATGGTGAGTACACTGGCTTTTTTCTTTTAGAGTCAGGAGATCAGGGTTGAAATCTTGTGGCTCAATTATATGATCCTAAGCAAATCATTTTACTTGGCTGAGCCTCAGTTTCCTTATTTGTAAACTTCTACCTGATAGCTAAGGAAAAGTATTTTGTAAAGCTTAAACCATCTATAGTGGGATTTGTTATAATTATAACTTGTTACTTTAAATGGGTAAGAAATCGATAACATATTTTAGGTTTTTTTTAAAAAAAATATGTCTATAGTCATTAAGAGTGATTTGAGATTTGATTATGCTGAGGACTATAACTGTGCTGAAGCATCTAATAAAAGGATTAGATGCTGGCAGCCTGCTGAAAATTCTTGTTGCTTAAAAGGTGTTGAATGAGATGCTCAGCAGCCTCAGGGTTCTGTCTTGGCTACTGATAAACCAGTGTTTCCGGAAGAGCAACAATCTTTTACATCTTCAGGCACCTGCCTAGAACCACTTTGTAAAAAATGTTAAAGCAGTCTAGTGTCCTTGGGTGTTCTGCCCCTGGGCAGTACTGTACAACCATGTAAAGGTGTAATAGACAGAGACTATATCTGAATGGCCCCATGCTGATTGATAACTGAGTTAGACAGTCCTGTTAGTGGTAGTGTCTTCTCTTTCCAGTTGTATGGGCTTTGTTACCATTTCTGGGCATCCAGAATGTTGCCCCTGCTCCAAGTCAAGTTAAAGAGGAAATTACAAATTGGTGGTCGTAGGATGTGGGAAACAGAGAAGTAATTGAAATACTTCCTGCCCTCAAGAAATTTACAATCTAATCTAGTAGGAGAGAGAAAACACACCTAAAATAATTAAGGAATGAAGTGTTGAGGTATATATTATTATCTCTAAGTTCTATGGGGGTACAGGTAGGGATGTAACTTGAGTTCTGGGACATGGAGTGATACATGATGGAAACTGAAGTCCCACGAGGCAGGATGGAACTTCTTGGATTTGCCGTTATGATAATGAGCACCGGGACTCTAGGGAGAGGCCACTGAACCAAGATACAAGGTGGCAGATTCAAAAAGAAAGGAGCAAAAGCAGTGTAGACTAGTGGTCAGGGGCTACTTAGAAAGAGGACTTAAGAGGTAAAGTAGCCACACAATCTCTCTATTTCTTAGGGCTGAACCTAGTTTTTCATTTTTTATATTTAACTACAACAGGTCATAACTTCTAAGTGATCTATGTTTAGTCTTAATTGCTAAGAAGAGACTGCAATGGAGGGAGCCATTGAAGGGTTGGGATATGATACAGAGAGAACAACAGAGATCTGACTCCTCTGCCTAAAATAATTAGTGTTATATAATTTTTTTAAACAAATGCTTTATTAACTTCTGTTTTACATCATTCATTTCCACCAGATTTTGAGTTACAATTATTTTCCCCCCTTGTTTTGCCCCTACCCACCCTCCCAGAATAGCAGTCCCACAAGATATCGCTTCCTCCAATCTGCTCTCTCCCATATCTTCTCCCATACCCCCTTCGACTTTTCCATTAGAGGAAGGTGAATCTTTGTGTCCCAATGCCTGCACATCTTATCTCCCAATTACAAGAAAAAGAGTATTAATAATAGTATTTATATATATTTGAAACATTTAATCTTAGGATCTCGAATTTCAGATCCATTTTCTTCCTCTCTTGTCACCCATTCCCCCTGGGAAGATAAGTAATTCAGTATATGTTGTACATGTCTAGCTATACAAAACATTACCATAGTAGATATATTGTACAAGGCTGCTTATAATTCCCTCCCACTCATCCCACCCCCCACCTGGTCCATTCCCTACTTGATCCTGTCCCTCTTCTATAGTGGGTACTTCCAACCTCCCCTCCCCTCAGTGGTGCCCTCCCATCCATCATCCCTCCTCTCGTCCCCCTTCCCCCTATTCTGCTGCAGGTTGAGATATCCCATTTAGTATGTATGTCATTCTCTTCCTGAACCAAATTCAATGAGAATGTGGTTTTGCCTTTTTGGCCTTCCTATTCTTCCCCTCCCTTGCAACCACTTCCCCTTGCTTCTTCTACATGAGATAGTTTACCCTACCCTGTCTCTCCCCATCTCCCCTTGCCACTTTCCTCTCTCACTTCATAATTTCACCCCTTAAGTATCCTCCCTTCCCAACAAATTTAACCTATGCCCTCTATCCATGTATAACTGTAAACATATATACACACATTCACATATGTATTCATATGACCATATACCCTTCTACCATTATTTTCATACTGAGAAAGATTCTATCAGTCACAGTTATTGTTTTTCCATATAGGAATGTAAATAGTTCAACTTTGATAAGTTCCTTTTGATTTCTTTTCCCTGATTACCTTCTCAGGCATCTCTTGCTTCTTGCATCTGGATGTCAAATTTTCTATTCAACTCTGGTTTTTTCCTCAAGAATGCTTGAAAGTCCTCTATTCCACTGAATGACCATATTTTCCCCTGAAACAAAATACTCAAGGTGACCCTTGGGTTCATTCCCAGCTCTTTTGCCCTCTGGAATATCATATTCCATGCCCTTTTGATCCCTCAGTGTAGAAGCTGCCAGGTCCTGTGCTACTCTGGGTTTCCACAATATTGAAATTGTTTCTTCCTGGATGTTTGGAGTATTTTCTCCTTGATCTGGGGATTCTGGAACCTGGCTATAATATTCCTGGCAGTTTTCTTTTTGGGATCTTTTTCAGGAGGTGATCAGTGGATTCTTTCAACCTCTATTTTGCCCTCTGGATCTAAAACATTAGGGCAATTTTCCTTGAGAATTTCTTTTTTTTTTAATTAAACAAATGCTTTATTAACTTCTGGTTTACATCATTCATTTCCACCAGATTATGAGTTACATTTTCCCCCATTTTTTCCCTACCCACCACCCCAGAATAGCAGTCCCACCAGATATCCCCTCATCCAATCTTCTCTCTCCCATATCTTCTCCCATACCCCCTTGGACTTTGCCATTAGGGCAAGGTGAATCTCTGAGCCCCACTGCCTGTACATCTTATGAAACATTTAATTTTAAAACTTCGATTTTCAGATCCATTCCCTTTCTCCCTTGTCACCCACTCCCTCTGAGAAGATAAGCAATTCAGTATGTGTTGTACATGTATATCTATGCAAAACATTACCATAGTAGATATATTGTAAAAGACTGCTTATATTTCCCTCCCACCTGTCTCACCTCCCACCTGGTCCATTCCCTACTTTAATCCTGTCCCTCTTTGATAGTGGGTACTTCTAACCTCCCCTCTCCCCAGAATGCCCTCCCCTTCATCATCCCCCCTCTCATCCCCCTTTCCCCTACTCAGGAGAGTGAGTGAGGGTAAGATATTCCATTTAGTATGTATGTGATTCTCTCCTTGAGCCAACTACAATGAGAATATGCTTTTGCCTTTTTGCCTTCCTGTTCTTCCCCTCCCCTGCAACTACTTCCCCTTGCCTCTTCTACATGAGATAGTTTGCCCTACCCTCTCTCTCTCCATCTCCTCTTGCCACTTTCCTCTCTCACCTCTTGACTTCACCCCTTAAGAATCATCCCTTCCTTGGGGCGGCTAGTTGGCACAGCGAGCAGAGAGCCAGCCCTGGAGCCAGAAGGACCCGAGCTCGGATCTGGCCCCAGACACCCAACACACAAACAAAAACCCAGCCACGTGAACCTGGGCAAGTCACCCAACCCCAATTGCCCTCCAAAAAATAATAATAATCATCCCTTCCCATCAAATTCAACCTGTGCCCTCTATCCATGTATACCTGTGAACATATGCCATGTACCCTTCTTCAATTATTTTCATAATGAGAAAAGGTTTCATCAAACACAGTTATTGTTTTTCCATGTAGGACTGTAAGTAGTCCAACTTTGATAAGTTCCTTTTGATTTCTTTTCCTTGATTACCTTCTCAAGCATCTCTTGCTTCTTGTGTCTGAATGTCAAATTTTCTATTCAACTCTGGTTTTTTCATCAAGAATGCTTGAAAGTCCTCTATTCCACTGAATGACCATATTTTCCCCTGAAACAAGATACTCAGTTTTGCTGGGTAGGTGACCCTTGGGTTCATTCCTAGCTCTTTTGCCCTCTGGAATATCATATTCCATGCCCTTCTATCCCTCAATGTAGAAGCTGCCAGCTCCTGGGCTATTCTGATTGTGTTTCCACAATATTGAAATTGTTTCTTCCTGGATGCTTGTAGTATTTTCTCCTTGATCTGGGGATTCTGAAACCTGGCTATAATATTCCTGGGAGTTTTCTTTTGGGGATCTTTTTCAGGGGGTGATCTGTGGATTCTTTCAACCTCTATTTTGCCCTCTGGGTCTAAAACATCAGGGAAATTTTCCTTGAGAATTTCTTGAAGGGTGATTTCTAAGTTCTTTCTTTGATCATGGCTTTCAGGTAGTCCAATAATTTTTAAATTGTCTCTCCTGGATCTATTTTCCAGGTCAGTGGTTTTTCCCATGAGATATTTCACATTGCCTTCTAATCTTTCATTTGTTTGGATCTGCTTAACAGCATCTTGATTTCTCATAAAGTCATTAGCTTCCATTTGCTCCAGTCTAACTCTGAAGGAATGAATCTCCTCAGTGAACTTTTGAGATTCTTTTTCCATCTGGCAAATTCGACTTTTTAAGGCATTCTTCTCCTCATTGCCCTTTTGGGCCTCCTTTGCCATTTGAGTTAGTCTATTTTTTAAGGTGTTGTTTTCCTCAGTCAGGCTGTTGACCCTCATTTCATACTTTTCCTGCATCCTTCTCATTTCTCTTCCCAATTTTTCCTCCACTTCTCTTATTTGATTTTTAAAGTCCTTCTTAAGGTCCTCTGTGGCCTGTAACCTGCTCATGTTTTCCCCTGGGGCTTTTGGAGCAGGACTTCCGACCTCACAGCCCTCCTCTTGCTCTATGCTTCGATCGTTTTTGCCCCCAAAGTAGGAGCCTAGGGTTGCATTTTTCTGTTTAATTTGTTTCCTTTGCCTTGGCATGTTGCCACTTAATTACTTGACTTTTGGGCTTGTTGCCACAGTATGGCCTAGCACCAGATGGGAACTTTTGTCCCAAACATGTGGGGGGGGCAACTTCTGTTTCTGGCAAGCTGGAAACCCACCCACGACCTCTACCCCAGATCACAATCCAGCTCCAAGGAGCAAGAGCGATTACTCCCCAAGACTGATCGCTGTATCTCCCTACAGTTCACAGGCCAGGAGCTGGAGCTGCCTCTGAAAACTACAGAATGGTGTGTCTCCTCAGTGGCTTCTAGCCCCCAGGGGAGGAAGCCGACACATTCCCCAAATACTGGTCCCAAAGTCCATAGGGCACTAACCTCTCACTTTGTCCTAGGCATGTCTATGTTTATAATTCTGGAATCGCCACAGCTGCTGGTGTTCTGGGGTCCCTCCAGCGGGCCACTGGCCCTGCTGCCCTGGACTGAGGCGGACCTGGGCTTGGCTCCCCACTCACTGCGCGCTGCGCTGCCAGCCCTGCTCTGGTCCTTCCTGCAGGGCTTCTGGGCATTCCTCAGTGGGGGGTTAGCTTCTCTGTGTCGTTCTGTGGGTGCTGGGGCTCCAGCAGTTGTTCAGAGTCCCCTTTTAACTAGTTTGGAGGTATTCTGGGGGGAGAGTGGCTTGGACGCTCTGTTTCTACTACATCATCTTGGCTCCATCCTGTTATATAATTTTTTATCCTTCTTGGGAGCTCTGAGTAAAAATAGGGATTTTGATGATGGAGATTTTTAATTCCTTTTCATAACTTCCCCAAAGCAAAATTTAGGTTGCATCTAAGCTTTGACTTCTGCCTCTCAGACTTACAAAAATGGGGAGACCAGATAGCCAGGGTTGCCTGATAAGGAGGGGAGCATGTGAGTCATATAGTCTTTCACCTGTCATCCTTTATTTTCTCCCCAGCTGGGCACAGTGGAGCCAGGGCAGTGATCCAGGAGTAGTAGCTCTTCATGGTACAAGGAGAAAGGAATAGTCTGAGAGGAGTGGTCATGCCCCCAAATTCCAAGGATAGGGGTCAGAAAAAAGCAGCTAGTATTGCTCCCTTTTGTCTTTTGATTTCTACCTTAAACCTCTAAACCAAGTCAGACCTTGCTGGTAATACCTATTGGTTATTGGACAATAGTCTGGGAAGGTTTCCTGGGGGAGGTGGGCCAAACTTTAAAGGAATAGGGGTATAAAGACAATAATGAAACAAATGATGGGAGTGGAAGGGAGGTGTTAGGGAGTATTAGGAAAGAAGGTTGGGAAAAGAAGGAAAGGACTAAATTGTAGAGAGCCTTTTGGGAGCCTGGTAGAGTTTGGATTTCGTCCTCTATGTAGCTGGAGAGTTCTTGTAAATTCAGCTTGGAAGGATGAAAGTGATGTAGATTATGGGGTTTTATTTGTCCGTTTTGGTCTGGCTATGATATGGATTGGTGCAAGGACAGACAGGTTTCTCTATTAGATTGTAAGCTTCTTGAGGGAAGGGACTCTCTTTTGCCTCTTTTTGTATCCTCAGCACTAAGCACAGTGCCCGGCACATAGTAGGTTCCTGATAAATGTTTATTGATTAATTGAACATATAGAGATGAAGTAATAAAGAGTCTATTGAGGTAAAATACAGATTTTTTTCCCTTCAAAATCTTGATTATCTAAATTAACTGATGATCAGATTATCTAACCTCTTTATCTCCAGCAATCAGTCCTTTTTGTCAGTTATTTTTTTAATTAAAAAAAAAGTTATCAGTGATTTGGATGAAGAAAGCTTCTCCAATTTGCAGGTTATAACTCTAGAAGGAATAATGTTGACTGAGGGAAACAAGATTAGAAAGGTCCGAGTGGGCTAAAGCAAAGGGCCATAGCTAACAAGATGAACTGAAACAGGGTTTGGAAGAAACAGTGGTGAATGTGATGGGGAGACACATTTGACAACCTGGTCATCTTGGGGCTGGAAGCTGAATAATTGCCCCAAATGGGAAGTTACTGCTTTAAAAAAAAGAAACGAATTTCATTTTAGGCTGTTTTAATGTCCAGAATGAGGGAGTTGAGTGCCTTACTTTGGGCTGATCAGACCATGACTGCAGGATTGAGTTCAGTTGAGGGAATGGGGATGGGGATGATATCTTTTTTTAAGACAAACTGAAGTTTGTCCAAAGTAGGGTGGCTGATATGGTGACAGACCTTGTAACACTGACATGACTGTCATAGGAATCAGTGTCTAGCACAACTAGCCAGGACCTCTTAGCACATAGTAAGCACACAAATATTTGCTGATTGATTACCTGAGGTGGTGCAGTGGCTAGAGTTCTGGCTGACTTGGAGTCAGGAAGACTCATCTTCTTGGTTTCAAATCCAGCCACAGACACTAGCTATGGGACCCTGGGCTAGTCACTTAACCCTGCCTGCCTCAGTTTCCTCATCTATAAAATGATCTGGAGAAGGAAATAGCACATCAATCCAGCATCTCTTCCAAGAAAACCCCAAATGGAGTCACGAAGAGTCAGATGTGACTGAAAAACAACTGAACAAAAGCCTAGAGAAGTTTCCAGAGAAATGTGATAGCTGTCTTTGAACAACTGTCATGTCAAAGTGAGAGATTAAGCTTATTTTGCTTAGCTCCACAACTAGGAGCAACAGGCAGAAGTGGCAGAGAGCCAGGTTTAGGGTACTAGCAACCCTCTTTTCCCTTCTTCTCCCCTCCCCTCCCCTCCCTTCTCCTCCCTTTGTCTGTCCTCTACTTTCCCCTCCCCTCTCCTCCACTCTCTTCTCCTCTCCTCTCCTCCCTTCCCTATCCCTTCTCTCCCCTCTCTATCTTCTCCCATCCCTTCTCCTGACCTTTCCTCTTCTTGTAATCCTGTCCCACTTCCAAGGAGTTTGTGTGGTGGTGGGCTGGTAAAGTGTGGTAATGGGCTCCCCAATCACTAGAAGCATTCAAGCAGGAAATAACCATTTGTCAGAGATGTTGTGGAAGGAATCTCTGCATTGGGTGAATTAGATGACCTGTAGAGTCTCTTCCATGAGGCAGTTAGGTGGCTCAGTGGACAGAGCAATCAACCTGGAGTCAGGAAGACCTAAGTTCAAATTCAGACTCAGACACTTATTAGCTGTGTGACCCTGGGAAAATCACTTAACCTCTCTTTGCCTTAATCCACTGGAGAAGGAAATGGCAAACCACTCTAGCATCTTTGCCAAGAAAACCCTATGGACAGTATGGCCCAAGGGGTAAGAAAGAGTCAGACATGACTGAACAAGAATAGTGTCAAAGGAAAATTCAACACCTGCCCTGTCCCCTAAAACTCCCTGTTCTACTCCTTTCTTTCTTTGGCTCTGGCTTGATAGGGGAAGAGGGTGAACATACTCAGAAATTCTATTAAAAAGAAATTCTCTCAGTAGATTTGGATTACCCAGGCTTCCTCTGATCTCAACTCAGCTGCCCTGGTCTCTGAGGGCATGGGGGAGTCAGACTCCATGGGCTGGTGGTTTGCTCCAGGAAATGAGAAGGATTTCTGTGTCTAGCCCTCAGATGTGTGCTGCATGACCAAAGGCATCCTAGGGTTCTATGTGGACAAGGTCTTCAGGAATCATGAGGAGTCAGACCCCAGAATCCAGAGGGGTGTCAGCACCATTGCCAATTCTTTCCTCCGCATTCGGAATGCCCTGGAGCAGTGTGTGAGTAACCGTCTCCCCAGTTAAACATGTTCAACCTATTTTGTTCCTTAGGGGAATAAGCTGGGCCATGTTTGTTCATCTATTTGACAAATATTTATTAAGCCCCAGTTAGGTACCGAGCTCCTTGATAGGGAGGAGAGAGGAGGGAAGGGGAGAGTGGGAGAGAGTTTCATATGCATTATTTCATTTGGTCCTGTGAGGTAGATTGGACAGATCAATAGTATTCCCATTTTAAAGATGAAACAGGCATAGAGAGATTAAATAAATTGCTTAATGTAATATAGAAAATATGTCAGAGAGTCAGGACGTGAACCTAAGTGCTTTGATGCCTAGACTAGTCCTTTGTACAGTACATTATAGTGCTTTTAAAGCATAGCTGAAACTTTGGTCCAAAGACAAGCCATTCTGGCCTACGCAGGCATTTCCTTACCCCATTGCCTTCTGGGGAGACTATCACTGGTTACCTAAGTGTCCTCCTGGGTTTTACTCTGCCTATACCCATCCTCAGAGAGGTGGGAGGATGTGACCAGTTTAGACTTTCTTAGACCTAGATGCCTAGAAGTCTCTAGGTTAATTGACAACTAAGAAATTTGTGTGATGGTGATGAGACAATGGGGGAAGAGTGAGTGTTGAGGAATCCAGCTTTGCTACATCAGTAGTCTGACTTATAGACTCTTTGGGGTTTCCTCTTTGGTCTTAGGTCCTTTCCAGGTTGTAGACAAATCCTTCTGAGTCATGTATCCTAAAGTAAAGACTCTTACATGAAATCACCATGGTATGGCAGGAGAAGCACTGGGCTGGGAATTGGCACCTGGGCACTGCTCTTGGTCTTTTCTCTAATGGTGTGGACTAGGGCAAGCCATCTTATTACTTTGGGTCTCAGTTTCCCCATTTGTCAGATGAGACTATTGATGCCTCAGAGCATTGTAAAACCCAAATGAGATAATGGATAGGAAAGCACTTTTGGAATTCTTTAAAACTGTCAAGGAGTAGCATTGATGTTAATATCAATTAATTATTAATACAGTACACAGTATTAATTAATATTAATAGCTAGTACTTATACAGCATTTTAAGGTTTTGAATATCTCATGAGATCCTCATGAAATAAGTGCTATTAAGTGGGCAGCTAGAGCATTGGGCTTGGAATAAGGAAGACAAATCTTTACAAATTCAAACTTGGCCTCAGACACTAGCTGTGTGATCCTGGGCAAGTCACTTAACCCTATTTGCCTCAGTTTCCTCAACGATAAAGTGAGCTAGAGAAGGAAATGGCAAACCACTCCAGCATCTTTGCCAAGAAAGCCCCAAATGGAATCACAGAGTCAGACATGACTGAAAACAACTAAACAATGTGGCCATGTGCATTCATCACTCTGGGCGTAGTTTCTTCATCTATAAAATGAAGGGTCTAGACTAGATAGCCTCTGTAGTACCATCAAGTTCTAAATCTAAATGCTGTGGTTTTGTATTTGTTATCTGGATACATAATATAAACTCTGGTTAAACAGAGATTTATAGAGCTGTATCAGAGGGACTCAGAAGACATCTTGTCCAACCACTTCATTTTACAGATGAGGAAACTCAGGTCTAGGGAAATAAAATGACTTGTCCAAAGTCATGCACAGGAAGTAATCCTTGAGCCCAGATCCTCTGACTCCAGGGCTCTTCCTACCACACCGGGGAAGGGACAATTTCATTCTTGTATCCCTCTCTCCCCATTGGTGAGCATAGTGACTGGAACATAGTAGGCTCTTTTGAGATATTTACTTATTCAAGTTCCCCAAGGTTCTTTGGGAAAGTTCAGCACTATGGGAGAAAATGTTGGGCTGTGGGATGGGGAGTGTCAGGGTGGTTGGGGGAGGGGAGCCTAAGCACGTTGTGGGCATAAATAGCTTCAGACCATGCTTATCACTTGGGATTTCTTCCCCTGTTTGCCACAACAGAAGCAGAGGAACTGTGAGTGTCGAAAAGAAACCACAGAGAAGTTTCAAATCATTGTCAGAAATTACGAACAGGTAACTAGGCTGGGGACTGGAGGGTGTGGACACAGACGGGCCCATCAGCCTTACAAGAGAGCCCCTCCCCCTTGCCAAGGCAACTCTCATTTGGAATTTGCTTTAGCCCCACCCAGACATCCCACCTGATTTTTGCAACTTCAAGTACCAACTTCTCCAGCTCCTACCATGAAAGCTGGTCTCGGCAAGCATTTCAAGAGGTGGCAGGGATTGGGAGGAGCCTGGATAGAAGACCTGAATTAGAGTCCAAACTCCCCCATTCGTTAGCTTTGCCCCCTAGCTTGAAGAGTCCCGCCTGATAATGCTTGTTGAATGAAGGAATGACCTTGGGCAAATCACTCATATCTTTGAGCCTTAACTTTCACATTTATAAAATGGGCATAATAATATTTGTACTACCGAACGAAACAGAAATTCTTATCCTTTTAGAGGAGCAGATTGGGATCAAGGCCCAGCCCTGCAATTAACTAGCTGTGTGATCTAAGACAAATCATTGCCTTTCTCTGGAACTCAAGTTCTTATCTGTCAAAGGAAAATAATGATGTCTCCTAAATAATAATGATTTTAAGGGTACACGAAGGTCCTCTGAAGTAGGGAAACTGTGGAAGCATGTTTAGTACAGGATATCCCAAAGAGTTCAGCAAATCTGCACTAAGACTTTTGGGACACTCTATATGAGAGAGTCAGTCATGAGAACTGACTCAAGAAGTAAGGCACCCTATAGAGAAAAGTGTGGTAACGGGGGAGAGGGGGAGGACAGTATGTTATGCTTAAAGAGAGTGGCCATATGCTTATTTCAACAATCAAACAACTATCCAGTGCCCCATGTGTATCAGGTACTGTGCTAACCACTGGGATACAAAGAAAAACTGACCCCCTCTCTCATTCTACTAAGGGAATTCTTTTTTTGGGGTGGTGGGCAAAGAATTATAATTATCCATGTGAGGCTTGGAGAAGCAACATTCATAATGCTGATCTGGGTTCAAGTTCACCTTGGATAGGTGTTGACTGTGTGATTCACCCTGGTTAGCTATTTACCTTCTCAGTGCCCCCAGGCAATTCTGTAAGATTAGAATTTACCCAACTCTGTCCACTGGGTGTGTCCATCTGGTGGTAGAGGGGGGGCAGTCTCCTCATCAGGAAGTAATTATGCCAATGAAATTACATGTCCAAAAGGAAATGTATGCATACATACATACATATGGATGTGTCTGTACATATTTATATTTGTTATTGTATAATCATTTCAGTTGAGCCTGACTCTCCCCATTTGGAGTTTTGTTGGCAAAGAGGCTAGAGTGGTTTGCTATTTCCTTCTTCAACTCACCTTATAGATGAAGAAACTGAAGCAAACAGGGTTAAGTGACTTGCCATGGGTAATATAGCTATTAAGTGTCAGAGGTCAGATTTGAACTCATGAAGATGAGTCTTTCTGACTCCAGGGCCCATGTTCTCTGCACTGTATCACCTAACTGCCCCAGAAGGGACCTTAGAGGCCACACAGTCTAACCCTTACTTTTTTGTAAATGAAAAAGGTGAATAGAAAAAAATGCTTTGGAAAGTATAAAGTGCTAAACAATGCCATTTTAGTGATGGATGATTATTTCTTATTATTACAGATGGAGGTTAAAGCTGCAGCCATTAAATCTCTGGGGGAACTAGACATTTTACTATCCTGGATCAGCCGGAATTACCGACATAAGGCTGCTACTAAGTAATGACCAAAGGACAATTCTCTACCCTGGGAAGAAAGTTGGATATTAGGGGCCTAACCATTATGGTGACCACACTCTACAAAACAAAAATCAGGACATGTGGGTAGCAAAGAAATAACCCTTTGGCAATATCTCAATAAAAAGTTTACTTGATTTTCTTGAAATTGGGACAGAGATGAAAAATTCAGGATTTGTTATCAAGGTACCAGTGATGGTTAGGCCAAATCTGGGTGGGGAGGATGGGTGTGAAGGGAGGGAAGGATGATGGGAAGGGTGTTAAGTCTACACAGAATATTTTATCAGGTTTTTGTCTTCACTGAAGGGATTTATGGGGAAGTTCTGGGTTTGGATTGGGGCACCGCAAGAACCCTGGCCATGGCATGGAATTCCATTGACTGGTATCAAGCTGTCCAGTCCCACTTGGAAGATGTCTTTCCCTTAAAGTTGCCAAACAGGTTCCTGCTCTATTTATGCCTTTTGGATGTACTTGTTGAAAAATTCCCTGCTTTATCCCTTGCCACCTCTGTGGGATGGGAAGGTCCTGGCTTCCCTCTAATTTATTGTGACATTGTTTGCCCCATGTCTGTGATGTCAGCTGGGCGATTAGCTGGGTAGTACATATTGTACAAAGTGTTTACTGCTTAAATAAACTCAGTTCTTCACCACTCCCAGAGAAGTGTGTTCTTTGAAGACAGGACTGTGTGGGGAGGGTTGGATTTGTACAATGTTGGGGCTGGAAAGGACCTTAGAGCACGCGTAATGTAACCTCCCCTCCCCTTCCAGATAAATGTATGATAGATGTTTTCAAATATTAAGGGTAATAATGATAGCAATCATAACTTTTGTATACCACTTCCATATGCACAAAGTAATTTATATAATATTTAAATTTATTTTAATATATCATTATATATAGTATTTATATTGTCTCACTTGATCCTAAGAATATTCCAGGAGGTAGGGGTAGCAGCAAGCACCCTCGAATACCCAGGATGGCTGCTAGCACAGGTTCTTAGATCTGCTTTTCTAAAAGAAAGCAACTCAAAATGGGTTAACAATCTTACTTTAATCAATCAAACATATATCATTTACCTAGTTCAGGGGGAAAAGTCAGCACCCTGGACTTCAGAGAATACAAACAGAAGTTACAACAGAAAATAACACAATTCAGCAGACAGGGCTTCCAGATGTCTGACTATTACATCCATACCTAGTTAGTTACCAGAAAAGGAAGCACCAACATCTGGATTTTCAAAGCTCAACAGCTGCCCAGAGTCTCATCTGGCCAAATCATACAACTCTTCCCAAAGTGAGCCCCAAAGCAAAACCTCACATCAGGGTATATATAGCCTTCTCCTGGGTCAGAGAAAGTCTTGACCCACTTGACCCACTGCCCAATCACAAAGTAACAAGGTGTGGGTGTTCCTGAAAACCAAGCCTCCCACCACAGGCTCCAGGTGACCACATTCAGCCTATTAGGGGGCAGAGTATATTTTCAAATGAGGGAATGTTCTCAGAGTTACCTAAGCCCCATCAAGGGGCCAAGGGGCAGGGAAGATCTTAAATTCCCATTACAGTAGGTGCTATCATTATCCCCATTTTACAGATGAGGAAAATAAAGCAAACAAAGATCAAGTGACTTGCTCAGGCAAATACAGCTCGTACTGTCTGAGCATGGATTTGAATTCACTTCTTCCTGACTCCAGCTCTCGCACTCCTACTATTTCACCTAGAGTCAATATCAGAGCTAACATTTGTTGGGTGCTTTGAGGTTTGTAGCATCCATTACCGAGGATCAGAGATGTGGAGCAGGAAGGGATTTTAGAGATCACCAAGTCTGATGTCCTTATTTTACAGACAAGGAAACTGAGGCAGAAAGAGGTTGAGTGATTTGAGTGGGGTCACACTTTTAATTGGGCAGCTAGGTGGAATAGGGCCTGAAATTAGGTAGACTCATCTTCCTGAGTTCAAATCTGGCACCAGACACTTACTGGCTGTGTGATCCTGGGAAAGTCACTTAACCCTGTTTGCCTCAGTTTCCTCATCTGTAAAATGAGCTGAGGAAGGAAATGACAAACCACTCCAGTATCTCTGCCAAGGAAACCCCAAATGGGGTCTTGAAGAGTTGGGCACAACCAACATGACTAAACAACATATACTGTTAATTAATAAGTATCTGAGGTCAAATTTGAACTCAGGTCTTTCTGACTCCAGGAATGTCTACTACCACTACTACCACTACTACCACCACCACCATCACTTTCACTACTAGTTAACATTTACATATCACTTACAGTGTAAATAATTTACTATGTAAGCAAAAAAAAAAAAGTACTTTATATTTATTACCTCATTTGACCCTCAAAACAATACTGAGAGGTAGGTACTATTATCTCCATTAACAGATGAAAAAACTGAGGTTGACTTGTCTAGGGTGGTACATCTAGGAAATATCTGAAATACCTAAATTCAAACTCAGACCTTCCTGACTTCAGTCCTAGTGCTGTAACCACTGTACTACCGATCAGATTGGTGCCAAAGTGGATCTGTCTGCCTAGTAGACAGGTCCCTATTACTGAAAGTGCCCAAAGTCTGTGGTAGAAAGAATTCCAGTTTGGGTTGGACTCAGTAGTCTCAGACATCCCTTCCCAATATGAGACTCTGATTCTAATATGAGGAAACAAAAGCAAAGGGGCTCACCCAGGATTCCTGAGCTGATTAATGATAGAGCAAGATAGGGAATCAGGCCTCCTCCCTCCCAAATCAACACTCTTCCTGGTATTACCTGATGAGAGAGAAATGGGGAAGCCAGAATTAGACTTTCCTTTGTCCAGCATGCACTCTCTCCACCTGAATCCTCTTCTGTTCCAAATGTATGCTCCCCTCCTCCTTTTCATCCAGAAGACTTAGATAAGGACATATCCTTGGGTAGTGCTAGGTGGAATGAGAACTGAGAGGAGGTAACTGTTAGGGAACAAATAGACTGGAAATTTCAGAGTAGGGAGGAGGTCTGGGGCTAGGCACTGGGTACACAGGGAAGATGTTGGCAATCTTTGGGACACAGCTTTGGCCTTCTAACTTATTTATTTGTAATTGTAATAGCTAGTATTTGCGTAATGGTTTAACATATGCAAAGAACTTTATAAATATTATTTCATGGGGCAGCTAGGTGGCACAGTGAATAGAGCACCAGCCCTGAAGTCAGGAAGACCTGAGTTCAAATCTAGCCTCAGACACTTAACACTTACTAGCCCTGTGACCCTGGGCAAGTCATTTAACCCCAATTGCCCAGCCTTCCCCCCTCCAATAGGCTAATAATAATGTTGTTTCATTTTATCCTCATGATAACCCCATTAATGCTTGAGCTCTTTAACAATAATAATAGCTAACATTTATATAGCATTTACATGTACAGGCACATAGGGTCTGAGGCTAGTAACTCTCTTGACCTCAAATCCTTCATCTGTTAAAAGAGAATGTTAGATTGGATAACCTTTGAGTTCCCTTCTGGCTCCAAATCCATGATTCTATGAGTATAGTACAGTCCTGGAGCGAGGGGGGGGGAGGCTTTTTTCCTGGATTTTAAGTGGATATCACCAGCAGTAGCTCCGAAGTCATATCTGTTAATATGAATCATATCTGGACCCTCAGGACCCAAGGGTGTAGCTCATCTTTGCCATCTTTGCTGAATTAGATATTGATGTGCTCACCTATCTTGCATATCAACTTTGTTAGTCAATTCTTTATGTTCATGTTTCTAATTATCATTTAATAAAATTATCATTTTTGTTCTGTCATTTCAGGAAGCTAAAACGTGTTTAGCTCAGTGCTGGCACATTATATATAAAAGCATTATATTAGTGCTTTTCCCTTTCCCTTCCTACCTTGTTCCTAGTGTAATTTCATTTCAGAGAAAATAGAAACAAAATAAAAATTGAATAGCACTCCCTTTTCTTTTTTTGCAGTGATCATTCACCCCAAGCAAAGCTCTAGTCCCTTCTTTCATTCTTTGTCTCCAAAAATAGCTTTTAGAAATGCAAGAAACCAACCCTTTTTTGGGGGGGTTTGTTTCACTTAGCTTTCCTTGCCAGCCTCATCTCACTCTGAACTTTAGTGTGCCCTAGTGATTCTATTTTTTACAGGATTTTGCCACACTGTCATATTCATTCTTTGTTACCTGACCTTACTTTCATCTTCTTTAGACTCCAAACCCTTAATTGATTGGTGAGTTCCCTGTGAATCCACATGTGTCTTTTTATACTAATCCCATTTTTTTCTTATCATTGGAATGGATTACATTCACGTCTTCAGTATTTCATCTTTAAGAGCATTCCATTCTTCTGGGAACATTTTTCTTGATGGGATTCCACTTATCTTTCACTTGAACCTTTCAAAATATACTTTCAAAAAAATCTAGGCTGCAAGTTGGAAAATGCTTAGATTTCCTTTCTGTCACAAACTTAAGGATAGTGTGGTTACTTCCCCATAAGGTTCCCATTATTTCCATTCCAGTGACCAGTTCCTTTTTGTTAGTGAGAATCAGTTGCAGAATAGGATTTCCCCTTGTTGGCTCCTTTGCCTTTTGAAGGACAAAATTATAGCTAAGGCAAATTATTAGCTGCTCTGCTTTTGGCAGAGAGAAAGCTCCAGCAGCTGTCTGGATAATTGAAGTCCTCCCATTACTATTATATTATTCCTCTGTGACAGGCTTGTTGTCTGTTTTTCAGACTCATCTATTTCCTCTTTCTGGACAGGTGATCTGTAGTATACTTCAGTGAATTTGTTTAGGGGCAGCTAGGTGGTGCTCTGGATAGAATACTGGTCCTGAAGTCCAGAGGGCCTGAGTTCAAATCTGGTCTTAGATTCTAGGTATGTGACCCTGGCCATATCACTTAACCCTAATTGCCTCAAAAAACAAACAAAAGAAAGATCATCTGATTATCTCTCTAGTACCTTCCCTCCATCCCCTCCATTAACCTTTATCCAAATAGTTGTCATCATGTTTTCCTTCTCAGGTTCCCGTATTTTCTCAGAAGTACACCTTTGTAACATACATTAGTAACCACACACACACACACACACACACACACACACACACCCCTTTCCCTATACCTTTTCTGTTGTATAAAGTATACCCATCCAGAGCCATAGTCGTGGATTTTATCCCATTACATCTCAACAAAGTCTAATTTGCCTCCTTAGTTAATATAACAATAGGATCTCTGATTTCCCTTGTTTGTTGCCTAAAATTTCATCATTTGTGTATAAACAAATGAGGTCAGGGCTTTTATTATAGGCTCTTTTCTTGGATTTTATCCTCTGTGAATTTCTACCTCTCAGCTAGTATTCGTGCTTTTTGGTGGCTCCTCTATAACACCTAATTTAGGAATATATCTCATATGCCATTACATATGTCATTATATATATACATATGTGTATCTATGTGTGTGATATGTATGTATCACACACACATATCGCACACATATCACACACACACACACACACACACACACACAGTCTTCTCCCTCTTTAGTTTATCCGTGGTTTCTTTGAACTACTTGTGAAAGTTTAGACCCAAACCCCACTTAAGCTTTTATTGTCAATTATTGCTCTTAATAACCTGACATCATACTCTAGTTACTCCTCTGACTTAAAAACTACACAGTTGCAGCCTCACTCCCCTCCCCTTCAACCTTGCATCAATCACCTGTCTGCTTCACCAATTTGCCACCCTCACTCCCACCAATATAATAATAATCACAACAACTTTCATTGTCTATAACATCAATTATGTGTTAGGCGCTGTGATAAGCACTTTACAAATTTTCTCTCGTTTGAGTCCCATGACAGCTCTGAGAAGTAGATGCTCTTATTATCTCCATTTTATATTTAAGGAAACTGAGACAGGAAGAGGTTAAATGACTTACCCACAGTCACACTGCTAGTGAATGTCTGAAGCTGGATTTGAACTTTGGTCTTCCTGAATCCAGACCCATATCTCTATCCACTGTACCACATAGCCATATCTAAATCTACTTGTATCAGTTTTCTTTTTATTGTTGTTTGGTTGTTTCAGTTGTGTCTGACTCCTTGTGACCCCATTTGGGGTTTTCTTGGCAAAGTACTGGACTGGTTTGCCATTTCCTTCTCTAGCTCATTTTATAGATGAGGAACTGAGGCAAACAGGGCTAAGTGACATACCCAGGGTCACACAGCTAGTAAATGCCTGAGGCCACATTTGAACTCTGGTCTTCCTGACTCTAGGCCTGGTACTCTATTCACTGAACCACCTAGATGACAATTTTCTTAATCCTTTAATTATTCTACTTACTTTTTCTCACTTATTTAGACCAGTCTTTCCAGCTACCTTATCCTTACCTTTCAAGAGGCCACCCTTTCAAATTCTATTCTCTATCCCTTCTTAATCCTTAAAAAAATCCTTAACCATCAACCATACTTGCTGGTTCAATGGGATTATTTTATTAGGATTCTTCCCAGATGTTGGAGATGGAGCAGAGGGGAAGAAGCTCAGGCTGTTGGCAGTAACAAAGATCACAAGACTACAGATTTAAAGTTGAAAGGCACTCTGGAGGTCATCTTGCCCAATACTTAAATTTTACAATTGATGAAACTGAGATTCTAAGGGAGGGAAGTGACCAATGCTAGAATTCAGGTTTTCCAACTCATAATAGTTTGGCTCCTACAAAAGCTTTGGATTTAAAGTAAGAAGACTAGGTTTGAATACCAACTCACTTTCTCACCAACTCACTAACTCAATAAATCTGTGAAATATAGATGTTTTCTGAGGCCCCTTCAAGTTCTAAAGTCTTCCAATCCTATGTTTCATGACTTTAATTCCAGAAGGGGCAATAGTACAGTAAAACAATCACTAACATAGACCTGGGTTAAGATTCTGCCTCTGACAATGGACAAGTCACTTCATTTTTCTTATATTTAGTTTCCTCATTTGTAAAATAAGATCAGAATATTTCCATTGCCTACTTTGTGAGCAAAGTGCTTAGTAATTCTTAGCATGCTGTATAAGTTTGAATTTTTATTATTTTCTGAAGATAAAGCCAGTTGGCCATGGAGGCCCAGACATGGTGTCATGATAAGAATAAGGGAGACCTAAGGAAACAGAAATAAGGCAACCTTGCCCATCAGTTTGAGGGATGGAAAACCAAAAAAGAATAAATATTCTTAGGTTTTGGATGGAGCAAGAGGCTCTTCCTTTCGTCACTCCCCACCTTTCCTAGGAATGTGGCCTGGGCCCCAGGCTGGGAGGAGTTCCCCAGACTCCATGCCTGCCAAAGGGAAAAGTCTCTTACCTGTTGAAGAAAGCTGAGAAAAATTTCTCCCCTCCCATTACATCTTTCTCCCTACATTCTCCTCACTTTCTCTGAACTCATCTGCCTCTAGCCTACCCAACCCTTCCAAAGGCCCTGCAGGTTGGAAAGTCTTCCCAGTCTTACCACAGCAAATGACACAACCAGGTAGGAAGCTGTTTTGAGATATGACCACATACTGGATATGACTTAATGAACAGGGTAAAATTCTCAGCAGCAAATTCAGGATTTGCCCTATGCAGAAAAGGAAGATGTGGTTTGTTTTTTCTTCTTTATATTCTCATAGTTTTCTCCCCAGGGCTAACTTGGCCAGGAAGATACCTTTATTTTATTGAAAAAGGGATCTCACCCTCTCTCTCATATCCAGTTTGCCTTTCATCTCTTGGGATTTTATAAATTGACACCTTAACCCTATTTCTTTTTTTGGGGAATTGTGTGAAGCTGCAATAGATTTGGATACTAGTCCAATACTTCTCCCTTCTACCCAAAATAGCCCAGGGTCTCCTGGTTCTACACTTAGATGGATGTTGGATCTTGGATGTTATTACCACGGACCATTCAGTCTTTGGCTCCTTATAGCTCCTAGTCAGAGTAAACTCTAGGCAATTGATAAATATCACTGATGTAAATTTTTGTCTAGGACCGCTAGGTGGCGCAGTGCAGGACCTGGAGTCAGGAATATTCATCTTCACTAACTCAAATCTGGCCCCAGACACTTCTTAGCTGTGTGACCCTGGGCAAGTCACTTAACCCTGTTTACCTCAGTTTCCTCAGTAAAATGACCTGGAGAAGGAAATGGTAAGGCACTCCATATCTCTGCCAAGAAAACCCCAAATTGGGCCACAAAGAGTCGGACACAATTGAAATGACTGAACAACAACAAAATCTTTGTCTAGATTTCCCTGGATGGAGATAACAGAATCTTCAGTTCCCATATAAACACTCATACAGTCAAATGATATTGAGGACAGGCTGGGGTATGTTGGCAAATAATTTAACATCCAGCTTTCTGAAAAAAAATGTACATATAATAATATATGTGTGTGTATACACACACACACACACACACACACACACTGAAATTTCTAATGCAGTTTAATCTGCATTATTTACATTTTCTATCACTTTCTTAAGTTTAGAAAAAACTGAAATGAAGTGAGATAAATGAAAAAAATAAACCAACCCCTGATTTGCAGTTAGTCACTTTCTGAGTTGTAAATGCTCACAATAAAAATTTAACAATCTACTCTTCTAGCTGATATGAACTGGCTCCCACATATCATTGGAGAGGATAGTATTTCACCCCACAGAGAATGCAGAAAACATAAAGTATTTAAAGTAGCCCAGAAAAAAAGTGTGCAAAATAGACAAAGTAACTCTTAATAGATCATAGAGAATCAATGCCATTCTTCTCCATCTCTGGTGTTGTCCTAGCTTTTGGACTCTTCCTCAATGAAACTGAATTTGCGACTACCAGGAGATCAAAAACATAGCATTATGATAATTGACTCTTTTTCTCCCACAGTCAGTGGGAGACTGACAGTAATATCAATTCCTTTGATATTACTTTCCATACACACTCCACACTGTATATATCTTGTATATACGTTTTTTCCATGTTGTTTCTCCCATTAGAATGTGAGTCCCTTGAGGGCAGGGATGTGTTTTTGCTTTTCTTTGTACCCCAGCACTTAGTACTGTTTCTGGCACATAGTAAGTATTTAAATGCTTGCTGATTAATTGCCTGACTGACTACACAGTCTTCCCTGATTCATAGTGTCACACTGTATTTTGGACTCCATTTAGAAGGGAAATACATTTGCACCTTTACTATCCAAATTTACTGTAGTGAGAGGGAACAGAGAGGTTGCCATGATGTAGTGGATGGAGTTGACCTTAAATGCCTGTAAGAACTCTTTCGTGTATAAAATCATAGATTCAGTTTAAAAAAAAAAAACAACTAGCAGCAAGCAAAGCCAAGCAAAACAAAAACTCACAATATAAATACAAGTAAAATAGGAAACTGTATTGTTTTGGAAGGAACCATAGTCAACAAACCAATATCAATAGGAGGTTGATAATGAATACACACACACACACACACACACACACACACATATGCATATTTCTTAGCATCACATGGAATTAATAAAAAAAATCAACTGTATCAGAACACAAAAGTATTGAAATGAATGCACAAATGTTTATTATTCTTATATTTTACACTTTCTGAAGATATTTTAAATGGAATTTCTCTTTCCACTTCTATACAGTAAATTTTATTGGTAATATGCTAAAATGTTTTATGAGATTATTTTATAATCCTGTAACTTGGCTAAGTTGTTTTAATTAGCTTGTAGTTGACTCATTAAGGTTTTCTAAGTATCCCATCACAGTATCAGCAAAAAGTAATGGTTTCATTTCCTGTTTGACTAAGCTTATTCCTTCCATTTCCTTTTCTTCTCTTGTCACTATAGCTAGCATTTCTAACACTATATTGAATATCAATAGTGATAACTGACATCTTTGTTTTACCCCTAATCTTTTTGGAAATGCCTTTTATTTATTCCCAGTATAGATAATGCTGGCCCTCAGTTTTAGATAAATGCTACTTATCATATCAATTAAAGATCTTTAATGTTTTTGAAAAGGGATATTGCACCTTCTCAAAAGCTTTTTCTGTTTCCATTAATATAATATAATATTATATATATATATATAATATTGTTGATGTTATTGTTATTAATACTGCCAGTTATGCATATAGTTTTCCTAACATTAAACCAGACCTACGTTCCTGGTATAACTCCATCTTGGTCATAGTGTGTAATCTTTGTGATATGTTGCTTTGGTCTCCCTATTAATATTTTAATTAAAGTGTTTGCATCAATATTAATTAGGGAAACTGGCCTATAGTTTTCTTTCTCTGTTTTGTCTCTCCCTGATTTAGGTATCAAGACCATATTTGTATCACCAAAGAAGGAATTTAGTAGTGCTTCTTTCTCTATTTAAAAAATGTGTTCTATTGGGATTTATTTTTTAAAATGTTTTATAAAATTTACTTGTAAATTTTTCTGACCTGGGCTTTTTGGGGGGGAAGAGGAGGGTAAAGTTCATTTATGGCTTCTTCAATATCTTTTTTTAAGATTAAGCTAGGCACTTTATTTTGGCTCTGTTAATTTGGGCAGTTTACATTTTTTTTTGGTAAATATTCAACCATTTCATTTAGATTGTCAGTTTTGTTGGCATATAATTGCTCCTAATAAATATTTTTATTTTTTCTTTGTTGGTTGTGAATTCACTTTTTAAATTTTTGGTGCTGATAATTTTGTTTTCTTCTATTTTTTTAAAAACTATGTTCTATTGCTTTGGCTGCATCCAAAAATTTTGGAATGGTATTCCATTGTTGTCATTTTCTTTAATGAAACTATTGATTGGTTCTGTGATTTGTTCCTTGAACCAATGATTCTTAAATTAGCTCTCCTCAAACCATTTTCCAAGTCAGTGGTTTTTATTATGAGGTACCTTATAGCTTCTTCTTCTTTTTTTTCTCCCACTAACTTTGTTTTAATATTTCTTTCTGTCTCATGGAATCATTAGTTTCTATTTGGTCAATTCTAATTTTCAAGGCATTTTTTCCTTCTAGGTAAAGTTTTGTACCTCTTATTTCATGTTTTCAATTCTCTTTGCATATCTTTCTTCCATAGCTCTCATTTCTCTTCCCATTTTTAACTTTTAGCAGTTTCATCTGGTTTAAAAAAATCATTTAAAATCACTTTTATATCATTTCCCCCCTGGAATTCTAGTTGGATTTGTGCCTAAACTGTGTTTTCCTTGGAGGTTTTACTTGTAGATGCTTTAATAGTAATTTTCTTCTTCAGGGTTTGTATCTTGAGCATTCCTATTACTGTAATAGCTCTTTATGGCATGATTATTATTTTTTCTTTGCTCATTTCTTTGACTCAGTGTGGGGAGGGGGCATTCTGCATCTTGTAGGACGAATATATGGACTGGGATTTTGTTCTCTTGGGCTCTTCTGTTGCTTTTTGGGGGGTATAGAGGATTAAATTATTCCAGGGTCTCAGGGACATCTCAGGCTGGGGACCTGTATGTTTTCAGGGCTCTCAATGTGGTTGATCCAGAGTCAAGTCTACTCACTGCCCTCCTGGTCTCACCTCTGTATATTCCTGACCTGGGATGGGGTCTGTGCAATAGTTCTATGGGCTTGCCCCTGATTGGAACTTCCAATAGACTGTTGTTGGTATCAGCCCCTATCAGTCAACTGGAAAACCCTGCAGATTCAGAGTGACAGAATTGCAGCCTCCCCATTGAACTGGGATGCCTGCCCTGGTTATTGCATTGTAGGGTTGAGACTAGGCTGAAGGGTGGAACTGAGATCCTGCTCAGTTCTTGGGGTCAGAGCTGCATAGGAATATTTGCTTCTGAATTTGTTCCTCGCTCATTACACAGCCTAGGGTTCATGACTGCTCCTCCCTCTGGAATCTCCACTACTACCTTCCCCCAAACCCAGGTCTCTTCCTTTGTCCACCCTGGATCTCTGACCTGAAAGTGAGTCGTGTCCAGTTGCTCTGAAATGACCTTGATGAAGTCATGCTGGTTCTTTTAAATTACTGCTTACTTTTCTAAATGTTCACTACTTTTAAAATAAGATATTCTATAGTTTTCTAGGAATCAAAGTCAAGCTTATTGACTTTATAGTTTGCAGACTATTCTCCTCCCTATTTGCCTTTGTCCAGACTAGTAGCACTTCTCCTGGTCTCTGTGATCTTTCCAAGATCCCTGAAAGAAATTGCATCTGCCAATACTTTCAGTACCCAAGGTAGTTGGTCTGGGCCAGGTGACACAGACTCATCAATGGCAAATAGATGCTCTTTGATTATCTCCTTACTTACTTTATGTGTCAACTCCCTAATAGTCAATTTTGTTCTGCCTTCCCTGGCTCCCTTTAACCACCAAATAAAAATCTCATCTTCTTTGGGAAACCTTGCCTAAGCCCTCTTCATCTCCTCTCTTAATTATTTCTTGTTTTTCCTGCATATAGCTTATCTGCACATATTTGTTTGCTTATTGGCTCACCTATTCAATTGTAAGCTCCTTGAGGGCAGGGATGCCTTTTGTCTCTAGTGCTTAACACAGTATCTGGGGAGTAGTAGTGCATACTAAATGTTTATTGACTGACTGTTCTGCTTCTGCTCTTTTTAGTTCAAAGATAATTTTTTTTTCATGACAGAGAAAAAGATAAACAAAGTCAGAAGCTCTGGCTTCTTTCCATTGTCAGTTATCATCTTCCCATTTGAAATAGTCTTATCTCTCTTTTTGTCTTATTAACTGTAATTTTATTGTTATCTTTTGTTTCTTACATAACCAGAATTTCTTCAAGTATGCTTTCCCATACCCCTTCCATAGAGTTATTATATAGTAACCAATAAAATATTTAAAGAGAGGAAAATAATTAGTAAAATTGATCAGTACATCGTAAAAGTATGAAAATATATGCAGTTTTCCATATCTATAAAGCTCTCACTTCTGCAAAGGAGTTGGGAGGAGGTATATTCTCATTTCTCTTTTTTTTTGGGGGGGGGTCCATAGTTGTTCTTTATAATTTTGCAACATTAATTTCTTATTTTGTGACTATTCTTTCCATTTAGGAGGCATTGTTTTCTTAAATTTGCTTATTTCACTCTGCATTTGTCATAAGTATGTACTTCTCTGTCTCTATGGTATTCATTATTTCTTGCAGCACAGTAATATTCCACTAAAGTTATGTACCATTATATTAGCCATTCCCCAATTGATGGGCACCCACCTTGTTTCCACGTCTTTGTTATATTTGTTATGTATGAGGCTTTCTCCTTGAGGTCCAAGCTTACTAGTAGGATCTCTGTTTCAAGGGATATGGATATTTTAGTGACTTTATTTGCATAAGTCCAAATTGCTTTCCAAAATGGTGAGCCTGATTCACAACTGCACCAATAAGACATCAGTGTCAGATGAAGCCAATGCAGCAGAGTTACAGGATGTGGAAGACTTGTAACTTGTACCATAGGAGGAAGTAACCAAACCAGTGAGATCCTAGCTAGATGTTTTTGAAGTGGTTCTTTCCCTTATGTAAATGTGAAAGATCACTGGACTTTGGTTTGGAATCAAAAGACTTGGGTTTGAACCATGGTTCTGCTCTTGTGCAACTATGGAAAAGTGATTACTTTTACTGTGACTCAGAATTTTGTCTATAAAATAAGGGAATTGGATTACAGTCAGGGGTGGGGAACCTATGGTCTTGAGGTCACACATGACCTCAAAGCCCATAGGTTCCCCACCCCTGGACTAGATGGTCTCTCACTCTCTTCCAGCTTTAATGTTCTATGATTTTGTAAACTGTTGCTTAGTGTGAATTACATGCTCCTCACAGGCAGCTGAATTCAATTCAATTTGACCAATTTTTCTAGAATATTTGAGAGGCAACCTGACAAAGGGCACAGAGAATGGGACTGGTAAGACCTTGGTTCAAGTCTTGCCTTTGACACATACTGACTCTGTGACCTTGGGCAAATCACTTAACCTCTCTGCATCCTAAGCACAGAAATGTATCGATAGAGGCAGAGCTCCTCTCAGGGAGTTCCTTTCATTGATGAAATTATAGGTTCAGTTTATATTCTCTATGCAAATGTTTAAACCATTTTGAGAGAGACAAAAAAGAAGAAGACCTGTCCATATCTCGGGGAAGCTTGTGATCTTATTAGAGAGAAAGATGACAGTCAAACCTATCAGGGAGCAGTATTACACAATAGTTTGACCAAGTCTCCAAACGTGCAATATAGAGAGAGATCAGAAGAAGGACAAGTAATCACGGACCAAGTGGGCAAGTGAGGAAGGAAGGCAGGCTACGTGGAGAACCACAGATAATAGAACTGGAAAGGAAAGGAACAAGCATTTATTACATGATTACTATATTTCAGGCACTTGACAGAGATTATTTTACTTTATCTTCACAACATCCTGGGAGAAGCAATGATGATTTCCATTTTACAGTTGAGGAAACTGAGGCAGACAGAGGTTCAATGATTTGTCCAGCTAGTAAGTGTCTGAGGCAGATTTGAACTCAGGTCTTCCCAAGTCCAGGACCAGGACTCTATCCATTGTGTCACCTAGCTGCCTCTAATTCAATCTTTCTTTTTTACAGATAAGGAAAATGAGAACTGGAGAAGTTAAACAACTTACCCAAGGTCATATATGTATCATATCTTGAATCTGAACATAGGTCTTCTGACTTCACTGCATCACTGATGAGTTAGAGCTAGAACTGAGTCTTCAGGGTTTTATTTTTTTTTTCTTTTGGAGGAAATCAGGGCTAAGTGACTTGCCCAGGGTCACACAGCTAGTAAGTGTCTGAAGTCGTATTTGAACTCAGGTTCTCCTGACTTAAGGACCAGTGTTCAATCCTCTGTGCCACCTAGCTACCCTTAGAAATGAGTTTTGAAGGATGGATGAAGAAGACTATTCTGTTTGGAGGAATGACCACTGTGTTTGGGAGGCAGTGAGGGTAGTTAGGATATAGTCTAACTGGAGGAGAAGGTTCGTGCACACAATCATTGGGAGACAAGAACAAAAAGATAGATAAGATGTGCTCATGAGCTTTCTTCAGAAATTCAATGATTGGATCACTAAATGTTAGACCTAGCAGAGACCTTTAAAGTCCCCTAGTCTAGAGTTTCCCAACCATGTATCTCCAGGGGGTACAAAAACTTGTCAAAGGAACACTGGGAATATATTATCCTCTTGAAATGAAACAACTTTATTTCTTATGTATTAGAGGGAATGTGGCTTGATTCAAGTCTGACCTCTGTCTGAAGTGACCCAGGGCAAGTCACTTAACCCCTGTCTGCCTGCACCATAAAATGGGAATAATAATGACCCCTCCATTCCCCTCCCCGCAGGGTTGTTGTGGGGATCAAATGAGTTACTATTTTAAGTGGGTTTATTCCTGGGTATAGTAAGCGATTACTTAGCATCTCAGTCCACCAGACAAATCTCTAAGACTCTAGGTCGCAGAGAACGTGCAATGGTAAAACAAATTTCCTTACTAGGGAGTTTCCTATACCAATGAGATCAAAGAATTAGCCCCTGCTTCTCTCTCTTGTGTACATTTGCATGGTAAACTCTAAAATGTACTTCCTTTCATCTTGAATAGGGCGTACAAGATGGTTTACTGAAGTGAAGGTTGGGCACCTCGGTGACCTCCCCTCAAGTCCAGTGACCTCAGCTTATAGATGAGGAAATCAGCCCACAGAGGAAGTCACTTGCTTGAGGTTACATACCTAGTAAGTTGCAGAGCCAAGACTCAAAGGTTTTCCCATTCTGAGTCTTGGAAGTATTCCTGTCCCATTTCCCATTCTAGAAGGCAATAAGGTGGGGTCAGAAAAGCTAGAGGCTGGAAACAGTGGAACTATATCTCCTGGGAATCCCTCAGGCATTTATTCTTTCCAGGATCTCAGCCTAAAAAACCCACAATTACACCTGCTTTAGGAATTGAGGAAATGCCCTAGTAATGGAGAAATTCCGAGGGAGTTCCAGCCCTTACATGTCTGGTTCTCACTTCCTTCATTCTACCTGCTTATAAGTGGGAGCCTACTCAGCTTGAGACAGACACCACTCCAAGGAGACAGAGCCAGCACTCCCAAGTCAAGGTAGGACACCCCACTCTTTGTCACACTGTTTTCTCTTCCTTTACCACTCAGGGACCTGCCTGAAAGCCTGTGGGCACAAAGCACTCTTCTAACAAGGCCAAAGGCATGGGTTTACTAACTGAATCTGCCAGTTAGGACTGCTCAGTTTTATAATAATGACATATAGTTTGGTACAAGTCATAACCTTGGAGAAATGACTCAAAACATGTGTCTTCCCTTTCGAGAAGTCAGCTCCCTTTTGGTATGGTAGATAAAAGCACTCATTCTAGAAATGGCGGGGGTGGGGGTGTGGTAGAGCTCCAGGCCTGGAATCATGAAGACCTGAATTCAAATCCAGCCTTAAACACTTCCTAGCTGTGTGACCCTGGGCAAGTCACTTAATCATTTCCTTCAATTTTCTCATCTATCAAATGAACTAGAGAAGGAAATGGCAAACCACTCCAGTATCTTCGCCAAGAAAACCCCAAAAGGGATCACAAAGAGTCGGATATGACTGAAAAATGACTAGACAAAAACTCTAAAAGGGGAAATGCAGAATTCATTGGCTCTGTATTTCCCAGTGCTGATTTAATCACTCAGGGTTTGGATTAATAGACCATTTTCTTTTTGGTGCCTACCACATAGCAGCTGTTTAATAAGTACTGACTGGACAAATGGCCACCACTTCTCTGGTGGAATAGCTAAGAGGCCAAGTCATTCCAGAAGGCTTGATTTTCATTGATAAAAAGCAGCAGAAACAGAATTTTAAATCAGACCCTTCAACTTCTGTACTGAGTCAGTACTTTTTTCTATTATATCCTCGTAGCGTCTTCCTATAGAATGTAAGTTCCCTGAGGGCAGGGACTAGTTAATTCTTATCTTTGTGTCTCCAGCACTTAGGACAATGCCATGCATCTAGTGGGTGTCATTTATCAAAATGCTTGTTAGTTGAGGACAAGAAATCTAAGGAGTAGACTGTAGAAATAGTCAGGCAGACTTTGGGATTTTTGAGAGCAGGGACCATGTCTTAAATTACTTTGTGTACTCATCCTGTCCTCTCCCTCCCCTCACTGCCTTGTAATCTCCCATCATACCCTAGTAACAAGTATGACACCAAGCCATACCCAAGCAATACAAAGCAATGCTTTGTAGGCAGTTAGGTGGTGCTATGGATAGAATGTTAAGCCAGGACTTTGGAAGACCTGAGTTCAAATCCAGCCTCAGACACTTACTAGCTGTGTGACCTTGGGCAAGTTGCTTAAGCCTGGTCTGCCTGTTTCTTCAACAGTAAAATTAGGACCATAATAGCCATTACTTCCTAGGACTGTTGTGAGGATCAGATAAGATATTTATAGAGTACTTTCATAGTGCCTGGCACATAGTAGGTACTTAGTAAATATGTGTCCTTTTTCTTCCTTCCACTGAACATATATCAGGTTTGTTGAAATAAGCAGGTTGATTGGCATTTTCTGATAGATGTCCTTTATACACAGGGCACTGTAGAAATTTAATTAAATATTTATTCATTCAATTCAATAATGATTCAACAAATATTTATTACCCATAATGTGTGCAGAGTAGCAGCTAGGTGTCACAGTGGATAAGTGCGTGCCTGGGACAGGGTACCAGCTCTGGAAACCCCCTTGAACTCTCCTTGAATTTTTCCGCTTAATCTGGTGTTCTCCTGAGGCTATAATTCCCCTTTCTCTGTTACCTGTAAACTAACCCAGATCTACAAGTTCAGTTACCTCCAGCTACTTCTCACCTTTGATCCTATCAAAACCTCATTTTCTTGGTTCCTGGCCTCCCACCTCTAGTCACCCCAGCCTACTGGCAACTCCCATCATGGTCCTCCCTAGACCCCTCTAATCACCTCAGACTACTGGGCCAATCCTAGATCCCTTTCACAGTCTTTCTGTATGTAAAATCCATCTCGACCTCCAGGAAGGTACTCAGATTCAATCTGGCCTGCTTGCCAATACAAGCATCACAAAAGTTCAGATTCATTCTGGCCCACTTGCATTATCAATACAAATGTTTAGCTTCCTTAAGAGTCTAACCAGTATGACAGATATTTAATAAACCTTCTTTTTCTTTAGTTGAAAGAAGGCTTAGGTTGAATTCATTCAGGCAGGATCTGTGTGTCACTATTTCAGGGTTCTAGCACCCTATGAAGGCCTGAGTGACCTAAGGGAAAGAAGGAGCTGGGTCCTTGTAAATCACCTCAAGGGTATCCAAGCCCCTAGGTGCTGGCAGAGATAGCTGATGCTTGTGACTGACCTCAGGGGTGGTTGGATGACCATAAAGGTTCTGTGTCCATGAGATGACAACAGGAATAGCTTTATGGGAGACCTCAGAGGTGACCAGCGCCTGTGGGTACCTGAGTCTCTATGGTTGACTTTAACAGTGACTGGGTCCCTGAGATGACGCCAGGATATCTGTAGCTTTGCTTTCTGGAACCATTTAAATGATTCAGCTATGTCTATGACTAAACTTGGAGAGAAAGATGTTGAAGCTGGCACAGTTTCCTATGCCCTCCAAGGTGATTTTCTGCTCTGAGATGATTAGGGACAACATTTATAGGATACAGTTTGGGGACCATTTCAGAATTGTCACCACTAAGCTTCTTCCTGATACATTCTCCTTAAGGATTGCAAAGTAGTACTTTCTGTGATCAAGATCTTAAGCCTGAATGCAAAAGAAGCCATCAATTTTACCTGGGTCGTGGCACCCATCTCCTCTGATGGGGAGGGAGATAGTGGGTTCTCACCATTAATTTGTTTTCCCTAAGAAAGGCCTTAGCTTTTGTGCTGCCTACTTTCCTAAAGAGAAAAATTTATGAAGGATTTTAGGCTGGAGAAATACTAAGAAATAATATTATTATTTAGGAAGAGCATTGACAAAGTGTAGTTGGTCTAGAGGGGTAATGATTGGAATGATGGGAGTGTGGGAGACCAAGCCATCTGAAGATGCCATGAATGCACTGAGGACATTTGGCCCCCAGAAGACAAGTCTTAAGAAGGGTGAACTTCTTAAAATGTCATACCCAGAACTGAAGCAGCTTAATAAATGCTTGTCAGCTTCTGACAGGCACAAATACTCTAGTTGTGGCCTAACCAGAGCAGGATGCAGAGGGACTCTCATTCCCCTAATCCTGGACATTATGACAACCTGACTTTAGCCTAGGATTGCATTAGCTTTGGTGGCTGCTATGCTACATGTTAACTTGTGTTAAACTTAGAGTCCACTAAATTCCCCAAACATTTTTCAGATAAACTGCTATCTAGCCTTACCTTCCCTATCTTGTGCTAATGAAATTGATATTTTGAACCCAAGTGTCAGATTTGACATTTATCCCTCTTAAATTTCATCTCATTGATCCACAAACATACTGGCATACAGAATAGCTGTAATGGTTGATGTACAAGTTGTTGCCATTGATGACAATAGTGTTCATTAGAATGACATCACTGCATGTTAATGCCCTCTACCTCCTCCCCATCAAATGGCCTTTCAATCTTCAAGACTTCACTTGAAGACCTCCAGGGAAGGGCACCTTCTGAAGACCTCTGAGGCAGCCCAACTAACCTTTGCAAGGGCCAAATTTTTAGAGTTTTCCCTTGCGTTAAGCCCCAGTTTACCTTTCTATAGCTTCCACCATAGCCAGTTCTGTCTGCAAAGGAAAGTAGAGTCATCCTTTAAAAAAAAAATTAATGTTATTGTTGTTGTTCACTTGTTTCAGTGATGCTTGACTCTTTGTGACTCCATTTGGGGGTTTTCTTGGCAAAGATACTGGAGTGTTTCGCCCTTTCCTATTTCAGATCATATTATAGATGAGGGAACTGAGGCTAACAAAGTTAAGTGACTTGCCCAGGGTCACATAGCTAGTAAGTGTCTGAGGCTAGATTTGAACTCAGGAAAATGAGACTTCCTGCATCCCAGCCTAGCACTCTATCCACTGTACCACCTAGCTGCCTGTTGGTAAAGTAGGTGAGAGCTATCTGAATGTCCTTTCCAGTCTTCAAGGTGGTTTATTTCTCCATTACTTACCTGATTATGGAGCCCAGGTTGTATATTATAGTTGTCTATGCATATGTCTTACCCATTTACTAGAATGTGAGGGCAGGAATGAAATTTTCTGGAAACTGTTCCTCCCTAGTGCTTACCAGAGTGCCCTTCACAAAGTAGGTACTGCTGTATTGTATTAAACAAACAAACAAGCAAACAATGGACTCTTAGCTTCTCCCTCAGACTGCCTGATATCTGCTTATTGTTTGTCTTTTGTTGACATCAGGGAAGTGATACCATGACATGCAAGTGAATTGAATTTAAGTGAGGAGGGCTATGCAAAGTCACCAGCCTCACTTGTACCTCTGGAGCCATCTGGGTCCAATGGCCAGAGATCAGGACCACTGGAAATAGCTCAGGACGCAGTGGGAGACCTTGGCCTTTTCAAGCTAAGGTCTTTAAAGTTTAGTAAGAGACAAGGCAAAGAATGACCTCTTAAAAAAAATAGATCTGGGAGGGGAAGACTCTCAGGATTTCTGGCCATAACAGAAAGAATTGCTATTTACATTCATTCTGAGCCAATCCAGGGCCAAACCAAGTAGGGCTCAGCCTGGGCCCTATTGCTGGCTAATCAATGAGAGCTAGAGTGACGTGGGGTTCAGGCCTGATAACTGCTCCTCTTATGAAGGCATTAGTTACAACCTGACATGTCAAGAAGAAAAGTCTAGCAAGGGAGTGGATTAATGGGTATAGTTAGGTTCACAACCCATTACTTTTATCTTCCTTTGGCTGTGAGATTGGTTACATCATCAGTAAATTTCTATTTTCCCTTAGGCTGTAAAATGAAAGTATTATCCTCAAATAACCAAAGTGATCTCAAACAATTGCTTGAGGGCGTTAAGGCTTCTCTGTGGCTTGGTCGGCCCAGAGAGAGTCAGGGGTTGTCTCTGCCTTATCAGGTGAAACGCCTTTGGCATTCCCCAGTTCTCTGGCAGGTTCACTGGGGATCAGAACAGATAACTCGATTGACTGTCAAGAGAGGAAGGAAATATGCGTCATTTTCCCTGAACAAGTTTTGACATTTTCCCTGAAATGACACATTCTACCTGTCTGCTGCTCCAGGCACCACTGCCGCTTAGTAATGACGATGTGACTGGGGTGGTGGGGAACATAAAGGTCCCCGTGGCTTCCCTGGGCCCATTCTGACAGCCACCAAACAGCAGAAGAAGGCCCTGGCCCCACTTCTCCAAATCCCGGGTTGGCTAAAGTAAGTGATATACGAGGTCTGGATAGATCATTCATTTAACAACCTAAAGTCTCAGTGAATTAGCATTGGGAAAGCTTTCCAAAGACTTGATAGAAGAGAATCAATTGAGATAAACTTTCTTCTTTTTTCTTTTTTTGCAGCAAAATTCTTCATCCAAGACAACCCCAGATCCTTGCCCCAAAATGAAAGACTCTTTTTTGTCCCTATGTCTTTTCTTGACTGTATTTTCACTATTTGTGTTGCCCTCTTTGGGACTAAAAAGACTCCACTTGGGAAGCTGTGTCCTGTCCATGAACTTTCAGGAAATGAGGAATGAATTTTTGGAGATTAAAGGCTATGTGGTATGTAGGGGTTTGTGTGTGTATGGAGCAGGATTGGGGAGGGTCCCACTTTGCTGTGCTCCCTCTGCTAGTCACATACTCCCAGGGGATTCATCTCTTGGAGCCTGTATACAGAGACATAGCCTAGGGCTTGGAGATGTGAGGGCGGGAAGAGGTACATTCTAGCTTTTGGAAAGGTCATCTTTGACCTTGGTCCTGGGGAGGGGGGAAGTAGAAGAAGATGGACTGAATGGGTTTGCCATATATGCCTCTAGGTGGAGCCATTAATACAAACTCTTCTTGATTTCCCTTCTGTGTAGCAAGCTGAAGATGAAAATTTGGACAATAGAATCTTGAAGCGCTCAGAGGCTTTGCAGGATGTAAAGGTATGGATCTGGCACAGAGGAGCTCTGGACAGAAAAGTGGGGTGCAGAATTTCAGGAATCCCAAGATCCCAAATCATCCAGCTGATCCTCCTATATCTAACCCCATCCCTTCATTTTTCTCCAGCCTGCAGAGAGGTGTTGCTTTTTCCGCCATTTATTAAGATTCTACCTAGACAAAGTGTTCAAGAACTACCAGACATCCAATCACCACATTCGCCGGAAGGTCAGCAGCATCGCCAATTCCTTTCTTGGAATCAAGAAGGAGCTTCGGCTCTGTGTGAGTAAAGGTCTCAGGATACCAGAATCCACCTTGGTATACAGCCTAAAGGAACTTGGGGTCCCTTCTCTGCCAACACATCTGAGAGATGGGGCAATTGAAGCAGCAGAATGCCAGCCTAGAAATTCAGCTCTTTAGCTTCTTTTTCTGAAGAAAGTGGGCTCAGCTCACCTCCCAGTCCCCTGTTAGGTAGCCAGGGAAGTCAGGGCAGTAACTCAGGTTTCTTGATTTCTAAGAATCTACTCATACTCCTTCACTAGGTAGTAAACAGCATCGTATATTAACACAGCTTGTATCCAAAGCACGAAATCAGCAGTCTCCTTGACTGCTTTGGTATCATAAAGGTATCACATGACTGAGTCACAGGAAACACACCAAAGTCTGAATAGGATTGGGTCATCTAGGGAGATCTGGCTTGTGGTGGGAGGAAAGGACGGGAGGACCAACAGGGAACTGGGAGCTGAGCTGAGCCCACTTTCTTCAGAAAAATAAACAGCTGAGTTTCTAGGCTGGCACTTTGCAGATTATTCATCCTCCTCCCCCCTAACCCCCACCCCATGGGTTCTGGAGAGTCAGAAAGGAGAAATTCTGAAAGGATGTGTCATGAGGAAGGCAGTACCTTTGTGGCTGGAGGTTGACACTGGAGGGAAAGCAAGAATAAAACTCACCCATACCGTTTCTGCCGGCATTCTCTAATGAAATATATCCCTGTTTATATCCATTACAGCATGACCATATGATGTGCCACTGTGGGGAGGAAGCAAAGGAGAAATACACCCACATTCTGAGTCACTTTGAAGAGGTAAAATATCTAGTTGGCATTGTCGAGGTTGGGTTTCTTTCCTGGTCTAAGGTCATGCAAAGGCTGACAGTTTCACTGCTATAGAATCCTGTGGTCCTGGAGCCTCAAGCAGTCCCCAGAGGTGATGGCTTTTCTTTCCTCCCCTCTAAGCAAGGGCATACTTGTCTAAGCTCTCTGCAAGGGCTGGCTGTCCCTTTGTGTAAGAGCTCCCAGAGCCTAGCACTCTCCTTGTCTTCAAGTTGAAAAGAGGACAGGGCTACCATCAAAATCACCATGGTGATATTGATAGCTCCCAGTCCAGCTGCTGAAACTAGAGATGTAATCCCTCACCCCGACCCCTGTCCCACAGCCTCACCCCCATCTTAAAAACACAACCCAAAGCTTCCAGAAGGAGGTTCAAAACAGAATGCACTGCTCAGTTTCCATCAGACCTACTTAGGAGGAATGGGTGGTGGAGGAGGAAGACTATGGGAGGAGGAGGTCAGAGGCTGCTTCCATCTGCTGTAATTGCTGATGAAGTGATGTAATGGCAAGAGGGATGGGCCTGGGGACAGGATACCTGAGTCAGATCCTCAATCTGGTACTTATTAGATGTGTGCTCTCATTGTAAAACAAGGGGACTAGATGAGATGAGCCCTTAGGTCCCTTCAAGTTCAAATTTGTGATCCTATGACCATTGGCAAGTCATATACCTCTCTACTGGTTATGTGACCCTGGGCAAGTCACTTTACCTCTAATTGCCTCAAGCAGCTCTTTAAGAATATAAATTAGGGGAAGGAAATGAGCGTTCATTAAATATCTTCTATGTGCTAAGTTTTTTTTTTCTTTTTGGAGGGCAATTGGGGTTAAGTGACTTGCCCAAAGTCACATGGCTAGTTTCTGTGTTAAGTGTCTGAGGCCAGATTTGAACTCAGGTCCTCTTGACTACAGGCCTGGTGCTCTATTCACTATGCCACCTAGCCACCCTTATGTGCTAAGTTTTGAAAATACTATCTCATTGGATCCTCCCAATCCTGTGAGGTAGGCACTAATATTTCCCTCTATTTTAAAATTGAGGAAACTGAGGCAGAGAGAGATTATGTGATTTGCCAAGGGTCACACAGAGAGGATGTGTTTGAAGCTAGATTTGAACTTGGATCTTCCTGACTCCAGGCCCTATGCTCTATCCACTGCACCATCTAGCTTCCTATCCACATTGACTGGGAATTCTCTAATCAATCTATTAGCAAACATTAGGTGCCTAATGGGTGACTATGCTATGGGTGACTATGGCTATGAAGACAAGAATGAAGCAATCCTTACCCTCCAGGAGCTTACATTCTATCTCCATACCAATGATATCACTAATGAAATCCTTTCCATATCCCCTCAAATTCCATATTTGAAGTACTCTAGAAATGTGATTGTCATTGCCATTTGGCATTCACCAGAGATGTTTCTGGGTTCTTTAGCTAGATGGTCAGAAGGCTGTGGTCAAGGCCCTGGGAGAGCTGGACATCCTCCTGAGATGGATGGAAAGGACTAAATAAGAAGAAAAAACTGGCCATCTTCATGTCCATCCCTCTGTGGAGTTTTCAGCCCTTCAAGAACACTCACTGAATTAGTTCCAAATGGCTCTTTCCTTCATCATGTAATAACCTGATTATTTATTTCCTCCCATGGTTCATAGTCATGGAATAGTCTTGTGCTCCTACAACTGAGTACTGTGCTTTGGTAGGACATTTTTGTTGCCCCCTTTTCTTTATTAGAATGTATTTATTAATATTGTATATTTATTGTTTCTTTTTTAACTTATTATGTGTTATTTATTTTTTATTTGAATAATATTGAGTCTCTCCCTATTTATGATTATTAATTGACACTTTTTGTGTCTGTCATTAATCCCTCTTGAACTTTACCTGAAGGTCTTTTGAATCTAGAGAAAAATGTGTAACTATTGGACAGACAGGTCCAATACAGACAGATAGTTACCTCTCTAAATATCAGTTTCTTCATCCATGAAATTAGGACTTAGATCTGATGATAGGGCACTAGACTTAAAGTCAGAAAGGTCTGGGTTCCAATTCTGCCTCAGTTTCTTGGAAGTTGTGCTACCCTAGACAGGTAACCCAAAGGCTTCAGGTAACTTCTCTGGACTTCAGTTTACTCATAGGTAAAATAGGGGGATTGGGCTTGATGGCCTCTAAGGTGCCTGATAGCTCTAAAACTAGAATTCTATGACTATGGTCTTTAAGGTATCCTTATTTGTGACATGCAGACAATAATACAGTGCCTACCTCAAGGGTTTTTTTATTTTTGCTTTATGGAGAGGGGAAGGCAAGGCAATTGGGGTTAAGTGACTTGCCCAAGGCCACACAGCTAGTAAGTGTGTCGAATATCTGAGATTGGATTTGAACTCAGGTCCTCCTGACTCTAGAGTTGGTGCTCTACTCACTGTGCCACCTAGGTACCCTTCAAAGGTTCTTTTGAGGATTATATGAGCTAAAATACAAGGCTCAATCATTATCTTCTAAAAAAGAACTTTCTTGATTTCCCCAGTTGTTTTGACCTTCCTCTCCCTCCCATATGTATTTACTTATCTGTGAACATGTTGCAACACTCTAATAGAATGTAAGCTCCATGAGGGTAACATTCATCCTTCTTTTGTATTGTATCCTCAGAACCTAGAACCGTGCCTGGCACATAGTACATACTTGTTAAGTGTTAATATTAAGCATTTATAATAATAATTTATAAATAATAAATATTTATTACTTGATCTATGATATATGTAAAAAGTTTTAAAATGATATGTAAATGTCAATTATTTACAATTACTGTCTGCTTGAATATTCTGTAAGATCAACTGGAGAATGAATTCAAATTGATCCAGCTCCCTTGAGCAAGTCAGTTAACATCTCTGGGTCTCATTTCCTCTTCTGGAAAGTAGGAGCATGGGATTAGAGGACTAGCACATGAGACTAGGACCCTTCCAGCTCTAAATCTACATTTAATAAGGATTAATCAACTGTTGATGAGTCTATGACTGAATGCCTATCATGTATCTAGGGCTGTGCTAAGACTGATTGATTGATTCTTTGTTGAAATGAAGACAGTTTCTTTTTTTAAAAAAATGTTAAAAATGTTATATTTTATTACAAACTTAAGTATCAACAAACATGGACATTTCAATTTGCACAGATCAGAAATGTGACTGTTTACAAACACTGAAGCTCTGTTATATAATTTAAAATATGTAATCTACATATTAAATTGAGCACAGCAATAAAATTGCCTTGTTTCTCTCTTCCTAAAGTTCTTACCGTCTTCTTAATAAACTTGACTCTCAGCTCCACCACTTACTAACTACATGACTGTGGGTAAGCAACTCTACCTTACTGGGCCTCGGTTTCCTAATCTGTAAAACAGGAATAAAACCATCTGTGCTACCTGTCTCACAGACCTGTTGTAAGATTGTGCTTTAGAAATGTGACCAGATAATAAACGTCTGGATTCCCCTGAACTCTTGAGCATCAATAGGCACAACTGTGAAAATATTTTCCAGGCTTAGCAGAAAGAGTGTTAGAAGTGAAGTCAGGAGACCTGACTCCAGCATGGTCACTTAACAGCAGATCTCTTCCACTCTCTGGACCTCAATTCCCTTATCTTTAAAATGAACATTAGACCAGGTGATCACTGAGGCTCACTTCCCATGATTTAACAGTCCGACAAGCTCCTTTCCCCTCCTCCTCATCTCCTATTACCCAGATGCTTTCTGTCACTATATCCTTTTCCACTCCTGACTCACATGAGGTAATCCCATCAACTCCCACGGTTTCAATGATCATTTCCATACAAATGATTCTCAGATCTACTTGTCCCACCATAACCTCTTTGCTGACCTCAAATCTTGCATCTCCATCTGTCCATTGGACATGTCAAACTGAATGTCCTATAAACATCTTCAACTCATGATGTCCAAACTGAGCTCATTATCTTTCCCTCCAAAACCCTCCCAACTTCCTTTTTACTGTTGAGGGTACCACCATCCCCCCAGTCACTCAGAAACTAGTTGATATCAACTAATTGTTGATGTCATCATCCTAGTTATTGATCCTATCAACCTAGTTGTTGATCAACATCAACCTAGTTGTTGATCCTACATTGACTTTTTGCTATACTAACAAACCAGGCAAGGAATTCGAATTGCATTAAATTGGAATACTCATTGAAATAGTAATATATTTAGTCAAGACTGAATTGCAAAGTATGCAAAGTAAAGCAATAAACATCCTCTCTCTCTTTCTCTCTGTTTCTCTGTCTCTCTCTTTCTCTCTCTGTTTCTCTCTCTGTCTCTCTGTGCCTTTCTCTGTTTCTGTCTCTGTCTCTGCGTTTCTGTCTGTCTCTTATCTCCCATGTTCAATTTATTGTCTTCTCTCACAGTGCAATCACCCTGATGCAAGCTCTCATAACTTCAAGTGTTGACTGTTACAATAGCCTGCTGATCATTCTCTCTGCCTCAAGTCTTCCCCACTTCAAACCATCCTCCAGTCAGCTGTCAAACTGATCTTCCTAAAGTACAGATCTTGTAGCCTCGTTCCTCTGACCACCCCTCTTCTGGTCTGTTTAGTAAGTAAGTTTACAAATAGTCAGTAAAAAGTGGCAGCAGCAGGAAGCAAGATTGCAAAGAGGAACCTGGAAGTCATGCACAAAAGAGCCTAATTTACAATTTTCATCAAATATTAACCAAAAATCACATCCTGGTAATTCGTGATGAATCAGAGGAAACTATCTAGACATTGTTGTCAAGGACTTGTGGTTCTGATATAGAATCCCAAACCTTTGCAGTAAAGACTAGCAAGATTGTCAAAATGGTGGTGATAATTCTGAGACGATGTGGTCTTGTAAACATTAAAGTTTTCCTGACAACTTGGAGGCTCACTGAGCTGGATGTGTTAATGAACTAATCCCTCTGCAAGGACAAAGGACAAACTACAACAAAATCCTGCCTTCTATGAGAAAGCTTACCCAACTCTCTGTCTGTCTCTCTCTCTTGTCTCTTTCTCTCTGTGTCTGTCTCTCTCTGTCTCTGTCTCTCTGACTCTGTCTCTCTCTCTCTGTGTCTCTCTGTCTCTCTCTATCTCTCTCTCACCTTTCTTCCTTTCTTTGTATTCCCAGTACTTAACATAGTTCCTGTTCCATAGGAAGTGTTTAATAAATGCTATTTGACTGATTAATAAATGCTCATTGATTGATTAACTGAAATCATGGAATGAATACAAAGAGCTTTACACAACTAAAAGCACCAGATAAACAAACTTCAGCTGGTGTCATCCTTTTAACAGAGAGTAGATGAAGCCACAACGTCAAGGTCACAGAGTGTCTTAAATGTAAAGAATGCTTCCATTGCTAGGCTGTTCCCATGATATTTGTCACTTACTAATGGGTGACAACACAACAGTGTTCTTATTTCCTTCCTCTCCTCTATTCTTCCTTTCCCCATTCCAACTCTCTCCCTGACCATTGTGGTGGGGACAACACACAGTTGTATGTCTCCCAGGCAGAATTTTCTTAAATAAGGTCAGGTTTGAATGACATCTACTTGGAGTTTCTGGTATAACACTCATTCTGCATGGGACCAGTACTATAGACTCTGTGGGGCAAATATTGGGGCTGACAGCAAAACATCTTGAGAAATGTAGTTCTCCCTTCCCCTTCCCCTTTAAAAAAAATTTCAGCCCAGGAAAAAATGGTGGAAACGTTATATAGATTTGGGAATTGGGATACAAGATCTGGCAAATGGAATGAGTCTTGGGCTTTTATAGAGAGACAGCTGAGCAAAAGAAATGATGGTGAATTAGCTCAGAAAGCATTGTGGGAAAGCGTCAGTAAAGTGACTAGAAGCTTCCACTAGAGGTAGATTGGCCAGCAATAACCAGACTAGGAAACCAGGCAAGTTTGGTGAATGTTCCCCAGCCATTAAATCCAAACTCCTGTAGAACTTTCTCTGCCTCATTTTCTTTTTCCCTCTCTTCTCCTCTAAACAAAAAATATCATCATTTCCTAATTTCTTATCCCTTCTGCCTTCCCCACCCTACTCTAGTTTGTAAGCCTGGCTCTCCTTTGAGTTTGTTCCCATTGTTCGTAGGTCTGTTCTTATTAGAAATTAGCTCTGAGTAGTTTTTTTAAATAGTTAACAGATTCTTCTAGTTATGGATTGATGGGTTTTAATGGGAGGTAGAGTGAGGAGGGGAGAGGGAGAAAGAAATAATTTTATTACAAGTTTTTTTTTTCTAATACTTTAATCTTCCCAAGAGAAGACTCCCAGGGGAATCTAGGGCAAAATATTTTGCCTATAACTAAAGAGCTTAAGCTACCATGATCCTTTGCAGATGGAGCTAACTAAGAACAGCAGGCCCCTAGGTCTAAATCCTCCCTAACTTCCCACACATGGGGAAAGGATGAGAAGAATAGAGAAAGAAGATGGAGACAGTCTTATTCTCTAACCATCCAATAAACGTGGTCAGTGAGGATTTGTATTCTGTCCCTTTCAGGTTGGGAGAGAGAAATGAGAAGAACACAGACTTTCTCTCTCCTTCTGGCTTCCTCCTCCTCCCTCCACCCTCTCCTCTTCCTAGAGACATTTTTTACTATGTTATACTGAAATTGGCCTTCCTAATGGGACCATGTTCTCTCCTAATCTTTGAGCCCATCTGAGGAAACATGATATAAATGGGGCTTAGTGCCTTGGGGAATCTCCTTCTAATTTCTTTCTTTATAACTCTTCTCTCCTTCTGGGGCCCCAATATGGCCTCATCACTTTAATTCTTGCCTTGATTCCAAGCCAAAGCTTTCTGCTTTCTGGGAAGAGATCTAATATGGAGTAATAGCACAGGACTGGGAGCCAGAAGATGTGGGCTTTCTAGCTTTCTATCAATCCATAACTAGAAGAATCTGTTAACTATTTAAAAAAAACTACTCAGAGCTAATTTCTAATAAGAACAGACCTACGAACAATGGGAACAAACTCAAAGGAGAGCCAGGCTTACAAACTAGAGTAGGGTGGGGAAGGCAGAAGGGATAAGAAATTAGGAAATGATGATAGTTTTTGTTTAGAGGAGAAGAGAGGGAAAAAGAAAATGAGGCAGAGAAAGTTCTACAGGAGTTTGGATTTAATGGCTGGATGTGGGCAAGTGACTATCTCTCTGTGCCTCAGCTGTCCTCATCTATAACATGGGATAATGAGGTAAGCACTTCCTATTGTGAGGATGCTATTTCATGAAGAGCTTTAGAAATATGAACTCTTACAGTGACCAAACAGCATTCCTTATCCTCTTTCCTCACTACCCTCTCTCCTAGGTTTGGGGTTGTTAACCTTTGTTTGCCTTAATCCACAGGAGAAGGAAATGGCAAACCGTTCCAGTATTTTTGCCAAGAAAGCCCTGTGGACGTTATGGTCCATGGTGTCATGAAGAGTCACATATCACTGAATGATACCATTTCATAGGATACTAGGATGACAGATTTGGAGGGAGAAGAAACTTTCTTTAGAATTCATCTCCTCCCATCTGACCTCCCCCAAACCCTTACTTCCTGAAGCTATCAGTTATGGCATCACACTCTGAACCACAGATTCACAGAATCTCATCATTGAAAGGGATCTCGGAAGTCAGTCTAAATCAGGGGTGGGGAACCTGTGGCCTTGAGGTCATATGTGGCTCTCTAGGTCCTCAAGTGCAGCCCCTTGACGGAATCCAAATTTCACAGAACAAATCCCCTTAATAAAAGGATTTGTTCTGTAAAACTTGGACTCAGTCAAAAGGCCACAGTCAAGTACCTAGAAGGCCATTGTGGTCTCAAAGGCATAGGTTTCCCCACGTTTAAATCATACCTGATCAAGGATTCCCTCCATAGGATTCTAAGTGAGTGAGACTCCAGCCTCTGCTTGAAAATCTTCAGTGATGTACAGCATGCTTTCTCTGGAGATCACTTTATCTTTGTACATTTCTAATTATCAGTAACTTTCTTTCTTCTATAAAATTGAAATTTGCAACTTTGACCCACTTCTCCTATCCTGGCCTCTAGGACCAAAGAGAAGTCCAATTTCCCTTCCCCATGACATCCATGAAATAGTTATGCTATCTGCCCCACCAAATCTCTTCTCCAAGCTAAAAGTCCCCATTTCCATCAGCTGACACAGTTAAATTCTGATCAGTATAAATAATGAATACCGTGGAGTGTATTTGAAATTCACACTATTCAAAATTATACTTATAGAAAACATACAGATTGGTTCCAGCCCAATGGAAATAGGCAGCATCCACACAGTGCAGGAATTCCCTTCATCAGGTTCTAGGTGAATCTGTACCACAGGTCCAAGTTTCTTTGCCATCCTGCTCACCCTACTCTGGACACAGTCCAGCTGGTATATTCCCTCCTTTAAATCCCAGTCCAAAAATGCACATACTATTCTGGATGTTTTCTGACCAGGGCAGAGGTTGGTGGGGGTGAAGGGAAGGGTTAGCACTCCCTTGGTTCTGGACACTATGCCTCTTTCGTCTTTTGATGCAGCCTAACATTATTCCGTGACCTTTTTGGTGGTTGGGTCATACAATCAACATGGCATCAGCAATCTCTTAACTAAGGGATCTTATTCATCCTACCTGTTACCTAGCCATGTGTCTCTGATCTTGATTGAACTTCTGCATCTGATCTTTTTAAAAACTCATGAAAACTGACTTGATTTTCTACTAAATCTCACTTTTTAGATTCAGCCCTTTAGCCTAGCCTGATTTAGATGATGATGGTCATCCAGCATACTCAATGACAGCAGTTCTCCAGACCAGTCGTCTTCAGACAATGATCATACATGTGTCGATGCCACGTGAGAATTCAGACTACCTACAGCTGAGCAGCCCCAGGTAGAACAAGTCGGCAGAGCCTTGTTCAATTTACATAATCTATGTCTCAGTCAGATCTTTGCCCCTGGGGCACCAAGTCTTTGATGGCCTGACAGTACCTGTACTTTCTCTTCAGGTAGGAACAATTGAGCTTAACACCCAATTACTAAGAATAATTAAATAAAATGGGAGGCTCCCAGATGGTGCTTCCTCCCCCACCCCTTTGTGAGATCATTTCCAACCAGGTCCATCCCATTGCTAGAAGTGGCCTTGATGTTAAGTGGAGTTACAGGTCCTTCCCCTACATTTCTTGCCTTCCCACTAAACTGGTCTAAAAAGTTGATCCAAGGGCAGCTTCTATGCCAGGCATCATGTGATGTTTGCCCATGCTAACAGAGTTGTTAAATATAGCTCTGCCATTGTCTCCTCGAAGCTCTAGCTTGGATCCTGTCTTTTTTCCCTCATCTTCTAAGAAGTAGGTCTATTTTGATCTTCAGAACCCTCTTTACTATACCTATGACCCTTTAGCTGTCATTTGCTGCCTAGCATAAGCCTGCTTCCTGAATAAAATCTTTTTTTGAGGTTGACAGCAGGTTTTAGGAAGACCGGGAGCCTACCATGCTCTGCAACAGTGTCTATAATTCCACCATTAAGATTCATTTCTTTTGGTTGTGAAAAGTTTTTCTTGTTTTCTTCAGCTTTCAAGTGACCCTTTTACTTAAGAGGGGTAACACCTTAAGCCAGGGGCTCTTAACCTGCCATCTAAGGCCACAAATATCCCACCTCTGCCATGGATAGATTTCAGCGCATCTGTAAACTTGGATGGACAAGAAACCCCTACATCTTTATTTCAACATGATGGTGGCACAGTGGACTGAAGTACAGGGCCTAGACTCAGGAAGATCTGAGTTCAAATTTGACCTCACACACTTACCAGCAATATGATCCTGGGCACATCACTTAACCTCTGTATAATTTTCTCATCTGTAAAATGGGGATAATAATGGCACTTACCTCCCAGAGTTGTTGTGAAGATCAATGAGATAATAGTTTTAAAGTCTTTAGTATAATACCTGGCACATAGTAAGTACTATCTAAAGTTAGCTATTATTATTTGTGTTGTTTGGTTTCAATTGTGTCTGACACTTCATGACCCTATTTGGGGTTTTCTTGGCAGAGATACTGGAGTGGTTTGCCATTGCCTTCTCCAATTCATTTTACAGATGAGGAAACTGAGGCAAACAGGGTAAAGTGATTTGCCCAAGGTCATGGCTAGTAAGTGTCTGAGGCCAGATTTGAACCCAAGAAGATGGGTCTTCCTGACAATAGACCTGGCACTTTATCCACTACACTACCTCTTATACATTTTATTTATTTTATTCATTTAAAAATATAGCCATCTCTAGGGTGAGGCAAGGGGAGGGAAGGGGGAAAAGAAAACTGCAAGATAACTTTGTTGTATATTTGAAAAATATATTTTAAAAAATTAAAAATAAACATTATTTTGAGAATGGGCTTCAGCAGATTGCCAAAGGGGTCTATGACCCAAGAAAGGTTAAGAACCCCTTAAGGAGAGTATACTGAGAACTGTCCAGCAATGGACTGTGAGGTAGTGAGTTTCTTACCACGAGAAGCATCTAATCAGACACTGGATGAACACTGGTTGGGGATGCTCTACAGAGAATTTCTGAGAGGGGTCCCCAGGGATATGCCTTGAGAGAATACAGTTGTATCTTCTCTGAATTGAATCTTAGATGTAAAGTGTATCCCACTTCCTCTTAGAAACAAATTATGGCTATGCCATCCATGAATTGGCCCAAGTCATATATTCATTCATTTATATTTCCTTGAGATTATGAGTTGTGAACCTTGGCTACCCGTGGTGTAAAGTTATACTTCCATTTATTTGTCTGAAACTTAGTTTATTTAAATTTCAAAGATCCTTTGTCCTTGTATGTTGGGGTTTGGGGAATAATTCCCCATTTGTCATTTTAAAGACTCTCCTTATATCTTCTCTAACTTCCTCTTTTTAGTTATCTTTTTGACTTTACAAATGGATCTCATTATTTGAAGATAGAAACAATCATAGAGTATAGCCTCATGGCTGGTTAGTGAATTGGGATTCAGATATCAGAATATTTTAAATGATTATAATTTAACTCAGCTGGCAAATCACTGGCTTTATCTTGCTCTGTGCCCCCACCAACTTTGGTGACAACTTTTAACATGCACTATGTTGACTTTTTGCTATGCTAACAAACCAGGCAAGGAACTTGAATTACACTAAAATTGAATACTCATTGAAATAGTAAAATATTTAGTCAAGTCAGAATTGAAAAGTAAAGCAATAAATTACTCTCAACACCCATTCCTAAATTATTGTTGGGGCAATTTCACCCCCATTTCTACCACAGTATTTGGGAAACAATCTCCTCCAAAATAAATCTCTGGGGTGGAGAAGGGTTTTAACCATAAACACAGATAATTTTACTGTTATGACTCAAAAAGTGCCACTAAAAAATGTTTCAGTGAGTATATATCTCAACTGGGACCTCTAACAAGCATACTTGGGTCCAGCATTATTTACCATTTATTAATACTGTTTGGATTTAAATTTATGTGACTAGAAAATTGTTTAACTCAAAACGTTTACTGTAGAGGTCAGGCTGACCTCAAAGATGCTTTGCAGAGTTTCTTAAACAGTGGGTCACAACCCCATATGGGGTTACAAAAATTTTGGCAGCAGGAAAAGGTTTCTGAATGTGCAATGACCAAAAAATCAGTCAAATTAATTAATTAAAAATCAAACACGTAATGAATTCTAAAGTGTTTCTGGCAGCACTTGCCTACATTTCATAAGACATCAACTTCACAGAAGCCTTACACACTTTTTACTGTACATGCCCTCAAACCACACAACCAGGAAGAACATTGTCAAAGAGTGAAAAGGAGTCACACTAGAAAAAGTTTAAGAAGCCCTGCTTGATGAAGGTAGATAGTTGTAAAGAGTATTTAGATCCCACCTAGTGCTTGTTTGGGGTCCCCTCAGGTCTTGTTTTGGGTCCACCCAAAACTTCTATTTTGGGCTCCCCAAATTTGATTAATTTACCTGCTGATAAACATCTCAAGCTGCTTTTCTCTTGGAAACTCTATGTAAGGTCAATGAGGCAAATATTCTTATGCCCTTGTCTGAACTCTGTATAATGTATCCTCACAAAGATTTGGGGAGTCAGCCCATTCTTTTTCTCTATCTCTCTACCAATTGGCCTAATAGTTTTCTTTCTAAAATCATTTCAAATTTGGGAGTTTATCCTTGTGAATGATACTTGTTCTGTGGCTCAAAGTGGTTTTTCACTTGGTTGGTCTCAGGAACTGTGTGGCATCCAGGTCACGTTCATTCTTCTGCTGCCAGCTCATCTCTTCCCTCCTCTTTGAAATCCATGATATCCATTGGCATCATAATGTAATCACCCTGTTCCCAGAACTGAAGTCCTAGAATCTTCTGCAGTATGTGACAGTGTTCTGGGCCTATGGATACTGGGGAATATAGTAATTCTTTCTATCAAATGTGTCTTTCTTACAATAGATGCTGGGAGCTTTGGATGCTGTGGGGATGAGAGGCAAAAAGAGAAGACAGTTCATATCTTTGCTGAGGTTTCCTTTCCATTTCCTGAAATGGATGGGGGTGGGTTTTAGAGCAAGCATTTGCAGGTTCAAGTGGGATATTTAGGAGCATCAGAAAGTAACCGCAGGGCTGATATACGGCTTGGTGGTTTGGGAGGAGCAGAGACATGCATGAGATAGCAGAGGGCATGGAAGGAGAGGAAGAAGAAGGATAGCCTGCAGTTACAGTGAATGAGTGTATCCCAGTGAGATTAGACTGTGAGATAGTGAGGTTGAATATGAGTGTGGAGTCTGGGAGCTAAAGCAAAACACTGGACCTGGGCAGCAGAGCAAAGGGAAGCCAGCTGGGAGTTTGAGCACAGAGGGAGAGCTGTGACTTCACTATGATGCCCACCTCACCCCTGCCCCAAGCCATCATTAAGAATTCTGGCACCTGATGCCAATTCAGTGGAGCAGGAAGGGATGTATATGGTCTCAGTGTGTGGCATCTAAGGCGTGATCACTCTGTGTTGTTCAAGAAAGCCGTAGACAGGAGTTATGAGAGTTGAAGAATTGGGAGGCCACAATGTTTGAAGGGGCAAAGGTTGTGGTGGAGAAGAAAACATGAGCAATTAATGATGGAGAAGACCTAGAGAAGAGGTCAAGGTCCAGAGGTCAATGGATGACAGACACAGGGATCTGGGCAGGATAGGATGAACTTTAAATAAAGAGAAGTGATGGCTTAGTGATGGTGGCAGAGGGATGGTCTGAAAATGGAAGCAGGAACCAAAGAATAAGCCATATCCTCGTCCTGGCCCTGTGTGTCAGGGGCCACGAGAGAAGGAGCAACCAGCCTCAGAGGGGGTGTCAAACGAGGCCAACTTTCAGGGGAAAATTGGATTTCAAGGAGCACCAGAAAATAGGATGAATGGGAAAGGAAAATATTAAGTAGTATAGGTTTAGATTCATATTTTGTAGGTATCTGAGGTGGTTGTGGGGGGAGATCACAGAATTTCCCGCTTCTATTCTGCCATCTTGGCTCTGCCCCATAGTACAGGTTTAGAGACAGAAGAGACCTTAGTGGCTATCTAATCCAAACCTCAGATTTGTGAAAATGGATGCCTCTTTCAGATTTTGACAGTTTTGTTAAGTGAAAAAGTAAACAACAACAACAACAAAAATATGAAATTGGATGTTTGGGACCCCTGCAAATGCTTAAGAAAGCAGCTTGCAGAGATCATTTGATTTCTTACCATCTAATTTGCATATGACAGATAGGAGTACTTTGAAGTCTATAGATGGATGACAAGTCTGACTCAGAAACTGTTTTGTGTTTGTCAAACAAATGGATACCTCCTGTTTATGGCTTAGCTGGAAGAAATGAGAATTCTTTCAATCACTAAGAGATTGAAGATATGAGATATGAGATCTCTCACTAATAGGACCTTGCTTTGGCTTAGGAAAAGAGTCCAAGACTTCAGAGCTAATTAGTGGAAGGAAGGTATTCTTTTTCTCTACATTGCCAATTGTTTCCTGGAAGAGTTGACTGGCAACAGAACAAGAAAATCACACACTCAAAGTCATAAAGATAATAAATTGCAGAGCCCATATTTGAACTTGGGTTTTCTGACTCTAAATTGAACCACTTTTCCATTGTACCATAACAGAAGAGGATTCCAGAAGTCACAGAGGAAGAAAAGGGAGAGAAGGGATTATTAGGTGTGGTAGAAGACCCAAGGGTGTGGCTCCCTAGGCCAGGAGATACTTTTTTTTTTCCTTTGGTTGAGGAGGGAAGGATTAAAATAGAGTTGACTCTTTCTTTTGTGAAAGTGGGCCAAAGGAGAAAGGTCTGAGGTCACTAGGAAAGTCCAGCAATTTCATGTTAGTTTTGGTTGAGTCCTTACTCAACATTGAGGAAAAGTTACAGCATCAGGTTCTGTTCAGTTCAGTTCAGTTCAGTATATCGAAATCATGGCTATCCGGAATACCTGTAGTTTCATGTTCAGGACTGGTGGAACAGGAGTTCCTGGTCTATTCCAATGACGCTAGAGCCAGAAGGGGCCTTAGAGATAATTTAGTTCAGTCTCTTTAATTACATATAAAGAGATCCTGAGGCTTAGCAGGAAGTCTTAAGGGCATGCAGACATTTAGGGGCAGATCCATGGCCAGAAACTATATTATAGAATCACAGAATTTCAGAGTAGGAAGGAACCTCAATGGACATCTAGTTCAACCAATACCCAAAAAAGAATTACCACTCTAATGTGATGGACAAGTAATCATACAGCCTGTCTCATGTCAACAGTTCAATAATTCAATAATTCAATTTAATAAACATTTAAGAGACCACTATGTGCCAGGCACTGTCAAGCATTAACAATATGATATATCTTCCAACCTATTTGGAGATTTCCAATAAGGGTGAATTCAACTATCTCTTAAAGTACCTAATGGCAGGCAAATACCTCAAACATGTCTCACTCCTCTATAACTAGTCAAACCTCAGGCTTCCACTGACCACTGCCTAGGACAGCAGACAGGACCAGGTTTTGCCAGCTGTCCTCCAGCTGCCAAGCATGAATAATCTTTCCTTTACTTCTTGGTCAGGAATTGGTAATGAAATCAACATTGCCCTTCCTTTATTTGGAAGGGAATGTTAATTCACTGTCCCTATGGCTCTGGTCACAATCCTAGAAACACATTTTGTACTTAATTATATATAGATGGATAGGTAGGTAGGTACATAGATGGATGGATGGATTGGAAAACAGATGGACAGATAGAGATAGATGAATGGATGGATATATGGATGGATGGATAGATAGATAGACCACAGATGGATGAAGGGATAAATGGATGGATGGATGGATGATAGTCTTACCCCAATAAAATGCATGTTCCTTGATAGCCTGTTTTTTGTCTTTGCAAAACCAGTGTCTATCAAGGCCTGTATATAATGTGTGTTTAATAAATACTTATTGAGTAGAACTGAATTCCACTTAGGGAGAATGTAACAGTAATGGGAACTTGAAGATCTTCCCTGCCCCCTTGATAGACTTAAATGAATTTGATGACATTTCCTGATTTGAAAATAAACTCTTCCCCATGATAGGTTGCATGTGGTCACATGGAGTGTGTGGTAGGAGGCTTATTTTTCAGGAAGACACAACTTTTGTTACTTTGCAGTCACATGGGTTATGAGGGTTGTGATGTTCTCTGACCCTGGAGAAGGCTATATATATCTCTGAGGCAAGGTTTTGCTTTAGGGCCCCCCTTAGGAAGAGTTGTATAATTTGGACCTATGAGGGATAACTTGCAGTGAAGCTTCCATTCTGAACATCCTATACACATTTTTATTACTTCCTTATGCTTTGTAACTAAATTCAATATCGTTTCCCCATACACACACACACACACACACACACACACACACACACACACACACACATATATATATATATATATATATATATATATATATATATATATATATATATATAATATGTATGTAGGTATTGTGTATTTCAAGGTAATGTAAGAGCTATTGAGTATTAATACAATTGATTGGATTAACTATTGAAACAAAACTAGAGGTATTTTTAGTTTGGGGAAAGGAATGGTAGTGTGAGAGGTAGCAAAGGGTTAAGTTTCTATAGAACTACAAGAATTGCTGAAACAAGACTACTGATAAAAAAGACAGTAGCCTTGGGAAGAGTTGAGGCAGTAGCCTTGGGAAGAAGTTGGGTTCCCAGTTCCCAGAGAACATCTGAAATGAATAGAATAAAAGGAGCTGGCAGCAGCAGGTGGATTTGACCAATCAGAAAGCAGACAGCAGCCTTGGAACACTCAGGCCCAGATAAGGACACATCTAGGTTGGACTGAAGGGGGTTCAATATTCTGATGTTGTTATATGCACTTGCATAGTGGACCTCATGTATTATGTATGTTATCTAACAAAATTAGAGCCTCATTAGTAATAATTAGATTGAGTGGAGAGGGCTTTGCGCAGATTGGTTGGCATTAATAAAAAAAAAAAAACAACTGTGAGCTTGCTTTACCAACCAATGGTAAAGTGGGACAGTGGAGAAGGTGTGGAATTCCCATGTTAGGGCTTTATAATCTTGCTTTTGCCTTCTGTAGTGCTCTCCTCCCTGCTGACTTTCTTGTTGGGGATGCCCTTTCTCGAGAAAGATAGTAATAAAGTTTTTGCTTCTACTTTGAGAAGTCTCTGAGTCATTTTGGGTGAGTAGTTTTCTAACACATACAGCCAAATGAGACTCTGGGCAGCCGTTGAGCCCCTGGGCTTTGAAAACCCAGATGTTGGTGTTTCTCTCCTGGTGACTAACTAGGTATAGATGTCATGGTCAGACAGCTGGAAGCCCTGTCTGCTGAATTGTGTTATTTTCTCTGTCTGTACTTTTGTCTGCTTGTAACTTCTGTTTGTATTATCTGAAGTTCAGGGTGCTGACTTTTCCCCCTGAACTAGGTCAATGATATATGTTTAATTGATTAAAGTAAGATTGTTAACCCTTTTTGAGTTGCTTTCCTTTAGAAAAGCAGATCAAAGAACCTATGCTAGCAGCCAGCCTGGGTATTCTAGGGTGCCTACTGCTACAGAGAACTATAATCATTTGGAAGTTTTTCTTCCATTAAATATAAACTTTCCTCTTTGCAACATCTACCTGTTGTTCCTGCTCCTTCCTTCTGGAGCTAAAGAGAGTAGGTATAATCTCTGCTCCATAAGACAGCCCTTCAAATACTTGGAGACAGTTGTTATCTATTAGTAGTTGATCCAGCACAAAGAAGAAAGGACATCCCACCCCGCCACATGTCTGGATAATTAAGTCCTTCCAGACTTAAAATCTGTTTCCCAAATTCTGCTATTTTGTTATTTCTGGAAGTTATGTGTCTCAAGCTAATGCAGATTGCATTAGTATTGACTCAGTAAACTCACAGTCCATTAAAGTCCCCATGTCTTTTTCAGACAAACTGATATCTCACCACATATTCCTCATTTTATAATGCTGATTTATTGAACCCAGGAGGAATGGGTCTGCCATGGGTCAGACTTTACAATTACCCTTAGTACATTTCATCTCATTAGATTCAGTCTAGCGTTCTGGCTCGTCAGCCTCTTTCTGTGTCTTGACTCTAACTCCCAGCTTGTATCATCTGAAAATTTGATAAATATTCCATGACTTTATTAGAATCATTGATAAAAATGATAAATAGCCCAGGACCAAGAATTCCACTGGAAAATTCCTTCTTTGTAGATGTTAGTGACTACTTATTGGCTTTAGTGATTCAACCAGTTCAGAATCCTTTGAATTGAACTATCACCAACCCATATATCTTCATTTTCTACTCAAGAAGGGCATAAAAGATTCTTATCAAATTTTATGCTAAAACCTAGGGAAATTATTGAAATGATAGGATAAGGACTAGGCTTGTCATTTCTTTGATGTAGGGAGTTCCCAGGTAAGGAAACTCCCTCTAGCAAGACAGATCAGTAACTTTCCTGTAACTTTTAATATTAGCGAGTTGCCTAGACAACTGAGAAAATAAATGACTTGCCCAAGGTCCTCCAGCTATTATATGCTCAAGACAAGACTTTCTTTCTTTCTGGCTCTGAGGCTAGTCATCTACCCACAATACCACAGTGCTTTTTGACCAGAAAACTCATAACTACTGGTTCTTAGGATGGAGGGTCTGGGAGTATGGAATAATGAGAAGAAATATGATAGCATATAGTTATCCCTTTCACATTGTGGGGGGCTAGGGATACAGAGTCCCTGAAACCTGGAAAATCTGCATAAAAATTTTTGGCCTTCCCTTTGTGCTGGTCTGAATTATTATGGTATTGAAAGATAAAACGTGCTGATATTATACAACACTATACATATATTTTATGCATTTACAAGTTTCTAAACGTTTTCTGTGTTGTCTGCTAAACTTATTGTGTCATCTATGATTTCCACAAAACTCCCCCCAAATTCCCATTTAATTTCTTATGCCAACCCATGATATATCACCACAATGGGGAAAGTCATGATGTGGAAGGGATATACTAACCATAGTATGGGGGAGGGAGGGGAGGGATTGTGACAAATACGAGATGTGAGTAAAGGGGGACAATACACAGTATGGGGAGGCAGAGTGTGTCAGATAGAATATGAGTAAGGATTTAATGTTTATTAAGTTCTACTGTATACAAAGAACGGTGGGGGAAGACAGGGAAACAAGCATTTATTAGGCACCTACTCTGTGCCAGACACTGTCCAACATTTTTACAAATATTATCCCATTTGAGTCTTACAACAACCCTGTGTGGTGGGTGTTAATATCTCCATTTTACAACTGAAGAAACTGATTTACCCATCATCATACAACTAGTAAAAAGATTTGAACTTATGTGTTACTGAATCAAGGTCCAGCACTCTAACCACTGGACTGCTTAGCACTAGGAATACAAGGACAAAAACCAAACATCTCTTAGACCTTCCATTATATCTGCAGAGGCAGGAGAGAAATTCGTTTGTCTGGTTTAGGTGATGTGAGATCTAGCCACCAGGCTACATCAACATATAAGAAGAGCAATTTGGAGGCCTGGGGTGGAGGGAATTCATGCTTTGAATAGGGGTCTGGACTCCCCTTCCCTAATGTCTTATGGTTCTCTGCTCACAATCGCTTCCCTCTCTATGTGGTACCATTTAATTGGATGTGTCTTTCTGTTTCCCTGGCAACCCTGAAAAATTTGGCACTGGCTCCGTGGAAGAGAAAGGAAGAAATTGAGGCTAAACATAGAGCTGCTACCTCCCAGACAGACATCTGTCAGATATCTGGGGAGATGTACTTTTATATGGGAGAGAAATGAGTGTCTCAGTGATGGGGAGGAGGGAGTGCCTCAGGTACTCAAAAGTGTTGAGATGATCCCAGACCTCAGGTCAGCAGTAGGAATGGGAAGGCTTGGCTCTAGAAACCTGAATTCTTGAATGTGGGCTTCACCCTAGTAAACGTCTTATTGGTTCAATGTTATGATTCATTCTTCTGTTTAACCAAATCCTACTGATCCTTCAAGACCTCTTTGCAGTTCCTGCTCCTTCATGAAGCCTTCCCTGAACTATATTAGCCTGTGAAAATGTGAATATTTCCTTGTCCTTGACTTGGTTCTTGTGTTAATAAGTAAGAATTTATTAAGAAAAGCAAAGGACTGACCCTGTCTTCATGGAGCTCACAATCTTATGGCAGAGACAAGCAAACATAGTTGTATACAGGATAAACAGGCATTAATTAAGAGAAATTGGAAAAGGCTTCCTGATGAGATTTTTATCTGGGACTTGAGTGAAGTGTTTAAATACTGTCTCTCCTTTGGGAAACAAGACTCTTTTAGAGAACAGGGAAAAAAGAACCTCACACTTTCAGGTTAAAAAACCATTTCCTCAGGATGAACCAAAGAAGGTCAAAGAAGATAGAAAATCAGAAGGTTGAATAGATTCATGCCTTAACTCTGGCAAGAAACTCAGAGGACATTTCAACTAGCCACCCCCTAGTCAGTCCTGCTCAGTATGGATCTCTAATAAATGGGGGAGTGGAAGATTGTGTCCTGGAGTTGTATGGTGCTTGACCCCAACCCTGCCCCATTGAATTGGGAGAGGGAAAGGTAGCATGTTATCCTCCAGTTTTCCCCTGATTTCTAAATCTTTAGTGGGAAGGGATCATTCCAATTCCAAAAGAGAAAGGAAAAGGAACTGGGGGAACTAGGGGAAAGAAAACAATAAATTAGAAAATTGAGGTAGACACATATTACTTACAAGGACAACTGAGAATTCCTAAGAATGGGTGTATGAACCAATGAATGAATGAAAAAGCCTTGATTAAGCATTTACCATGTTCTAAGTGCTGGGGATATAAATACAATCAATCCTCAACTTTCAAGGGGGTAACATTCCAGAAAATGGTGCAAAAGTAAAAAATATAGATGTTGATACACTAAGCCTATGGGAAATAAGGGTAACCCCTTATTTCTCATGTCTCATGTCTTTCAAAAACTGTATTCTTTCACTAGAGATTGCTAAAAATATATTTTCTTGCATACAATTCTATAACAAAACATTAATTCTGGGGTAGCTAGGTGCCAAAGTGTATAGAACAGTGGCCCTGGAGTCAGGAGGACCTGACACTTGACACTTATTACTTGTATGACCTTGGGCAAGTCACTTAACCCCAATTGCCTTGCCTTGCCCCCTCCAAAAAAATTAATTCTGACAATATGCACTCTTCCTAACATAGTAAACATGAAATAACCCATAAAAAGAAACAGAATAAAATTGGTAACATGCAAAACATATTTCCTCACTAGTAATCCCATAGAATTCTATAATCTTTTGTGCTAACATCTCAATAAAAATATTTTAGACAATATTCACTTTTTCTAACATATGAAATCTACAGTATCATAAATACTGTATAGCAAATAAAATTCTTAGGACATTTTTTAACCTAAATTTTACCTTCCACTGTGTCAGATGGTAGTGTGAAGACATTGTACAGTATGCTTACTATACTGCTATAAACCTCTTTACCATGACTGCCCTCTGAAAACCAGTGGAGGGCTCAGGCAGCTAGAGAAGTTGCTTGAAACCTGTAGTAATCAAGTGACTTGCCCAGGGTCAAGCAGCTCAGAAGTGTCAAAGAGAGAAATTGAACTTTCTTTTTTTATTCTAAACCCAACATTCTATCCAGTATATCAAACTTATCTCATAGCAACTTGTAAAGTCAAAATGCAGGTATTATTATTATTATGATACCCAATTAACAGGAAATATTCTATACTTAATTTGCTGCTACCCACTTACTGGATTATTTACTATGAAATGTCAAAGCCACAAGAGGTGTGCTAAACAGAGATTAACTAGAGTTGGGCAAATCGCTCACCTTCTCTGGCCCTCAGTTTCCTTATCTATAAAATTAAAGGATTATGCTAGATCAGAGGTTCTTTTTTTTTTTGGAGGGGGGAAAATAGGGTAATTGGGGTTAAGTGACTTGCCCAAGATCATACAGCTAGTTTTGTGTTAAGTGTCCAAGACCTGATTTGAACTCAGGTCCTCCTGACTTCAGGGCCAGTGCTCTCTTCACTGTGCCACCTAGCCAACCCTAGAATAATGTTTTTAAATGCATAAAAATAGGATTACAAAGAAAATCAATTATATTAAAATAGAATTATCAAAATATTTTTAAACAAATTTATGTGCCTCAGGTTAAGAACCTCTGTGTAATAAGATCTCTAATATCCCCTCCAACTTTGACATTTTATAATTCTATTAGGAACTAGTAACATGGTCCAGTTTTGCTTCCAATGGGAGCAGCGGTTTGTTGGTGAATATTTAACAATTGCCTCCCTGGGCAAAATGTCTGCACATTATTCATATTTTGAAGTTTAATCTGCATTTTCTTCATTACCTTCTTAGATCTAGACAATCAAGAAAACAATCAGTCAAGCCCTGATTTGTAGTGTTTCCTTTCTTCTGCATTGTGAACACTCATATTAGAAATTAACAATCCATTTTTGGGAACTGGTTCAATTTGGCTCCAGCATGCCCCTGAATGGGAGTCATAGGAAGGAGAACCATCCTCTTAGTTCCTGCCTGCTGTAACAGCAGAGACTAGGTAATCAGTTGGCAACTCTCATTTGGGACCTTGTTCATGGGAACTCAGTGGCCACAAAGCAATCAAGCCTCAGAAGAGGTTTTGCAATGAGGGATTTCCCTTTGCAATATAGCCAAAGCCCCTTCTCAGCTGCCTGATCCTTCCATTGCTCCCGTAGTCTTTATACCTGTTGCAACAAAGAAGCCAGATACATTAAACATGCAGGTGCTTGGCTACAGAAATGCCCAAAGGACTGCAAGACATGCAGAAAGACTGGCTTGCTTTTCTGAGTGTCTTCTTCCTTCTCCTTCAGTTTCTTATAACAATATTGTCTAACATATATATGGTGCTTTAAGGTCTATAAAATATCCACATGTGTTATCTCATTTGAGACACACAATCATTCTATGAAGCAGGTGCTATTATCTCCATTTTGGGGATAAGGACACTGAGGCTGAGATGCTAAGTACTTCCCAGAGTTATACAATGTCTGAGGCAGGATTGGAACCCAGGTCTTCCTGACTCCCAAGTCAGGACCTGACTGCTACATTGAAGCCACAAAGATCTGGGTTCAAATTCTGACTGTTCTTACTATCTGTGTGGCCATGAGCAAGTAACTCTGCTGATCTTCAATATTTTATACTGTAGAAGGAGGGGTCGGGACTAGGTGGAACTTTGAATTGCAAGTATATGAAAATGAATAGGGGCGGCTAGGTGGCGCAGTGAGTAAGAGCGCCGGCCTTGGAGTTGGGATGACCCGAGATCAAATCCGGCCTCAGAAAATGAGCACCCACACATAAATAATGACTAGCCGTGTAACCTTGAGCAAGTTACTTAACCCCAATTGCTTAAAAAAAAATGAATAGTCCAACTCTTCCACAGTATGAAAAAATCCCCCATGGCAAATTAATAATAATAATGTCAATAATAACTAACATATGAGCCAGGCACTGAACTAAGCACTTTACAATTATTATCTCATTTGACCTTCACAATAACCCTGGGAGGTAGGTGCTGCTATTTCCCCCATTTTATAGAAAAGGAAACAGGTTAAATGATATGCCTAGGGTCACATAGCTAGTAAGTGTCTGAGGTCAGGTTTGAACTTATGTCTTCCTGACTTTAGTCCCTCTGCTCTATCAACTGTACCATTTAACTGTCCCAAAGAGTAATTCTGTGTCATGAACAAAAAAGGTTGAGAACCATTGCTGTAACTACAAAATAAAAACACAAGAAATTAAAAGAATTTCTTAGGGGTGAAGACATTAGCAGCTGGGTAGGGGTGCAGAAGGATCTAGAAAGGCTTCATGTAAGAGATAGCACTAGAAATGAGTTTTGATCATGGGAGTCAAAGAAGAGCAAGTGCAATCCAGGCATTCGGGGCAGCCTGGGGAAAGACAAGAGATAGGAGGTTGAATGCTGCCAAGGAGGGGCACTAGATAGGTTGGTTTGGCTGGGTAGCAGAGTAGGGCAAAAAGAGTACTATGTAATTAACCTGGAAAGGTAGGCTGGAGCCTGGTTGTAAAAAGATTTAAGCACTATACCAAGAGTTTGTATTTGATCCTTGAGGCAATCAAAAGGGAGCCAGTGGAGTTGACTGAGCAGGGGAGTTTCATGGTGGTTAGAGCTTTCTTGAAAATGTTGCACTGGCAGCTTTGTGGAGAATAGATTGGAGAGACTTAGGGCAGGGAGATCAATGAAAAGGCTATTTATGACAACAGTCCAGGTGATATGTAGGTGCTGAAGACCTGAAGTAGGGGAACAGCTGTGTGAGGTGAGAAGAGAATGGAGATTAGAGATGCTACGAGGGGTGTGGTAGTCCTGGTGTCCCTGGGTAACAGAGATTATTGTATTATCTCCTTTCCTTAAGACTGTAGTACTAGGAAGAAAATGAAGGGAATAACTATTTTTTTTAAAGCAATTGGGGTTAAGTAACTTGCTCAAGGTTACATGGCCAGTCATTTATGTGTGGGTGCTCATTTTCTGAGGCCAGAATGGATCTGGGTCGTCCCAACTCTGAGGCTGGAACTCTTACTCACTGGTCACCTAGCTGCCCCATGGGAATAAGTATTAATTAAGCACCTACTATGTGCCCAATAGTATGCCAAGGGCTTTCTAAATAATATCTCATTTGGGGCAGCTAGGTGGCACAGTGAGTAGAGCGCCGGCCCTGGAGTCAGAAGAACCTGAGTTCGGATCGGGCCTCAAACACTTAACGCACACACAAATAAAAACCTAGCCGTGTGACCTTGGGCAAGTTACTTAACCCCAATTGCCCTCCAAAAAGCAAAAAAAAAAAAAATAATAATATCTCATTTGATCTTTGCAACAACCCTTATGGGTTATCCATTTTTTATAGTTGATGAAATGGAGACTTCTGTTGTTGGAATTAGGATTAGTGCCAGAATTAGGGTTAGTTATATCAAGGGCTTTTGTTGTTCAGTCATGTCCAGCTCTCTGTGACCCCATTTGAGACTGTCTCAGCAAAGATACTGGAGTGGTTTGCCATTTCCTTCTCCAGCTTATTTTACAGATGAGGAAACTGAGACCAACTGGGTTAAGTAACTTGCCCATGTTACACAGTTAGTAAGTGTCTGAAACTAGATTTGAACTCAGGAAGTTGTCTTCCTTATTTCCAGACCAGCATTCTATCTTCTAAGCCACCTAGCTGCCCCCAAACTAAGACAGAGGTTAAATGATTTGTCCAGGGTCACACAGATAGTAAGGGTCTGAGGTTGGATTTGAACATGTCTTCCAGACTGCCAGCACACAATTCTATCCACTATGCCACCTCTTAACTGTCTGAACAGTTAGCAAGTATTCATTAGGTGCTTACTACATGGCAGGGGCTGTGATAGGATGTGGACTGGTCTTACAGGTTAGTCTTATGGTCACTGGGAAGAGAAAGGTTCCTAACCCCCAAGATGGATAGGAGAAGAGACTTTCTTTTCTTTCCAGCAAGGAAAAGAATTTCAGAAGGGAAATGACTTTCTAAAGAAGGAAATGCCTCCACCCTCTCTTTGCCTTTTATGAGTAATAGATTTTTTATGAGGGTGTTTTTTGGAAGCTAAAGGTAGATTCTTGATTGGGAAAAGCCCCACCCTTCTTCCTCAAAGCAGAACCTTCTCCCCACTGGATTCTTTGTGCTCTGCTGATGGTGGGAAAAGAAAATCTTGTGTGTGTGTGTGTGTGTGTGTGTGTGTGTGTGTGTGTGTGTGTGTGTGTGTGTGTTCCAGAAAAGGGCCTGAGTCTTGAGCCACGCAGTATTATCTCAGCCCAAGCCCAAGCAGGAATCTGACTACCTTAGGGGTTGGCCCTGAGTTGGGGAACAGAAATGGAAAGCAAAATTTGTTTGAAAAGTTCAGTTCCTTGGTACTGTTCATGTGCAAGCATTACACGAGTCTGTTACACCCACCTCTTAACCAAACATTCACAAGAACTCAGTGCAAGTTCAGACCTGCTAGTTTCAACCCATCGTTTCTGCATACCACTAAAATTCTTAGAGCAGCCTAGAGGATGTGTCAGGATTACATAGTTACCTCTATTGTACATCCATTTTTTAAAAGAATGCTTGACTGACAGTTTTGCTATCACAACCACTTCCAGAAATACTTCCCATGTACCTAACGGTCATTGGATACCCTCTCTTGTAACAATGAAAAACAGTGCTGCAAAATCAATTTACGTAGAGACTGTGTCTGGGCACAATCATAAGGCAGATTTACTAACAGCAGTAGTAACAAACATTTATAATAGTGCTTTAGGTTTATAAAGCATTATGAGAGCTTAGTGGAGGGAGAGATTTGGTAATGCTAATAAGGAAGAGGTAGTACTTGATATAGAGCCGATGGGGGCGCCATGGTGCACAGAGCACTGGGCCTGAGTTCAAATTTGACCTTAGACACTTATTAGTCATGTGATCCTGGGCAAGTCACTTAACCCTGTTTGTCTCAGTTTCCTCATCTGTAAAATGAGCTAGAGAAGGAAAAGGTGAACCACTCCAGTATCTTTGCCAAGATCTTTGCCAGTATCTATCCCAAAATGGGTCACAAAGAGTTGGACACAACTAAACAACAAAAGCTCTTGATATAGCTTTCAAGGATAGAATAACATATCAACAGGAAATACTGTGGGGGAGGATGTATTAGGGAAAGGTATTGGCACAGCCAGAAGCACAGAAGCTGAAAGAGCAAACAAGGTAATTCCAGTAACAAGTGAAACATATTTGATCAATCAACCAAGCGAGGAAGCGTTTACCATGCGGCAATCACTTTCTTACATTTTAGAGATAAAATAACATAAAATGTGTACCTGGAACCACCACATTACTCCACACTGACTACGTTTCTTGTTATTTTTATCTCTGGGTTCAAAGACAGTCTGACAGTCTAGCAGGCATGCTCTGAAATATGCTCAGAAATTTAGAGATAGTCACAATTCTCTCTGTCTCTCCTTTCTGTCTCTTTGTCTCTCTCCCCTTTCTTCCTCCCTCCCTTCTTTCTCTCTCTCTCTCCCTCTCCCTCTCTGTCTCCCTGTCTCTCTGTCTCCCTCTCCCTCCCTCCCTCCCCTCTCTCTCTCTCCCCCCTCTCTTCCTCCCTCCCTCTCTTTTCCTCTCCCTCCCTCTCCGCCCTCCCTCTCTCTCCCTCTTCCTCCCTCTTCCCCCTCCCTCTCTCTCCCTCCCTCTCCCTCTTCCCCCTCCCTCTCTCTCCCTCCCTCTCCCTCCTTCCCTCCTCTCTCTCTCTCCCTCCTTCCTTCCCTTGCTCTCTCCTTCTCTCTCCCTCCCTCCTTCCCTCTCTCTCTCCCTCCTTCCTTCTCTCTCTCTCCCTCTCTCTCTCTGTCTCTGTCTCTCTCCCTGTCTCTCCCCATCTCTCTCTCTCCCTCTCTGTCTCTCTCTCTCCCTCTCTCTCTCCCTCTCCCTCCCTCCCTCCTTCCCTCTCTCTCTCCCTTCTCCCTTCTCTCTCTCTCTCTCTCTCTCTCTCCCTCTCTCTGTCTCTGTCTCTCCCTGTCTCTCCCCATCTCTCCCTCCCTCTCTCCTTCTCCTTTCCTTTCTGTCTTTCTCTCTCCTTTAGCCTGAGCCCCAATTTCCCTTTTACATATTCTCCCAAATCTCTTACGAATGATTGTAACTCATGGGATTGAACAGTTCACTATTAATGAGCAGGCTATGTATTAGCAGTACCATATTGTATAGAACACAGAGATAGATGTTGAAACAACGTAGAATAGCTTGTAGACGTTTCATTGGGAGGTTGAATTTTCTTCTCCTCCCAAAAGGCATTGAGATGTAAACCCCAGGCACTAGTTTCCCCTGCACTGTCCTAGGTGGAAAAAAAGGAAGAAAGAAACCAAATGAAACTTCTTGATCTCGCCAGTTGCTACAGCTGGCTCCCCGCATCGACACCTGATCCTTGGCAGGAGCAGCTCAGCCTCTTCCTGCTTCATCTGTCATCCTCTCAGTCCAGGTGGTACCTCGTGTTTATGCGACTCACCCCTCTCATTTACTCCCGATGGCTATAGCCATTGCCTCCATTCTGGCCTGCTAGTGGCTGCCACAGGATACGACGCCCTCCCCCACTACACTTCTTGCCATATACTTAAGGAAGCAGATTTCCTCTTCCTGCCTTCTTTTTGCCTCTTCACCCTCATGGTCCCTCACATCCAAGATGGAAGTCTCTTTTAAGGCTACAGAAACTGGAAAACCTGGGAGCTTTCAAAGTGTGCCTGTGGGCCTTCAAACCCACCAAGTCTCTCTACTGTTACAGTCTCGGTGATCCCTGGAGGTCTTAGCCAGGGCAACATGATCACAGAATCACAGATTCAGAGTTGGAAGGGACTTCAGAGGTCTTCTGGCTCTACAGATGAGAAGACTGAGGCCTAGAAAAGTTTGTTCAAAGTCATATATTTGTTGATTCAAAATCCAATACTTTTCCCACTGAAACAGTTAGTTGGAGACTAATTAAAGCAGCTTTTTGGAGGGCAATTGGGGTTAAGTGACTTGCCCAAGGTCACATGGCTAGTTTTTTGTGTTAAGTGTCTGAGGTCTGATTTGAACTCAGGTCCTCCTGACTCCAAGGCCAGTGCTCTATTCACTGTGCCCCCTAGCCACCCCAGAAACTGTTACTTCTAATTCCCAGATTCTGCACCCTCTCAAAGTCCCTCCCCATTTCAGAGAATGTAATGGAAATGCAAATTTAAAGATCTTCCCTGCCCCTAGCTTAAGTGCACCTGGAGCCTGTGGTGGGAGCCTTGTTTTTCAGGAAAGCCCACACCTTGATACTTTGTGATTGGGCAGTGGGTCAAGGAGGTTGTTACAATCTCTGAGCCAGGAGAAGGCTATATAAACTCTGATGAGAAGCTTTGCTTTGGGGCTCACTTTGAAAAGTGTTGTGTGATTTGACCAGATGAGACTCTGGGCAGCCATTGAAAGCCCCCCCCCCCCCAGCTTTGAAAACCCAGATGTTGATGCTTCCCTCTCTGGTAACTGTGATTTGGTATTGATATGATGTTTGGACAGTTTGGAAGCCTGTCTGTTTGATCTGTCTGTATACTCTGAAGTTTGGGGTACTGACCTTTTCCCCTGAACTAAATGATATATGTTTGTTTGATTAAAGTGGGCTTGTTAACCCATTTTGAGTTGCTTTCCTTTACAAAGGCAGATCTAAGAACCTGTGTTGGCAGCTACCCTGGGGATGCTGGGGTGCTTGGTGCTACAGAGAATCAAACTCAAAGAGTTGGAAGGTTAACATTTATCCAGCTAACCTATACCTGAATGAGAATCCTCTCTGTGATGTGCTTTACAAGGAGTTGTACAGTTCTTTCTCAAAGACCTAGAAGAAGGGGGGAACCCCCTACTTCTCAAGGCAGCCCATCCTACTTTCAGATAACTTTGGTAGAAAGTTTTTCCTTAAACCAAGTCTAAATCTGCACTGATACCTGTTGGTTCCTCTGGAGTCAATCAGAACAGAACCAATCCCTCTTTTGTGAGATAGCCCTCCAAATACTTGTTCCTCTTCCCCCTAAGCCATCTCTTCTCTTACACGGTTCCTTGAATGTCATGAGGGCTCTAGTCATCCTGGTTGCCTTCCTCTGATGCTCTTTAGTTTACCAGTTCCCGATATGGAACTGAATATAGAACACTCCAGATATGATCAGAAGACCCCCAGGTCTGTCACTTACTACCCAAGTGATCTTGGGCAAGTCACTTGAGATCTCTGGGTTCCAGTTAAACTACAGGACATCTAAGGGTCTTGCCAATTCTAAAGATATGCACCAGCCATCTTGTGGCCTGACCCAGGTAGATTTTACTCCATCAAAGGGATCACCTCAGGGACAGTGTCTGATATGGTATCTTGTGACTTTGTCACTTTGTGTAGTTAGCAAGTGAATTCAAAGGAGCATTGTTTAATGTGGCTGATGGGGTGCTTGAGATCTATGTTTGTAATATCAGTCTATGTCTGTAATATCAGCTTGTAAAACCAATCTGTAAAATCATATTTCCCCCTCCCCAGCCTCAGAGCATTAACTTTGCCCCTTCCCCCTGCCAGAAGTCTGCCTAGCAACAACTCATGAACTGTTTATCTCTGCTTGGAGCAATAACAAGCTCCTTCACTAAACTATCTATAAACATTTTAGCTTAGGCAAATGTTATCTCCCCTAGTAGAGTGGCCAGCTGCACCCATGAATCCTTCAATGCCTATCTATAGGTTAACTCCTTAGCCAATTATATCCATACTAAGTCTCCATTAGTCTTGGTTCCCAACATCCATCTTGTCAAACATGACACTGATGGGTGGCAGACTGGGCCTTCTCAGTCAGCCCTGACTGCTAGCTGACTTAGTGACGTTTCAGGCCTAAAACCACACCTCCAGGTAGCCCCCCTTTAGGCTATTTCCCAGTGAATTATGAGCAATACGTCTGTGCAGTTGACATTAAAAGTATATGTTCCTTTAAGCACTGACCACTCATTAACTCCTCCCTAATCCCACCCTTACTCACCTATTTAGCATAACTGACACCTGATTTACTATCTTCACTCCTTAAAACTATACCTGTGACTTCTTTAAGTTTGCAAGTTCCCTAAGAATCCCTGTCCACTGCAAAGCGTAACAATAAACTTTTACAGTCTCGACTCCAAATTTGCTTGAGCCTACTGAATTCCTTCCAGACTCAGGGACTCTGGTTATTAATCTTGATTGGAGCCCCTCTGGAACCTATTGCCCTTCCCCTCATCATAGCCACTGCACACAGCCTATACATTTCAACTCTTCAGCTATTGGATAAACATATAACAGTGACTTCAAAGTAAATATTTCCAGGGATGCTATTTGATTCTTCAGATCATTAAATCTGCCTGTCTGTAATCAGAGAAATGCTCATTTCACAAAAGGAAGGAAGCCATACAAATTATTTTTTGTTTTGTCCTATCTTAGAATAACCATCCTTTAGTGTATCCAATAATCAAGACAGGACATGGGCACAATCGAGACAATTTAAGAAAACTGTAAATCTTGGGTACCACTTCATGCCAATCAAATTGGGGAAAAATAATTAAAAGCAATGAAATTCAATGTTGGCAAAGTTATAGAGAAACTGATATACCTATTTATTGCTTATGGAATTTCAAATTTATGGGATTTTTTGGAAAGTAATTTGGTATCATATGGTAAAAATTACCCCCAAAATGCCGTTTGACCCCCAAAGTTTCATTGTTAGGAATATACTTTGAAATTGTTATAGAAAACAACAAAAATATTCTCTTCAAAGATTTTCATAGTAGTGTAAAATTGAACACTGATTTTAATTCTGTGTTGCTATAACTTAATCCAGCTAGATTTCATATTTTTTCAAGCTTTCACCCTTGTAAACTTCAACTATCACCCACATCCTGAAAAAACTTGCCTAAAGGTCAAATGTTTTCCTTGTAATTATCTCTGCCTTTGTGACGCTACCCATCACTCACTTTCCAGAGAAACTTGGTTAACTAAAAGGTCAAATTTCATCAGTTTAAACTATTGTAGCAACTCTCATCATTTAAAGACAAGTCCATTGCCTGTGAACCTTTGTCTTGAGACTCCAATCACATGCCTTTTCTGTGGTTGTTGTTCTTCTTTCATTTTTCTAAGGGACCAGTGACATCATGGGGTAATGTCTTGACTTGCTCATGAATTGGATTTTAGTGAGGCGGTGTTACAAAAAGTCATTAGCCTCATTCTCTCTTCCAGAGTCATCTAAGCACTGTGGCAAGATAAAAGTCAAAATGACTAATGAAGTCCTAGCATGCAGTGGCATCTTCATCGTGTGACCAAGCTCTAAGTGCTCCACAGTGCTTGCTTCAGGGGATTTCATGGCTTTGGAACCAATTGTTCTCATTCACCCATTCCACTGGAGAAGTCTTTGAGACCTGTTGGTTACCTTCCACCTGGTTTATCCCGGTCTGCTAAGATGTTTTTACCAGAGTGTGGCCACTGCATAGGCTATACCTTCTTGGAATCACAAGTGACAGTTGGGTGCCACATGGACCACAAAGGTTGATGAGAAACCCTGAAGAGTTTAGCAAGGCCTCATAGTGGAGGTAGTAGTTCTCCCTGAATGCCTCATAGACTCCTCCAAATGATGTAATCTCAATTCTGACTGTGTCATGAAGAGCCAATCAGAAGAAGAAACACCTTGGAGATTTTGATGTGTTTTCTTGCTGATTGTATTAAAAGACCCTGTCACCCTTTGCTCAGGGTCTTTGGTCATTGAGAGAGGCCATTGACCCAATTTATTGGTTACTACTAGTCTAACTAATAAATTTATATTTACATATATATAATATATAAATATATTTATAATGCTCAGAACCTTATCTCTCAGTTTATCTAAATTTTAAATATAACAACAGGTATATTTATAATTGCAAAAAAACTAGAAACAACTTAAATGTCCAGGAATAGGAGAAATGAGCTGTAGTATATTAATAAAATGGGATACTTTAATATAATTAAGGACTACAAATATGAGGAATAAAAAGAAATATGGGGGAAATGTGAAAAAAGTGAAAAAAAACAGAAACAAAGTCAGAGAACAAACTGAAATAAATGAAAAAGTGAGAAGAAACAAAGTCCTAATAGAAGTAGTGAGAAAAGCTGTAAATTTCTTACATTTTATATATTGAAATTAATTTATTTAAATGTAAACAGGTACAAAACATGTTAAACCAGTTGTACCGCTATTTAACACCAATTTTAATTAATATTAAATTTATATATATATATATTTTTAATTTCCCATTCTGTTTTACTGTTCATCCCATTCCACAGAATCATAGATTAGAAATCATCCAGTCCACTCCCTCCTTTTTTTTTTTTTTGCTTTTTGGAGGGGAGAAGGCAGGGCAATTGGGGTTAAGTAATTTGCCCACGGGCACAGGGCTAGTAAGTATAAAGTGTCTGAGGCCTGGTTTGAACTCAGGTCCTCCTGACTCCAGGGCAGGTGCTCTAATCACTGTGCCACCTAGCCGCCCCTGTCTTCCCTTTTTTCTACTCTATAATTATTGACTTATTTTTTTAAAAAGTGCCAGAATAACTTGAGGAGCACAATTTTCTGACATCTTTAAAAAGTATATATTTTTAAAAAGCCGCTAAGGCATAGCTTTCGTTGTGACCAACCCCTTAACAATGTGTGTCCCAAGCAGTTGCCCGTGTCATATAGCCAAAGTTTTGGGTTTCAAGTTATGTCATAGAATGTTTATATATTGAAATTAATTTATTTAAATTGAGCATCTCTCAGACCTAGTGCAACCAACCCTTTAATTTACAAAGGAGGAAACTGAGTTCAATAGAAGAAAAGTGAGTTGCCTGAGGTCACACAGAGTTGATGGCAGAGGTAAGACCCAAACCTAGGTCACCTGATAACACATCTAGGCATTTTTATCTGTGTAACAATCCTGTTTCCCAGGCTCTATGCTTTTGGATTAGTATTTTTTACACTTTTATTCTTTTTATTTTTTCTCCTACTTAATAGTATTTAATTTTTTTGCAATTACATATAAAGATAGTTTTTAATATTCTCTTATTAAGATTTTGAGTTCTAGATGTTTTTCTCCACCCCCTCCACAAGATGACAAACAATCTGATATAGATTACCCATGTACAGTCATATTAAACATTTCCACATTAGTCATATTGGGAAAGAAGAATCAACAAAAGGGAAAAACCATGAGAGAGAGAGAGAGAGAGAGAGAGAGAGAGAGAGAGAGAGAGAGAGAGAATAGTATGTTTTGATCTGCATTCAGACTCCTTAGTTCTTTCTCTGAATGTGCATAGAATTTTTCATCATGAGTCTTTTGGAATTGCCTTAGATCGTTGTATTTCTGAGAAGAGCTTAGTGTATCAAAGTTGGTCATTGAACAATGTTGCTGTTGCTGTGTGCAATATTCCCCTGGTTCTACTCACTTCACTCAGCATCAATTTATGTAAGTCTGTCCAAATTTTTCTGAAACCCATCTGTTCATCATTTCTTAGAGCATAATAGTATTCTATTACATTCATATACAATAACTTGTTCAGCCATTCTCCAGTTGATGGGCATCCCCTCAATTTCCATTTCTTTGCCACCGCAAAAAGAGCTGCTATAATATTTTTGTACATGTGGGTCCTTTTCCCTATTTTATGATCTCTTTGGAGTACAGATCTAGTAGTGGTATTACTGGATAAAAGAGCTATACATTTTTGTAGCTCTTTGGAAATAGTTCCAAATTGCTCTTCAAAATGATTGGATCAGTTTGCAACTCCACCAACAATGCATTAGCATTCCATTTTTCTGATATCTAGAATTATAAATAATTAATTATAAAATTAAAATGAATAATTAAAAATAATTTTCTCCAACATTTATAAATTTTCCTTTTTTTGTCATACTAGCCAATTGGATAGGTGTGAGGTTGTTTTAATTTGCATTTCTCTAATCAATAGTGATTTAGAGCATTTTTCATATAACTATAGGTAGTTTTAATTTCTTCATCTAAAAACTCAGACTATATGTTTCTGATATCGGTGTGACCAGAAAAATAAATGATCACTCTCCATCAGGAACTTTTCCTGGGGTCACTGTCATATTCTCACCAGAGCCAGAACTAGCAGTTCTGGCACTAAGGACAATTATAATTAGGTGAGGGTAAGGAGAAACATTGATCTTTAGGGTCTTGGGGGAAAACCACTCCATAGGAAGACACTTCTGTGTTCAAATGCCCGAGCTCATATTGAGACCGTTGCTAAGGAAGGCACTGCTTAAGGAGAGAAGAGGGCAGGGCCTGGGCTAGGAGGAACTTACCTGGGGTGTGGTCACCTGGGGAGGAAGTACACACATCTGGAACAGTAGAAAGAACATAGGCTCTACAGGCAGATTTCAGAAAAACCTGGAAAGATTCACATGAACTAAAGAAAAGTGAAGTGACCAAAACCAGGAGAACATTGTACACAGTAAGAGCAACATTATGCAATGATCAACTATGATTGACTTAACTCTTCTCAGCAATACAGAGATCCAGGAAAATTCCAAAAAACTGATCATGAAATATGCTATCCACATCCAGAGAAAGAACTGATGGAGTTTGAATATAGATCAAAGCATACTTTTTCACTATCTTTATTTTATTTCATGTTTTTTTTTTCCTTTTGCAAACTAATATTTTTTTGCAAACTTTCTTTATATGACTGCATATATATAAAACCTTTGTCAAATTGCTTCCCATCTTAGAGAGGGGGGAGGGAAAGGTGGGAGTTAGAAAATGTGGAACTTAAAATTTTATAAAAAAATTAATGTTAAAAATTTTCTTTACATGTAATTAGAAAAAATAAAATCATATACTTTTTTAAAAAGCATAAAGACTCTAGCATAAAAGGATCTGGATTCAAATTCTGTCCCAGATGTTTACTATCCATATGATTTTGGAGAAGTCATTTAACTTTCCAAGGCCTTATTGAGTATTCTCATCTATAAAATGAAGAGATTTAGGTTAGATGGTTTCTGAGGCACCTTCAGTGATAGAAGCTTCTTATTTTATTTTATTTTTTTGCTTTTTGGAGAGCAATTGGGGTTGAGTGACTTGCCCAAAGTCACACAGCTAGTTTTGTGTTAAGCGTCTGAGGCTGGATTTGAACTCAGGTCCTCCTGACTCCAGGGCCAGTGCTCTATTTACTGTGCCACCTAGCCGCCCTGAAGCTTCTTATTTTAGCTAATTATTCTTTATAAGTAGGTACTAGGCTTCTCTGTTTCTACCCACTGGATTTCAAAAGTACTAGTTAACCCAACCTAGTTTCACCTCTTATCCTTAATGGTCCCTATTATAGAAGCTAACATCACTAAGCCTCCTCACTTGGCAAATTAAAAAGTGAATATTACAATAGGATTCTTGATCTTGAATCAAGGGCCATATTACAGTTGTGGGTTTTCATTTTCTCCTGCTGAGTGTGGGGAGAGTAAAGAAGGATTAATTCTTTCCCCCTCACTGTATTTTGATCTAAAAGTTTAGAGAGAAAAGTAATAAAAAGGTGGAATAAGTCCATAGCTCCCTCAGTCCTACATTGTGGGAAAAGTGGGGTTGGGTCTTCAATAGAGGTCTGGTCTCCTGAACCTCAGTCAACCTAATCCCCAGAAGACAACCCCCATTCTTGGGGAGCAGTTGAGAAGTTTTTGGGGGTTCTCCCAGAGTGGAGTTAGGACATCTGTCTAGATCCACGGGAGGTAGCCCCTTTTAGCAAAAGTCCACATGCCACCATGCCATCAAGTAGATTTGATGAGGAGAAAATCTTAAATTGATCAGAATCTCCTAATCAAACTCCCATTGCAATGATGCCACTTTCTTTTGACAGCCTTGTTTCATACTATTCCACACTCCAGTAGAAATAGACCATTCTCTGTCCCCCAAATATACCCTGTGCTTTCCCCCTTCCATTGGGTTCCCTTATGCCTTGTGTGTCCTCATTTCTCCTCTTTATCTACCTTCATCCACCCATCCTGTAAAGTTCTATTCAAATGTTACTTGCTTTGGGAAACCTTGCCTGATGGCTTTGGCCGTAATGGTGTTTTTCAGACCTCACATAGCCCTTTCAAAAAAAACCAAACAAACCCAAATGGGGTCACAAAAAGTCAGACATGACTGAAAAACAACTGAACAACAAAATATACTTGGTACTTGAAGCCATTATTTCACTGATGTGGGTGCTTTTCCCAATAATGCAAACCTCAACCTATCTACTTCTAATGCACTTATCAATGATTATTATCTATTATTATTACCTGGCTATGTTATCTCCCCTCCCCTCCCCCAACTCATAAACTCCACCACAATAGACACCAAATTTTATTCAAATCGAGTAGCTGTGCAAATAATAGGCATTAAATAAATGCTTGTCAAATTGAAGATAGAAATAAAACGCTTCACTTCCTCCCAACTGTACTTCTTGGCACAGTATCTGGTGACCTCATCAGCCTTTTTGTAATAACTCAGGTCTCTTTCCAGGTAACTAGGAATATTCCAATTAGGTTCACAATTATTCTAATCCCCCACTTCCTCAATTTCCTGCTTTGGTTCTTTCTCTTTATCCTGACCCACCCCTAGATCCCAGGCAGGTATTTTCTGTCTGCCTCTTTACAATTTTTCCCTATGGTGAATTAGAACACAATTTGATAATAAATGAGGGGAAACCAAAGGCCAGTATTGAACACTAGCCCTATGTTTTGGGTCTGCCAAGAGCAAAGGATAATCCAGGAATAACAACTGTTACTTGTGCATTACACCTCTCCCCCTTCTCTCCACCCATCACATCACATTTTTCCTAAAACAAGTGTGCCAGGTTCAGAGAGAATTAAGGTTTCATAGGTCCTGAGCTGGAAAGGAACTCAGAAACCATTTACTCCAACTCCTTCCCTTTACGGGTGAAGAAACTCATTGGCTGTGAGAGCTAGAAGGTGTCTGAGGTCCTGGCAGAGAACACTGAGGTGCAGGGAGGCGACTTCACACGCTCAGTCACACAGGTGGTAGTGAAATCCAAGTTACAGTAGGAAGAAAGTGACAAGAGCTGAAGAGAGGAGTTGGATAGGATCTGGAAGGGAAGGATGGCTCAAGAGGAGTACTTGGGAGGCAGGAGTGAGAGAGCGTGGCTAACCTGAGCAGCTCACCCTGAGATGCTTCCAGCCCTGGGGCCTTCTCCTCTGATTGGTTACTCTGGGTCACCATTTCATAGATACTCACTTCACTCTTGGCTCCCTCCCTCTGGATCTTTATATGTCTTCCCAGCAGCCTTGTCCCCAAGCCAGTATTTTCTTCCCTGTCCAACTCACTCTCCAGCTTTTTTATGTATTACCTTCCCTCAGTGGAATGTAAGCTCCTTGAGGGTGGGGATTGTTCTTTTTTCTATATTGTATCTTGGTACAGTACCTGGCATACAGTAAGTGCTTAACAAATGTTCTATCTCTCTATATTGCACTGCTGGTTAGATTGGCTATGTCAGCCTAGAGCAAGGGTGGGGAACCTGCAGCCTTAAGGCTACATATGGCCCTTTAGGTCCTGAAGTATGGCCCTTTGACTGAATCCAAACTTTATTTGTCCTGTGGAGTTTAGACTCAAAGTGCTGCACTTCAGGACCTAGAGAGTCAGTCAAAAGGCCACCCTTGAGGATCTTTGGGTCATATGTGACCTCAAGGCCACATTCTCCACCCTTGGAGGCATTCCAACGTTGTCCACCAGGAGTCAGGGTGCCCTCAATAGGCAAAGTAAGGGGAGGGGCACCACTCACACTTGTTTGGAGCACAGTTTTAATCAAATTTCAGATAAGCTTCTGTTCCCCACTCCTGTACCACTAACTCAGAATGTTTAGTTAAGGGAATATGGATGGGTTACATTCTAAAATCTTGGTCTAAGGGGTTTTGAAGAAAAGCTGAAAAGGACACTAAAATAGGTTGCCCTGGTGTAGGCTAGGTGGTTCAGTGAATAGAGCACAGGCCCTGGAGTCAAGAGGACCTGAGTTCAAATCTGATCTCAGACACTTAACACTTACTAGCTGTGTGACCTTGGGCAAGTCACTTAACCCCAAGTTCCCTGCCTTCCCTCCTCCAAAAAGCAAAAAATAAAAATAAAATAAAATAGGCTGCCCGAACCCCTGACCCATCATCAGTAGAATGGATGTTCATGATAGCAGTACTGCTAGGCAACCAGGATCCAGACCTCTTTGAGCTCCAGTTACATAGTTACATAGTACTTTAATACTAACCAACATTCTCTATCATGCTGCCATTTTCTAGGAATGGAGGTGGCCACCCACTGAATGAACCATCTACACTGTCTTGTGACCTTCAAACTGGGCCAGCGGTGACTAGCCTGGGAGGAGCTAAGCCCCCCAGTTTAGGACTCCCTGGGATTGGGTAGCCTCATTATCATCCCTGCCATTTCCACCCTTGTGCCAGGAGGAAGAAAACATGAACAACTGATGAGAACAGAAGAAGATCCCCATAGAACATGCACATGAACTGAGCCTTAAAGGAAGCCAGAGATTCTAAAACAGGGAAGTGCTGAGATAGTGCATATTAGGGAAGGTGCACAGCCTGGGCTAAGGCATGGGAGAGGGGAGATGGGAAGGGAAATAAAGAGCTCAGGGAGTAGCAGATAGACAAGTTTGGGGGAGTGAATTAAAGGGAATTAAGCCTTGATCTCTCTGGGTCACAAATTTGTCACGTATAAAAAGGGGGACTTGGACAGAGGCATTGTGGTAAAAATGAAAGGGCACTGGATTTGTAGTTGGAAGCTCTGGATGCTAATCTGTTGCCATGTAATAGCTGTGTGACCTTGGGCAAGTCACTTAATTTCTCTTGGCCTCTGAGTTTCTTCATCTGTATAATGAGGGGATGGAACTAGATGACCCCTAAGTCTAAAATCTACGAGCCTGCAACCAGTGACTTTCCCTAATCCTCCCCTATGACGGCAAAGGCCAGAACATTACCCCATATGGATGACTTTGGAGTTATACTGAAGCCTCGGTCTCTCCTCAAACCACCAACAGGAACATTATCCTAGACAACCCTGTCTATTCAAACCCCTCCCCCATTGTGGTATTGTAAAGGAAAAGCTAATATGCCCCAGGTGCCTGGAAGTGAGAATTTACCTGGTAGTGAAGTAACTTTCTAATTAATCATGATTGAGAGTCCTTTCTCCCCACCCCCACCTCGTCTTCCCACCCCCAACCTGACAGTCACACAAATATACACACACAAATTCATGAAATGACTTCTCATTTGGGTTAGGAGAGAATTCCAACCTACTGATACATCCCTGATAGGTACAAAGGTACCCACCACAAAAAGTGCTCATCCTTCCTCCTCTATAAAAGCAGACGGCTAAGTCCACAGGGAATCACAGATTCTCAGAGCCCGGGAGGCATCACACTTTCAAGTCCCACTTTCCCTGATCAATCCCAAGGTAAGTAGTGGACATTATTTTCCTTGGTGAATATTTTCCTTTAGGAGAAAGTAACAGTTCCATTGACTTTTTACTTCCATTATTATCAGTAGCTGGTCAATTTGGGGGTGTGATGAAATTAAGAAGCATCTAGATAAAGGTATTATATAGAACCATTCAACCCAGCACAGAGCAGGAGGGAACCACTTTAACTAGAACAGGACGGTTAAGAGAATATGAATTGAATTTGGAGAGTCTCTCAGTCTGGAAGCTGAAGAAAAGAAAATAGTGACATTTGAGGGGGTTGGTTCAAGTACAGACCTGTCTGGATGTGGGACAATGGATGCAAAGACCTGTGCAGTTCTATTTTATCTGGGACATCTGGGATTGTTACAGATACACACATATTTATATTTTTATATGCACATATACATATATGTATACATGTGTATGTATATGTACATATGCATATGTATATATGTGTGTGTATGTGTGTGTATCCCCTTGTCATCCTGCCTAGATTGAAGACTGGACATTGGAAAACTGTCCTCTACTTTCAAGTCTAGTAGAAAATGACCTGAATTTTTACTTGACTTCAGAGATTGGAGACAGTGTCTTGTAATGGAAGGTTCATTAGACTGAGTCAAAAGATCTGAGTTCAAGGCCTATCTCTATCACATATTACCTGACTAACTTTAGACAAGCCACTTCATCTCTTTGGGCCTCAGTTTCCCCATCTATAGAATGAAGGGGTTGAATTAAAGTGATCTCTACCTTCCAGCAGAAAGACTATGATTCTATGGTCTATTCTGTTAACAAATTCAATCCTCCTCTTGTCCTTTATTAAAAGCAAGTCAACTTTAATGGGGAGGCTTAATAAAAGTGACTCATCTGAGAATTCGACTTCTTACTTTCTTTCCTGGAAACCTAATTGTTAGAGTCAGGACTGAGTCAGGGTGAGAACAGGGGTATGTAATCCTTACATTCTTAACCATTCCTATCTCTGACAGATTTTTTTCTTTTTTTTTTTTTAAACCTCTTCCAGTCAGAACCCAAAACTCTGGAAAGCAGGACATTTTTTTTAATGTGGTATTTTTCTAACATTTTAAACTTGGCAAAGTGTTTTATATAAATTATCCCATTTGAACATCTTAAAAACCTTTTAAGGTAGACATTACTGGAAATATACCCATTTCACAGATGAGGTAAAGACATACAATTTTTTCTTTATAAAACCTTCGGCAACCACTGTGTGATGAGCACTGTATTAAGTTCTAGGAAAGACATAGTACCTACTCTCAGAAAGCCTAGTAGGAATGCTTCTTTTGTGTGAAATAAACTTTTAGAAAAGGAAAATGACCTACTTGAGAAGGTAAAGCCAAAGGTGAGAGACAGATGGACCTGAAATCCCCTTAAGCTCTCAGGCCTCTATTTACCAATAGGCATAATTTACTTTTTTTTTTTAACTATGGGAGGTCATAGGATCATAAATCTACAGCTAGCAGGGACCTTAGATAAAATAAATCTAATTTCCTTATTTCACCCATGTGGAAACTAGACTGTAACTTGCCTAAAGCCACAGAGGAAATAGAATGGAGATGAAAGCAAGGAGATAAAAATAATTGTGGTAAAGAAAAGAGGGAGGATAGCAAAATGTATGTGTGTGCGTCACACACACAGACACACACAGATACACACATAAACACACACAGACGCACACACAGACATGCACGACTTGTCCAAGGACATGATGAAGTGAGCATTAGAGTGTCTTGTAATAGAAGGCACCCAAAAGCCATTAAAGAAATGGTATGTTTTAGAGTTGCAAGTATAAGGGGAAAATATCCACTTTGTGCAGGCTTCAATGACCCTGAGGGCTAGATCTCTGTATGGAAGCAGATAATATAATGGTTAGATGTGGAAGGTATGGAGGGACAGATTGTTAGAACAAGGTTTGGAGGGAAGAAGAGAGGTAAAACCAGGGTGGAATGACCAGGGCTTTGTCCCAGGGCCATGAAATTTAGAAGGTATTTAAAGTGCTTACATTCCTTCAGCATCAAGTGGAGTCAAGTTAGAATGAATAATTAGTTAAAATAGCCACTAATCCAGGTGAACTCCTCACTGGCCCAGGCTCACCTCTTCTTCCATGCCACTATCATCACACTCACGTATTCTGAGGTCTATGTTTCTCCATAGAGGGGCCTTATATCTCAGTTGTCTCTCCGTGTTCCCAGTGGAATTTGTCTCAAAAAATTGACTTGAAGGTACTTTTGTGTTCATTTCTCTAGGCACCAAAATGCCTAGTTCTGACTCTGCAGGGTGAGGGTGGATGGATCTGTCAGTATGCTAGAACTCAGAAGTGTTCACCAAGTGATGAAGTTTGGGAAACACCTGATCATAAAGGTTCCCCATAGTGGTTTCTGTGGGCCCATGATCCTGCTATTGGTAGGTTCCAGTAACCAGGACTAAAGCCCCTACATCTTTGAAGCTTTTTTCCCTGCTAATGGTCAGGTAAGGAGTGGTAACCTAAGTCACACCATGACACCTCCCTCTGTTTCTGGCAGGAGAATTCATTCCCCTACAGTGGTATAAAGGAAGGCAGATGGCTGTCTTCTCTTCTGCCCTGTTTCTGTTCATCTTTCTCTGGAACACAGAGCTGGGAGCCGAGGGTCGAGAATTCCACTTTGGACACTGTAGGCTACAGCGGGCAATTCTTCGAGATTTATGGAGGGCCTTCCAAGCTATAAGGAGCACTGTGGTAAGTAAAGGCACAATGCCCAGCCTAGCAGGGCTTCAGTGTGAAAAGGCTGTGGTAGGGGGGGAAGAGGATGGGAATAAGAATTCATTAAAAGCTTAGTATGTGCCAGTCACTGTGCTAAGTGCTTTACAAACATTATCTCATTGGATCTTCACAACTGCCTTGGGAGGTAGGCATTATTATTAACCATATTTTACATCAAGGGAAACTGAGGCAGACAGAAGCCAAGTGCCTTGCCTAGGGTTACACAGTGGAAAAATCACTGGTTCTATTCTCAGATGACCTGAGTTCAAATACTGCTATTTCTGACACCATCTAACCTTGGGCAAACCATTTAACTTCTCTGGGCCTCAGTTTCCCCAACTGCCAAACTAAAGAGTTGGACTAGATGGCCTCTGTTTTAAATCTACAATTCTATGAGCCTATGGTAGCATAAGCAGAACCCAAAAGGACCGGAGCCAGATTTTCCAGACTTTAATCACGTAGGGAAAAGTTGGTGTAGGAGGATGGGGAGAACAGTAACATGTTCAGGCCCTCAGGATCTCACTGTTTTATCTCTCTCATGCTGCTTCCTGCCTTCTTATCCAGTCAAACTATGGGCCAAGAAAGGATGGAGCTGGCCAATCTGAGATGTGGGAACAACATGGGTATATGTTTAGATCTAAGGGTCCATTTCTCCTGAGCTTCTAGGAACTCAGTTGAAAGTATTAAATGAAAATGGCATAAACCCTTGGGGTAGGAAGTAAATTAGCAACAATTGGGGGCTCAAAATGGGAAATACTAAGAAGGGTAAAGGAAATGTGATGTCATGGAAAGAACACTGGACTGGGCTCTGGTCTCAGCTCCATCACTAACTGGTTGTGAGATGTTGGGGCAAGGCATTCCATCTCAGTTTCTTCATCTGAAAAATGGGTATAGTGGTAAAGTAAATATTTTCTACAATCCCCTTCAGCTCTAAAAACCTATGAATCTAAGATGTTCTCATCAGAGAATGGGGCAATGGAGTCTCAAAGTACTGGGGTAGGTCAGGCAAGTCAGGACAACAAGCATTTATTAGGCTCTTAATATGTACCAGGCACTGTACAGGAAAAAGAAAGACTTATCCTGACTGAAGGAGTTTATATTCTCATTGAGGAAGTCAACACACAAAAGGGAAGTGAAAAGTTCAAGATGTCAGAGGTTAGGAAGGTAGCCATGAGGGGGCTGAGAAAGGAATGAATCATGGCCAGTTGGGTCTGACCCCAGAATGGAGGCCCTGTGAGGAAGTACCATTGGTAGAAGGGAACTGGGGGGTGGTGGTCAAGGGAGGTTTCGGGTGAGAAAGTCCTAAGAGCCAAAGGAAGTGCTGACATGAAAGGATGACAGGCATAATGCTAAAGTCCTGAGAGTCAGAAGCAGAGCCAGAAAGGGACTCCCATAGCTCTAAACAAATGAAGGCATTGGACTAGATGGCCTTTGAGGTTCCTTCCAGCTCTAAACACTGATGATCCTAGGATATTCCACTCTGGACCCATAGGGGCACAGCTGAGGAAGGTCAGAAACTACCTGAATATTTCATTTTCCAGAAGCACTCATCTTTTGTGTTGGCAAACACAAGAGAAACCCCTTCAGACCTCCCACTCATGGTGGGATTTCTAGATTTTCCCTTTCTTAGGCCAGTCTCTCCTGGTGCCTCTCTCCATTTCTCCTTTGGTTTCACATTGGGTCGGTTGAGTGGCCCGTTAACTGCTGAAGGAGTTTGGCAAATTATTTCTAAAATTGGGTCCTGCCCTATTTACCTTCTCCAACATGACTTTCTCTTTCTGTTCTCCAAGCAAACCCTGGACCACAACACAGACACACGGCTGCTGCGGCAGGAGTTTCTCCAGAATGCCTCGGTAAATGGGTCATTCAGGATGGCTAGTGGAAGGAAAAGGTGGGAGGCACCACATCTCTTTGCCGGGGGCCTGGCTTCAAGGCTTTGGTCTGCCTCAACCTGACTTGGGGGTCTGGGAAAGGCTGATCTCTCTTTTGTAGAGACTGAAGTCCTTCACCTCACAATTCGGGGGTAAACTTTTGACAGAGCAGAGGCTGGTGAACTTAGTCACTGGGAAGTATCCAGATAGGAACTCAGGCCCACAAACATCCTGCCTACATTATTCAGAAAATGATCTCAACTTGTCACTTCATCTTTCTCAGTGTAGACAACCTGTGTGCCGGCTTTAGATCATGACCCCAACTTCTTTCCCACTTCCTCTCTCACTTCCTCTTTCTTCATCTTGATCCTTCGTTTCCCCTACTGATTCATTCATTCACTCACTCACTCATTCATTCAATAAACATTTATGTACAAGGCACTGTTGTTGATGCTATGGAAATACAAAGATGAATGAGACACAGTCCCCACCCTCAAGGAGCTTACTATCACCTCCTTTTCCCTCCTTTATCACTTCCTTCTTTCTCTTGGTCACATCTTTAACCCTTTTTTATTCATTCATTCAACAAACATTTATTCATAGGACTGGAATTTAAGAACACCTCAAAGAACCAAGTTGCATCAATCAAGAGTGCATTTTTAAAAATTAATAAGCCAAAGAAAATAGAGATAAGATAAAAAATTTTATTTCACAGTAAAATTATAATAAAATTTTTCTCATAATAAAATTTTTCTATCACTTTATGTGACTGGTTCTCATATTGTTAAGTGCTGACTATGTACAAGGCCTTGTGAGAATACAAAGATAAATGAGAGAAAGTGCCCACCCTCAGAGAGCTTGACCTCTTTTTCTTCTTCCTACTTCCTCTCTCTCTCTCTCTCTCTCTCTCTCTTTCTCTGTGTCTCTCTACTTTTACTTTTTTCTTTAGCTACATACAAAAAAATGCTCTCAAATATTTTCCTGAGCTTCCAAGGAGAGGGTCCTTCAATACCCAGGCATACTCTTTCCACACCTCTGACCCTATGTGATTCAATTACTGTCCAATCTAATGCATTTGGGGAGGGTAAAACATCCAGGACCAAAGAGTACAGAATAGAGGGCCTTGGTATTAACTATCCTTCTTTCCCCAGTTGGCTGAAATCTGTTACCTCAACTACTCCCTGCTGAATTTTTATTTGAGCAACATTTTCAATAAGTACCACACAAAGGCAGAGGAACTTGGGATCTTGACACCATTCACTACTTTGACCAACAACTTCTTTGTCATCCTGAAGAAACTTCGGCATTGTGTGAGTGGGGCTAGGGTTTAGGGACCCGGGGCAACAGTGTCTGCCTCTCCAGACAGTCACTGACAAGCAACCACCTACTGTTTGATGGGCTCAGTACCTTGGACAGGGAGGTCTCTGTCTCACTTCTCTCTCTACCCCCTCCATCGCCTCTCACTACTCAGAGGACATGTAGCTAGATGGGCGGGGGGAGGGGAGGGGAGAGAGAGAGAGAGAGAGAGAGAGAGAGAGAGAGAGAGAGAGAGAGAGAGCGCATTTATTAAGCACTGACTATATGCCTATTTGCTAAGGACATGAATATAAGCAAAAAAAGACAGTCTCTACCCTTAAAGAATTTTTATTCTAATGAAAGAAGGTAACATAGGAAAAGAAGTGGAAGGCAGAAGGGGACCCACACAAAGTTTCTGGAGTGGAGGTATAAAGGTCCAGAGAATGGGAAGTATATCTCAATTGTTGCCTTTACAGTAGTGAGTTCCTTATCATTGGAGATCCTCATCATTAGGCTGAATGACTATTTATTAGGGATACTGTGGAACTGATTCCTGCTCAGATATGGATTGGATTAGATTAGAAGGACTTTGAGATCTCTTCCAACTTCACTAATTATAGTGAAGAGCCTGGACCAGTGGTCCCATGGAGACCTATGGGGAGTCCCATGGTAGACTCTCAGTTAGAATATCTAGAACAAAAAGAAGTCTTAGTTCCTACCTTCAGGGAGATTGTGAGCCATCTAACATTTCTAGAGATTATGGGAAACATACACACATCCAAATGTGTGAAAATCAGTACAGCAAAATTAGTGGGCTGAAGAACAGAAGGGAATTGGCTAAAGGAGGGTTCAGACTGGGGTCAAGATTAAGCAGAAAAATATTTAGAAGATCACAGAATCATACATTTAGGGCTAGGAAGGGACTATAGAAGGTGGGGGTGAGAACAAACATTGTTGAACACCTACTTACAAATATTATCTCATGTGATCCTCACAACAACCCATCCAGATAGTGAAATTAGTATCCTCATATTACAGTTAAGGAAACTGAGGCAGACAGAGGTTAAGTGATTTGCCAAGTGACACAGAGGAAGTGTTTGAGGCTGGATTTGAACTCAGGTGTTCTAATTCCAGGCTAGACACCTAATCCAACTACGTCACTATCGCTTCAATTGATAGGCAGGAAAAATGAGGTTCAGGGAGTTTATATGATATACCTAAGATTACATAGGGAGCAAGCATAAGAGTCCAGATTTTAACTCAGGCCCTCTGACTCAAAGACAATGCACTTTTCAATGTACCATACTGCCTCTGGCAGTGACAGCTTTAAGAAACTTCCTCCCTATTCAGTAGATACACTGAGGATATAGATCACAGCACCATCCACTGGGAATCTTCAAGAACCTATTTGTTGCCTTCCACCCAAAAAAGTGTCCTCTAGGGAGGGAAGGAAGAAGAGACTTATTCACTGACCCCAATTCCCTTGTTCTTCCTCTTCTCCAGAAGGAAAAGGGGATATTTTCTTTAAGTGAGAGTTCCCAAAGGAATTTTCAGCTATTCCAGCAAGAATTTACAAAGGTATGTTTGAAGTCATGGGGAATGTGGGGGAACTGAAGGGGGGGTAGAAAGCAGAGAAAGGGGGTTTGTTAGTCTGGTAGGTGTTGATCAGACTCTGTGAAAGGAAAAGTTTAATAACAGACTTCAGAGCAGGTGGATCCATTAGTATCATTCCAAGATATACACGAAATCATAAAATCATAGCTCCAAAAGAGATCATAAAGCCAATTTTTTCTAGCACCCTCAATTTCCAGGAAAAGAAAATGAAGCCCACATATATGTAACTTGCCAAATGTCACACATCTAGAAAATATCAGGCAGAACTCAAACTCAGATCCTCCAACTTCAAATCTAACACTATACCAGGATGTATCAGGAGGGCAATGGGTGTATTTGACTTGCACTTATGGATCTCCAAAGACTGTGATTGTCTCATCTTCTTCCGCTTTCCCAGTTGAGAGGATACTATTGCCCCTCTCCCACACTGGATTATTTTGTGGTCCTTCTCTGCTTTTTTTTCCTCCTCCCTGGGGCTTGCCACTTCTCATTTCATAGATAGCATTTAAGAGTTGCAAGAAGTCCTTGAGATCATGTAACATCCCAGTTCTGGACAGATATAACAAGACTCAGAACAGAACTCAGTGGTTAGCCCTGTACCCTCTACTTGGCTAATACCTAATTTTTCTTGCCCTTTAGTTGAACCCAGAAGCAAGGCTGACAAAGGCTTTGGGAGAAGTGGACATTCTCTTAGCCTGGATGGAGAAAGCCTTTCGGCCATGATGCTGCAACCCACCTGCTATCCAAGATTCCCAATCATTTCAATCAACCACTTCTGGTGGTTTTTTCATGGGTTATTTCTTCCTGCCAGTGATGTTGCCCTGTACTTAGACTGCTTCCAGCCTCTCTGCATTCTCTTTTTAGTAGCCACAAATCAGCTAGTCTACTCAGGGAGGCTACACTGAGTTGCTGTGAATAATTCTCAAAGCAGATGACAAAGTGCTGGCTAGTTGTAAAAGTCTATTTATTCCAGATGTATTTAATAATTTATTTTAATTTATATGGGGAGACTAAGCCCCTTTTATTTATATGGGAGAACTATAAGAGGACCGATTCAAATCCTACCTCTGATCCTTACCACCTGTGTGACCTTGGACAAGTCACTTAACTTCCCTGGGTCTCAGTTTCCCCACCTATAGAAGGAGGGGGCTGTACTAGATGGCCTCTGAGGTCCCTTTCAAACTGGATCTTGGCTCTGTGGAGTAAATATTTCTCTTGTGTCCCCTTGTGCTGCCTGGCATAATGCTGGGGGATTCAAGGTAGATGTTCAATAAATACTAAATTGAACTGAAGGTGTGGCTGTTTTTTTTTTCTCCTCCTGCTCTTCTTCCTCCTCCTCCTCCTCCCCCTCTCTTCCTTTCCATCCTCCTCTTCCCCTTCTCCTCCTCCCTCCCGCTCTCCTAGCTCCCGGCAAGATTTAATTGTTATCTAGCACTCCAGGTGAGGAAACTCCAACTACTTATGCAGATCACCAACTGTTTTGCAACCTATAGTCTAGGAGACTTGCCTGGGGCACCGGAGGTTGTTAGGGGAAATTTAAGTAACTTCAGTACCCTTTGTAAGTTGAAGGCTTGGAGAGCAGACTGTCCTTTGGTGCATTTGTTAGAATTGGAACACTGGGCTAATAAAACCCACATTTTATTCTAGATCTTCCCACTGAGAGCCTAGACTACCCACACCTGGGACCCTTGGTTCAGGCTTTTCACTGTAATCACTGTAATCAATGAAGTTTGAAGAGACCTTCCCTCTCCCCAAGATCCAGGTCCAATTTTTGCTCTTCTACTGTGAAAAGGACCAACTTAGAAATTCACTTGCTTTTTTAAAGGTTTGATCTCTTCTTTATCCATTACTCAACTGACTGCCCGCTGGGAGGATGGTAGTACCAGAGCAGACAGCTGGTATTACACTACCTGGGACATCCTTTTGTTTAAATGCCATTTTCTATTAATAAAATACACCTCTGTTGACTCTTGACCATTTCTTTCCATTGATGGATAAGATTTCACTTAGGGAGGGGAGACAGGTAGCTGGGAAAAGCTACCAAGGCTACTTGGAGGAGAGGTAGACTGGAGAGTGGGAAGGGCAGAGTGATTTCTCCTAAGAACAGTAAGAACTGTCTTCAGCTCTGCAGCAGATATTAAATCAACATATCTCTGACTGACTTTGACCTTGTTTTGGAAAACCAGGAGGAAAAAAAAAAATCTGTGGGATGGATTGATGGGTAGACACTGGGCATGTCATTTAACCTTCTTTGCCTTGCTTTCCACATCTATCTTGAGATGGAGAAGGAAATGGCAAACCACTTTAGTATCTTTGCCACTAAACCTCATAGGGTCACAGAAAGTTACGCAACTCTTACGGCTCAGCAACAAAAAGGCATCTCCCTGTATGTGGGGGCTCCTTGGGTTCAGAATTTGAAGTAGTTTTACCAATCCAAATGCTCTGATCTTGGTCAGGTCTTTCAAGGGGCTTGGGGGGGCCCCCCTTTTTCATGGGAAGCAACAATTTTATAGCATTAGGATGCTGTACTTGGAGTCATGAGAGACTTGCATTTCTGACATTTGGTCTGTTGCCTGGCATCGATAAACCTCAGTTTCCCCATCTGTAAAATTGGGTGGTGCTATCTATAGTGCCTCCTGTACAAGGCTTTTATGAAATTCCACAATGCATGTGTTGTGAGGCTTAGTAGTATTTGTAGAGAGATCAGAGAGAGGTACAAAGTGCCTTCCACTTTGATCAAGTTTCCCCTTACATTAAACCTGTTTTCTTAAAGCTCCAAAGCCTATACTCTGGGACCAAGCAGAACAATTGGAAGGCATGGACTATTTCATTTTTATGGTTGGATGTACAGTGCCTAGCAGAGTGCCTTGTAGCTAGTATTTTTTCAGTTGTGTCTGACTCTTCATGGACCCATTTTGGGTTTTCCTGGCAGAGATACTGGACTGGTTTGCCTTTTCCTTCTCCATCCCATTTCACAGATGAGATCACTGAGGCAAACAGGGTTAAGTAACTTTAAGTGTCTGAGGCTGGATTTGAACTCAGGAAGATGAATCTTCCTAACTCCAGGCCAGGTGCTCTATGCACTATGGTGCCACCTAGTGCCCAGACTTGTAGACATTTAATACACACTTTTCACGTTGCATAGCATTGAATTGGGGTCTAATCCTCCCTTCTGTTTTATGGTCCTCCAAATACTTGAATCATGTAACCAGTGCTCCTGCATATCTTCCCTCCTTCTCTTCTGTAAAAAAAAGCAGATTGGACTAGATTACCTCTAAAGCACTTTCTAGTTCTGACATTCTCATGACATACCCCATTCTATAAAATGAAAATCTCCTTTGAGGGCTTACAATTAGGAAGAGTGTATCTGACTTTATTACTAATGACCTGTGGTCCTGCCACTAGGTGGCGCCATAGTGCAGAGCGCTGGGCCTGAAGTCAGGAAGATCTGAGTTCAATCACAACCTCAGACACTCCCTAGCTGTGTGACCCTGGGCAAGTCACTTAACTTCTGTTTGCCCTAATCCACTGCAGAAGGAAATGGAAAATCACTAATTTTTGCAAAGAATACCTCATATGGCGTTATGAAGAGTCGGACACGACTAAAATGACTGAACATATCACCTGATCAATGAGGGGTTGATCAGAAGTTACCTTTCCAATTGATAAGGTCACATAGAGGCAAGGTTAAGGTTGTGACTTTGATTATATCTCCCATGTCCATTTGACTTGTTCTCAAGTCAGTGTTGATAAATTGGGATTGAACGAATTGGTTCTTACTGTAGTTGAAAGAGCCTTCACTTTGTACCAGGTCTATAAAAAAGGGAGTGAATCTCAAAGTTGGTCCTTTTCAGTGATTTTGCTTTTTTCCTGAAAGATCCTGAGGAAATAGAAGGGCTAAAATTAGACCTGGGTGCTGGGAAGGAAGAGGGAAGGGGACCTCTGCATGCCCATAGACTTACTGGTAGCCCCCAGGAACTGCTAATGGCTGCCTTGGGACATAGGTACATTGGAAATGAACATGTTCTCACCCATATGGCAGGAGAACACAGGTCCTGGCTTCCATCTCATGAGCCCAGCCTTGGAGAGGCAGCTATGGGAGAACCCAGACCCCTAGACAGAGGAAGGAGGATTTTCAGCGCAGTGCCAACTTCAGGGCTGTCTTCCTATCAGTCCTAAATCGAAGAGTTCCAAAACCCAGTCCTCTTGGAGAGGAGATAATTGCATACGTGATGGATGGAGGAGGATGAAGGGACTAAAGTCACAAGGTGGGAGAGACCTCAACTTTACCAGGCATCGTTAATATGATTTATCTGAATGGTGTAAGTCTGATGTGAAGGCCTTTCTAGCAACCCCAAGTTCCTTTTCCTTCTAAACAGATCAAAAGGCTAGAGAATGTTATGTGTCTTTTATGTGTGAGTCGGATTCACTGGAATGTAGTGTAGTAAGTGCATTTACCTTCTAGGGGAATGGAAGCCCTCAGTATAGTACTAAAAGGGCAGCTAGGTGGCACCATAGTGTACAGAGTGCAGGGCCTGGAGTCATGAAGGCTCATTTTCATGAGCTCAAATCCAACCCTAACTGCATGACCCTGAGCAAATCACTTAACCCTGTTTGCCTCAGTTTCTTCATCTGTAAAATGAGCTGGAGAAGGAAATGGAAAACTCCTCTGGTATACTTGCCAAGAAAATCCCAAGTGGGGTCATGAGAGCTGGACTGAATGACTAAATAACATATTACTCTAAGGCTGAATATTTCTTGCTATCTCTGGGGTAAAAGTGTGACTCACTAGAATGTATTTGTTTGTGTATGTCTGTGGGGAGGGGTAGAGTTACCTACTTAATATACTCAGGTTTGTTTGCTTTTTGAGGGCTCTACTGGCCATAGAGTGATGCTACAAGCCCCAGAGGGAAGGTGGGAGTCACCAGAGATGGGGGAGAAACCCATTATTTATGGGCTATTCTGAATCCTTTATTCATTTTTTGCAGAGGCAGAATAAAAGTTGGTCTGGATCCACTATACTCCTTGTTAACTGGTGGACCTGGAGACCCTTTTCATCCATATCTTTCAAGACCTGGACATGAGTTATATTCAAGCTATATTATGAGGTTTTCCAAAGGCAAGTCTGAGTGGGGGTGAAATGAGCCAAGGAGATAATAATTAAAGTAGGGAAAGGAATTCCCAAGTTGGACCCAGTTTGTAGAAGTCCAAAGCCTAGAAAAAGGGTCCATGAATTAGACCTTCTCCTCAGTTCTCACACCTCTATACCTTCTATCCCTAAGATCCCTCTGAATGCAGTGAGGCCCCCCAGACCTCCAAGCATCTCTTCATTTCCTCTGGGGGTAGTCTACTTTGGCCTTCTTCATCATCCTTCTCCCCCTCCCCCACCTTCCCTTTAGCTTCCTTTTACGTCTTGGCTTCCCCTTCAGATTATAAGCTCCTGGAGGGCAGGGGCTGGCTTTCTTTTTTTCATATCTATATCTCCAGCACTTAGCACAGCTCCTGGAACATAGCACTTAATAATTGTTTATTAACTGCCAACCTCCACAGAAACAGAGTGTGACCTTTGGAGATGAGTAGGAGAAGCTTTGGGGTGTGAGTGGGCTACACTCAGGGAAGACAGAGCCCCTGCCTCCACCTGGGGAAGACAGCTAGGGTGGGCCTGTGGGATGTGTCAGGAGTGGAGCAGACTCATTTCTGAGTGTAGCTCAGTGGCAAGCCTTGTTGGCAGGGAAACCTAGGCCTGGAGGGCGATTGGGCATCTGAGTCAAGCAGGAAACATTGATGTAATCATGTGAATCAGAGGCTTCTGGCTCAGGAAGACACAGGTGATAGGTGCACATGTATTCATTCTTCATAGGGTCTGGTCCCTGGAGCTGGGCAGTCTTAGAAACCTGAGAACAACAAAAGGACCATTGCATGGACTGAGTGAGGAGACAGAAGCTCTGTTTCCCTAGAGGGCAATAGAGCACATGGCATGTAAACTGTGAATTTTTCACCATTTTAAGACATCTTTTGCAAGATGACTTTTCCCATCCCACAACTAGAACTTTCTCCTCTAGAATAATTTTCTTTCTCTTCTGTATTAATCTTTTATAAAACATGATAGATAGATACAATATATTATATATGTGTGTATGTATATATATGTATGTATGTATGTGTGTGTATAAATATATATATACACATACATACATACATACATATATATGTATATATATATATATATGTATACACTCTTCCCATTAGAACACAAACTCCTTAAGAGAAGGAACTCTTTTTGCTTTTTTATTTTTTGAGGAGGGGCACAATATTTCTAATACTTAGCCCAACACATAGTAAGAGCTTAATAAATTTTTGTTGATTATTTGATTGATTTCCAGAAAATGAGGAACTTCTGTGCTCAGTGATGTCCTGGGGATTTCCAAAGCCTGCTTCAGGGAAGGTAATCCTACTCTGGGAATCCAGAAAACATATAAACCCAATCAGGAAGGAGATTGCCTTAAAAGGAGCTGGGTTTCTAAAATTACCAGACATGAGATTGCTAGAAACCAGAGCCAAAGAAAGTGTTATCCCTCCAGGGCTGTATGATGTGACACATGATTCAAATATCTACCTTCTTGGCAAGTAATTAGGAAATTGGGCTGTCAGGCCCCACCTCTCCTATGATATGGTGTAGTGCATTAGGAAATTTGCTGTTGAGGTATTCATTCCTGGAAAAGGCTAAATGACAGCTTGAGAGGGCTTCAAAGACCCCAGTAGAGATAGAGAGAGAAGACAGCATACCCCTCCTGGGAGAGAAACTATACACTCCTTATCTCCACAGTGCTTGACACATAGTAGGTGCTTTTTGTTGTTGTTAAGTTGTGCCTGACTCTTTGTGACCCTATTTCAGGTTTTCTTGGCAAATATACTGGAGTGGGTTGCCATTCCCTTCTCCAGCTCATTTGACAGATGAGGAAACTGAGGTAAACAGGGTTAAGCGACTTGCCCAGGATCACACAGCAAGTAAGTGTCTGAGGCTGGATTTGAACTCAGGAAGATGGACCTAGAACAGGGCTCTATCCACTTTACCATCTAGTTGCCTAGTAGGCATAAAAAATAAATGTTTTTTGGATTGGGTTGCCTAAGAGATCTTTAGAATATCAGTTCCCGAAGGATGGGCGTCAGTGTGAGTTCCTTACAGGTAAGGTGCCCTGAACATTCCAACCATGGGCAAGGCATGTGCTGCCACTGATCAATCAACCGACAGGCATGCACCATGAACCTGCTATGTGCCAGGCACTGGGGAAGTGAATACAAAAATGAAAGTTGCCACGATGATGATGATGGTGATGATGAGGATGCATTTGGGAAACCATATCCAACAGACAGTACCTTTTCATCATGCATGTGTTTCCCAAATTACCATTCTCAGGACATGCAAATGCACAAAATACATATTTGGGGCAGAGCAGTAACTAGGCTGGAGTGATCAAGACTTTGCCTCAGATTATAAAATTAATGATCTGGCATTGATGGAGCACCTACTCTGGGCCAGCAAATATGTTTAATCTTTCACAAATCTCATCTCATTGGATCCTTACAACAACACTGGATCGTTGTTATTATCTGTTAGTGTTAAGTGCTGTGTTTATCCTTGTTTTACAGGTGAGGAAACTGAGGCAAAGAGAAGTTAAGCATCTTGCCCAAGGTCATACAGCTGTTAAGAGTCCAAAGCTGGATTTGAACTCAGGTCTTCAGGTCCAGCACTCTACGCATTTTACCACTTAGCTGCCTCAAAAACTAGCATAAAAACTGTACTCCTGGGGGAGGAGGGGGGCTAGGTGGCACAGTGAATAGAGTTCAAATTTAGCCTCAAACACTTGACACTTAACTAGCTGTGTGACCTTGGGTAAGTCACTTAACCCCAATTGCCTTGCATTCCCCTCCTCAAAAAAAAAAAAAAAACAACTAAAACTCAACAACCAGAAAAAAAAAAACTGTACTCCTTCCGCAGAGGAGTTAAGAGATTGAAAATTCAAAAGATGACTGAGGATTGATATAAAGGATGTTCAGGATATGGGCAGCTATGGGGACACTGGACTGTAGATTGATCCTCTTCTTCTTCTTGTTCCATAAAAAATATCCTCGTCCCATCTGCACCCCTCTTTCTCTTCCCTTTCTCTTTTCCCAGCACATTCCTCTTCCTTCTTAAGCAGCATCACTTGTCCCTAGCAAAGAGGAACAACAACTCCAATGCTGCCTTCTTTCTCTATACCCTGTTACCTTATTAACAGAAATTGTGAAACCCAGGGCATAGATGGATGGGAGCATACTTCCAGAAGTCCCCTTCTAATGGAACAGAAAGAGCCTGGCACTCCGAATCCCCTGGATTGGACCAAATGACCTCTGAGGTCCCTTCCAATAATGAGATTCTAGCTTCTAAGGCACTAAAGTAACTGATTCTCCCTCTCATCTGACTGAATTTGTCTTAATGACTTCCTGTGTTATTTTCACATCACTAATTACACACTGAATTTGAGGGAACACATGCTCATAGCTTTGACTTAGTTGGGTGTTGCTTGCTTTGGGCAGTGGTTGCCTCATAGATAATACTGCTAGCAATCACTTTGGTTTGGGGCATTTCTTTGCTTCCTGGAAGGATTCTTCACACTAATTAGGAAGCTTCCTAGCACATTTTGAATATATCCCACTTTTTAAAAAGAGGATTTATATTGTTGGTACAGTGTGAGTCAGGAGATTCCCTAAAAAGATGAATTACCTTAAGAAAATCACTTTACCTTTCATAGCCTCAGTTTCCTAATTTGTATGCCTGGCAGTGTGCTCATACTAAGAAAATAATCAAAAGAGAATGCTGTGAAATTATATTGACCAAGCTTGATCCCAAAGAAGACATGAGGATCTACCTCTCCCCCTTCTTTGCAGAGATGGGGGTGGGGAGGGACCATAGATGTCAAATATAATATCAAAACTGGTGACATATTGGTTAGTTTTCCTGAACTATTTTCTTCTCTTGTATTATTATTATTTTTTTTTTAGGGCAATTGGGGTTAAGTAACTTGCCCAAGGTCACACAGCTAGGTTTTTGTTTGTATGTGTTAAGTGTCTGAGGCTGGATCCGAACTCAGGTCCTTCTGACTCCAGGGCCAGCGCTCTACTCACTGCGACACCTAGCCACCCCTTCTTGTATTATTTCTTGATAGAAGCAGGAGTATGCTGGAGCCAGCTTGTTCTGGATCATGAGAGCTGGTTGTTAAATTTTTGGTATAAGCATTTATACCTCATAAACTGGTAAATGCTACAAATCAGGGGTTTTTGTTTTGTTGACTGTCTATACTTAAGAAAGTGATAGAGAAAATGTTGATAAGGTAGATTTAACTACATGTACATTTTTCACACGAGAGCCAATTGTTAAATGTTTAAACTTGGTTAAATGGGATGGCTCTTTGGGAAAGGTCAGGGGAGAGAAATATTGGGAAATATGGGTAATAGCAAAACAAGAGATGTCAACAGAATTTTTAGAAAGGAAAAGGAGCCCATGGGCCATAATGAAAATCAGGCAACATCTCCTTGTTTTCAAGTTGAATTTGTGCCTGGTTTTCAAGGGGATCTCTCTTTGTTGGTTGCAGGCAGACAGTGTAAGAAGGGGAAAAGGAAAGAATCAAGGGCTGGCCCATCCCCAGGCAGCTGTGATGACCTGATTGAGAAGCACCCACCCCATCTGAGACCACTGGGTGGAGAAACTGACCAGAGGCCAGGAGTGAGTCCACCAGGGATGGGAGAAACAGCAGCTACAACTTTTAGAGGTTGGGAAGGTGATTCGGATGCCCCAGATGCAGGACTTCACAACTTCTGTTAATAAAGTAACAGGGTAGAGAGGCATGAGCACTCAGCTAGGACCCAGGAGACCCCAGTTCAGGCTCTTTCTGCCATCCCCTTTCCAGGTGGTTTTGGGCAAGTCTCTTCTTAGTTTCTTCTTCTTCTGTAAAATAAGGAGGTTGATCCATCAAGACTTTTCCAGCCCAAAGATTCTATCAGTCTAAGAGATTATGGGAATGTTGGCTTAGAGCTAGAAGAGACCTTAGAGGTCATATAGTCCAATCCCCTTATTTTACAGAGTAGGAAACTGAGGTACAAAGATATGAAGTAATGGAGACCACACTGGTAATAAGTGTTAAGAGCCTGGCTTTGCATCCAGAGCTGTGGCACTAAGGAAGTCAGCAGATATATGCAAATGAAGACCGATCTGTTTCTGTTCATGCTTTCAGTTCCCGGACAGCTCCCAGTAGGCTCTGCCTCACATGTAAATGGAATAAACAGGTGCCCAGTAAGTGAGGTGATCTGGAGGGCCAGCCCCAGGAATTCCCCTGCTCAAAAATTATCTCCTCCACTGGCCTGTGACAAAGGCAGCCTTTGTGTAAGGAGACATCCTCTTTAAAAATGTAAATTCCTCCTGGGCCCATAAACACTTTAGGTTATCAGTCATTCAAACTTCAATTTGTTATTATTCAGTCCTGTCCCACTTTTCATGACCTCATTTTGGGGTCTTCTTGGCAGAGATACTGTAGTGGTTTGCCATTTCCTTCTCCAGCTCATTTTACAGGTGAGGAAACTGAGGCAAACAGGGTGAAGTGATTTGTCCAGGGTCACACAGCTAGTTTCTAAGGTCAGATTTGAACTCAGATCTTCCTGACTCTAGTCCCTGGGAGTACTCTGTCCACTGTATCACTTAGCTGCCCCCACACTTTAATAAGTCACTTTAATTATGGCTCCCTGGGGTTCTAGTATTAAGGTAGCATATGTTTTAATGTCCGAGGGACCACTTAGGGAAAGGTGAATTACAGAGGGCCCCCATATAACAGGTCTTTGGAAGGCCTGAAGGGCAGTGGTGTTGGGATAAAGTAGGGGTAGGGATAGAAATGAAGAGTGGTAGAAGAATGGGAGATGGGAAGTGCTTGAACACAAAATTCTACCTGATCATTTTGCCAGAGGCACCCTGTACATGAGCTCAAGACAAAGGCAAACTTGGCCACCCGATCAAGGAAGGATCATTCTGGAAGACCATCCATCTAGGTCCCAGTGGGAAGGGGGAAAGACTCACTTCAGACTCTTCTTTAGCCAGTGGGAATATTTGATAGTAGGAATGGGCAAACTCCAGCCCTGGTAGATCACCAGTGGGGACAGATTCTACTTTTAACTTGACATCCTCTAGTCAGTCTGTGGGTTCATTGGGTAAGTAGATCCAGAACCATAAAGTATTTCAGACCATCTCATCCAAGCCTCTCTCATTCTGCAGAGAATCCTAATGCCCATGGAGGTGGAGACTTGCCCAAGGTCACATAAGTAATAGTCATCGTAAGTGGGATGTGAACCCATGTCGTTGGCCTACAGATCTATAGGCAAACTCTTCCACTAGGAGGTTGCTAGGCTACTGAATATTGTTTTTAAGTTGCTTGAGTCATGTCTGACTCTTCATGACCCTATTTGGGTTTTCTTGGCAGAGATACTGGAATGGTTTACCATTTCCTTCTCCAGATAATTTTACAGATGAGGAAACTGAGGCAAACAAAGTTAAGTGATTTGCCCAGGGTCATATTGCTGGTAAGTATCTGAGGCCAGATTTGAACTCAGGTTCTCCTGATTCCAGGGCTGGTGCTCCATTCACTGTGCCATCTTGCTGCCCAGGCTATTGAATACAGTTAAATTAAATGCCCCTCTCCTATTAGTTTTAAAAGATAATCAAGGGATCTTTTTTCTACTTCGCAAAAGAAAATAAATTGAATGAGTTTGTTTTTTACTTGGATGTGGCCCTTGATGGTTTCCCCCCCCTCTGAATTAATGATTCTTAACATAAAGTAAGGGTCCCCATCCCTGATTAGATAAATGCCAAAAGAAAAAGGAAGCTAGGTGATACAGTGGATAGAGTCAGGAAAAACTGTGTTCAAATATGGCCCCAGAAAGTCAGAAGCCTTGTGATCCTGGGTAAGTCACTTTACCTCTAGCCTTCCTTAGTTTCCTCATCTGTAAAATGGAGATGATAATAGCACCTGACTCCCAGGATTGCTATGAGGACCAAAGGAGATAATACTTGAAGCCTCAGTTGGTCAAAAAGTGCACTGGTCTAGGTAGGCACCAAGAGGACCAGGTTTAAATGCCATCTCTTCCATGGATCTAATGTGTCATCTTGGATAAATCACTTCTCTGGGCCTCCGTTTTCTCATCTGGAACAAGTGGGTGATCTGTTCTAGCTCTGATGATCTATGCCTCCTACTCTGAGGCTTCCAACAGCAGCTAAGCAGTTTTCTATGAGTCAGGAGAGCTTGGTATCCTGGCAAGGACACTGAGTCTGACATGCTCACTGTCTTCAGGGGTCTAAAGGTATCTTTGAGATTTAAGCAGTAGTTTACATTTGTCTCATTTTAGAAATGTTTGTTGATTGGTTGCCATATAGAGCCAAGGCACCAGACATAGCCATCTAGAAGAGAAGAAAGAGCCTTGATGTAGAACTCTTGGCCTGAGAGCTGTCTACATGTCTTCTTCATTTCTGCCTACTACCAGCTCACCTATACATTAGGACTGGATGTCCCTTTGATTAGAATTTCTTGTCCCCAGAAGAAACAACCAAAAAGAATGGGTAGAAATTGCACATAGGCAAATTTAGCCTTGACATCAGGAAAAAACAAACAAACCCAACAACAACTCCCTGATTAGAGTTGTTCATTCTTCGTTTTTGAAGAGGGCCAATGACATCACAGAATGATGTCTTGGCTTGTTTGTGAATTGTATTTAAGTGGGACAGAGTTGAACAAAGTCATAAGTCTCCCTCTCTCTTCCAAAGTCATCAAAGTCCAGTGGTAGGACAAAGGTCAAGATGACTGTCGAAGGCCCAGGATGAAGCAGATGACCTAGGTGCCTTTGATGCCTGACCAAATTCTACATCTCCTACTTCTTCCACCTTCATGGTCACTAGAAAAAATTGTTCTCATTCACCTTTCCACCAGGGGAAATCTTCACATGCTTGAGGTAGACATTTCCCTAACTCACTGATGGGTTTGAGGCTTAATAGTGACCCTCAACCTGGTTTAGCCCATCTGCTGAGATAGTTTTTCCCGAGTGGGCCCACTGCACAAGCTACAGCTTCTTGGAGTGAAAAGTGAGAGTTGGGTGGCAGGTAGGCACCAAAGGTGGATGAGCAGTCCTGAAAAGGGCTCAGCAAGTCCTCACACCAGAAGTGCTAGTCCTTCCTGAATAGGTGGAATGGGCTGTCTCAGGGGATGGTAGGTTCCCTCATCCTAGAGATCCTCATGAAGAGCCTGAACGGCCCTTTATTTATCAGAGATGTTAGAGTGGGATTCTTTCCAATATGGTGTAGTCCAGATGGCCGCTGAGGTTCCTTCCAATTTTCAAATTTTATGCTTGATTATAGTAACTAGCATCTAGATAACACCTACTGTGTCAGGCATTGTCTTAAGCACTTTACAAATATTAGCATCTTAACAATTGCCATTTTCTAGCCTAAGAAAGGTCTGAGTCTCCATTTTCCTTATGTGTAAAAGGGAAAAATGCCCTCCAACAAAGTTGTTGTGAAGACTGAATGAGGGAAGGGATGCAACGGGTCTCTGCAGGTGCAGGGCATTAGCAGAGGAGGTAAAGTGCTCACCTGGGGAGGAGTAGAAGGTTCTGCAGTTCCAGGGCCTCTGGCAGGCATCTGCTCATCTAGAAAAAGGATAGAAGTGAGGAAATGTCTCACTATCATCCCTCCTATTGACTCTGCCCGCCCCTCACCAGTCCCACCTCCAAACTCTGTGTCTGGAAGGAACTTTGGCAGTTCACAAAGGGATGGAATGAATGAAAGAGTCCCTTGGGGTCTGCGTTGTACACACACACACACACACACACACACACACACACACACACACACACACACAAATGTGTGTGTATATGTGTGTGTGTATGTACATACATATATGTATTTATGTATATATAAACGTCTCCACTGATAGACTATAAGCTCTCTGAGGGCAGGGACTGTTTCATTTTTGCCTTTGTAACTCTAGCACTCAGCACAGTGTGGTAGACATTTAAATCATTAATGATGGTGACGATGCTACTAACATCTATGTAGTTCTGTTAAGTTCATTCATCACTTTATTTTAATCTCATTTTCTAAATTCTTGTCAATTGATTACCAAACAGAGCCAAGGCACCAAAGATAGAGCTTCAGTGGAGTCTTGGGGGAGAAGGACAAAAGGCCCAAGCAGGTTTTAGATTGAAACTTTGATCTAGGAGCCATCTACATGACTTCTAGATGACCCCCAAAGCCATAACTCCTCTTCATTTTCACCTGCTCCCAACTAACCTCCATGTTATGGCAGGGTGTCCCTCTAAGAACCTTAATTAGAGCAGATTGAGTCAGTCTTTGTCCCAGGACACCAAAGGTCAGAGGATTATAGCAGCCATTTTCTTTCAGTATAGAAATAACTCATCTTAGCCCCTGGTCAGAAAGGGGTACTGGACCTGCAATTTCATGCCTATGCATGACTTCTGGAGGAGGAAAGACCTTATAACATTGCAGACTGGCACTTTCTTTGTAGTCTTAGAGAATCGACTAGTGCACTGAGGGTCATTTGCCTAGGATCACACCTCTAGGATGTGTCTGAGGTAGGACCAGAGCCCAGATCTTTCTGGTTCAGACACTGGCTCTCTCTCTATTTTCGATAAGAAACTGCTTTTTAGCACTTAATTAGCAAGAAAACTTAATGGAAATGTGCAGTTATCATTTTTATTGGGAAAAGGTATTGGGGTGAGAGGAGAGATTGTGATAGTGTAGTGATAGGAAGAAAACATATACAAGAGGGTCATTGAAGCATCTTTTTAAAATGCAGGATTGTTTCAAGGATCAAATGAGATATTTGTACATAGCAAACTGTAAAGCACCATATCAATGTTATCAGCTATCATCTATCAATCCATTAGTGTCATTTTATTATTATATTATTATTATTTTACATATAATTCTCCTTTTCTGTTCTACTTTGTATACGGAAATGCTTTCTCTGTCTCTTTCTGTCTCTGTCTCTTTATAAGTCATTTAAAATAGAGAAAAATACTATAAAAATGGGAAGTTCCCAGCATTTCCTCCCTGCTTACCTTAAGGATTATCCCAGGTGAGTTCATCACTTGTCAAGCCCTGCCCTCCTCTCTCCCCTCCCCTCAAAGGCACCCTCAGCAGTGCCCATAGGGTCTGTTTTCCTATGATCTTTCCCCTCCCTTCCTGACCAAATTTCGCTCTATTTTTCCAGGGCATTAAAATTGTCCTCCCATCCCTTCTCACCATTCTGGTTGGGTCTTTGAACTTGTCGTGGGCAGGCACTGTAGATATTGTGTTGAGAACGGAGTCTATTTGAGATAGGTCTGTACAGGCGCCTCTGATGGGAGCGGTACAGTTGGGAATGAGCTCTCTGGGAGGCCTCCAGAGCACTCATCCTCAGAGTCAATCTGTTCATCCTCCTGGAAAGAGCTTCTCAGGAAGAAAGATCACAAGGTCATAGATCTAGAACTGAAAGGCATCACCAGTCCCTCAGACTAAGCTGGACATCTAGTTCAACCCCTTCATTTTACAAAGAAGGAAAATGAGGCCCAGGGATGTTAAGTGATTTACTCATGGTCAAAAAGATCTCAAGTATCGGAACCAAGATTTGGACCCAGTTTCTGGAGGAGAAAGAGGAAAGGAGATCAATAGTTTTAGAAGTCTCCAGACATTCCTGCCTTAGAAGGATCTTAACCAATCGGCCTCATCTCAGGTAAATAGATGGCAGGCCTTCCTAATGTAGGTAGATGTCTAACAGTTGATGATATCAATCTTTTCTCCCATAGTCTTCCAAGGACTCTAAACAAACAGGGATAATCAGAAATAAAGTCAATCTTAGATTCTCCAAATTCCTTCCTACTTTGGTCCTTGCTCTACCCATCTGGTCAGAGCTGTATAAGGTAGGGCTATGTGTGGGTAGGGGATGATTGCTGTATGTTGAATTTCTACCCATGCTTTAGAACAGAGGTTCTTAGCCTGGGATCCATGGTTGTACATGGATAGATTTCAGGGTGTCTGTGAATTTGGATGGGAAAAATTACATATTTATTTCAATATAATTTATTTCCTTTGTAATCTTACATATTTTGCTTTATGTATTTAAAAATATTATTCTGAAAAGGGGTCTATAGATATCACCAGACTGCCAAAGGGATCCATGACACACAAAGGGTCGACTCCTGATTTAAAGACTAAGTCAGAGGTCAAATTCTCCATTAAGACTCCTGATCAACTCAGACCCCATCTAAGCCATTTTGTTTTATACCTCTCTGAGGGACTTGTCCTGTAATAATGCACATCATTATCTTCTCTCCCACTAAAATCCTCTTCCAAAGCCTAGAGGTGTTCTAGGGGTCTTAAAGGCTAGGAATGCAAAATTCAAGCTCTGTCAGTTCTTACCAAGCCAGAATGTCATTGAAGAGAGGCCTAGTGTTGGACCACCTTAACTTGGGATTTGTGAATTTATTTAAAAATATTCTGATAATTTCATTTTACTATATTTCCCTTGGAACCTTTTATATTTGATGCATTTAAAAATGTTCTCAGAAGCAGTCCATAGGCTCCCTCAGATTGTCAAAGGGGTACATGATGCAAAGAGGTTCAGAACTCCTTTTCTAGATGACCTCTGAGGTCCCTTCCAATATGGTAAGGTGTAGGAAAAGTAGCAGAAACTCAGAAGGTTACCTTTCTTCCTTCTTCCTATTTTCCCTGGCCAATTCCCTTGGTCTTTGCCTCCCTTTACTTCTTTCATCCAAATTTCCTTCTAAGATTCAGCTCAAGCATCACCTGTTTTTCTAGGCGTCTCCCTACTCCTACCCCTATCCCATCTTGGCTGCTATGTTTCTTCCCAAAGTTACCTTGTATTTGCTTGGTTTGGATTTTGTGTATAGTTATACATGTGGAAGTTATTTCACCCATTAAAAGGTAAGATCCTTGAACACAAGGACTGGTTCATGTTTGTCTTTACATCTTTAGAATCTAGCCTGACACATGGTAGATATTATGTCCCTAACTCTAATCGAGGCCCATAAATGACTCCTTCACTTGGCAGAAGGTAGTCTTATGTGTATCTTCAGACACTACAATACTGCCTTCCTCAGGAATCAGACCCCAGTTCTTACCTCTCCTCTTCTGCAATGATCTTCCCAACACCATGCCTAGAAGCACCATCAATATAGTGCCCAAGGTGGCAGGGATCAGGATGTGAAATCCCCCATCCTTTTCCAGAGATGATCCAAAGTAGGAGGCACTGGTGGGAATAGGGAGAGTGGTAGATAAGGGAGTAGAGAGAAGCACATGAATCTAAGTTAGGAATATTGGATGTCATCAAGACCTAAGGACAGGTGTTAAGAGTTCTTGCAGGATAGAATTTGTGCCCCTACCTCATCCCCACAATCCTCCCACAGTCCAAATTTTCTACTATGCCAATAGCCAGAAATCTTCTGTGACGTGCGTATCCTCATAGATTGCCTTTTTTGCCCATCGTTCCCCACTGAAGCATCTCACCAGGTCTAGACACCCATGTTCTTGACATGGTGTAATGGAAAGAGTATATTATTCGTAATCAGATGACCTGAGTTCCAACCCCAATTCTGCTAAGTTCTATGCAAATCACTTCTTATTTCTGGCCTTCAGTTCCCATCTTTGAAAAATAAGGGGTTTGCCCTTGATCGGTGGTCTCCAAGCTCTTATGTTCTTGTCTCCCATCAATAATTTTATTTCTTGGTGGCTATGCTTGTGGGGGACAGATTTTCCCAGTGGCATCTGCATTCCTGCTGTGGTTGGTGCCTAGATAGGGGTTAGGTTACAACTGGCCTGAGTGGCTGGCTCAGAAGAGAGAAGGTTGGGAACCCAGGGAGCAGAGGGAAGGGATGGAGTAGAGAGGAATGCCAGGTTGTCATTAGTGAAGATTAGCTTGGTTGTGTTGGAGAGAGATACCATGATTCACTAACCTGGAGAGGGTGGAATTTGACCCATCTTCCCACCCTCTGATTGGTTGATCATAGAGCCTTTAGGGTAAAGTTTTGTCCAACTGGGAGTCATGCCATGCCTTTCTCTTCTTTGGAGAACCCTTCTGGAAAGCTTTTTAAGTTCTCTTCCATCTCTGACAGTCTGCTATTTTTTTTTTTTTGGAGGGCAATTGGGGTTAAGTAACTTGCCCAAGGTCACACATGGCTAGGTTTTTTTGTTTGTGTGTTCGTTAAGTGTCTGAGGCTGGATACGAACTCATGTCCTTCTGACTCCAGGGCTGACGCTCTACTCACTGCGACACCTAGCTGCCCCAGTCTGCTATTTTTGACTTCCCTCTCTCCTCTCAACTTAGAGACAACTAGGTTGTACAATGAATAGACTGGACTCAGGAAGATGAGAGTTCAAATGTTACCTCAGACATTTATTAGCTATATGATCCTGGGCAAGATATTTCACCTATCTGCCTCAGTTTCTTCAACTGTGAAATGGGTGCTATATTAATGGCACCTACCTCCCAGGGTTGTTTCAAGGCTCAAATGAGATAATATCTGTAAAGTGCTTGGCATGGTGCCTGTCACATGGTAGGTGCTTAATATTATTACATTATTATTAAATATTTAATTTAATCATTTAAAATAATCATTAGATACTAAAAGGATTACTAAAAGGCGTATTTCCTCCCTTCCCACCCAAAGGAACTGGTCCTTCCCTCAGTCTCCTCTAGGCACTCTTTTAGAGAGCTAGTGATCTAATCCTCAATAATGGTGAGATGGGATCAAATGAGATAATAAATGTAAATCGTTATATAAAAGTTCATCCTTGGCATCATAGTCCTTATACTCCCTAAAGCACATGTTTAACAGTGGTCTTCTGGGGACAGTGCTAACAGGATGGACTTTGTGGGAAGGGGCTTAAGCACTGGCATGAGTGAAGGGATCTTTCTATGATGTGTCCCAAATTACACAGGGCCCCATCTCTGCTTTCAGAGGCACTGCCAGGGCTTACCTTTGATCTCGTAGCCTGGTGTGATGGGAATAACTGACAGTGGAGGGCTTGAGTATTCTGCTAAGGTGTAGAATCTTTGAAGCCACAGAGGATTGGGAGGTCTGGGAGGCAGCTGCTGCTGCTGCTAAGGTAGTTGTCTGAGGCAGGACAGAATTGGTGGGAGAAGGATCCAAGGCTGGTTGGGTTTGCCGTGGCTGGGTCCTTGGTGCTGAAGTGCTTGTGGCTGGGAGATGAAGGAAATGGCAATGAATTGGTGGCATGACAATTGCATGCCAAGCTCAAGGGCACAAGAGGCTCATCATAAATCCCTAGAGAGCCAGTGTGGCCAACACACACAAATGAGACTGGTAGGGGACTGGGAGATCCAGAAAGGACACAGATTCCAGGTTGTAGATGTCTGCTCTGGCTCTTTTTTGCTCAACCATTCATTCAAAAGAACAACACCATTTGCTAAATGGTACTCCTAATTCATCTGCCACATCACCCCCTGGTGTTGATATCTAGTCACTACAATCAGGGATTGGGGCTCCGGCTTGTCAAGTGTGAACATTGAACAGGAGGGTGAGGGGAGATGGCTAGCTTTCTATAAGAGAAAGGCCTATTAGTGACTCAACTCTCTTTTACAAGCCCCTTTGAGAATTAGATATTGTCTGCTTGTCCTGGCCCCTACAAGATCTTGAGGAGGGGACAGTGTAAGCCCACTCTCTTTTTCTACTTCCACCTTTTCTGGCTCTTTCCTTTTCTCTCTTCCTTCTCCCCTCTTCTTAAGTTCTTCTCCTTTCCCTCTTCCTTTCCCTTTGCCAATTTTCCTTGTTCTTATCCCCTACTTTCCCCTTCTCCCTCTTCTCTTCCTCCCTTAATCTTTCCCTCCCATCGCTGTCTCCTTACCCTCCTCTTTCTATCTTTGCCCTCCTCCCTCCTTCTCTCCTGCTTTTTCCATCTCCATCCACCCTCATTCTTTTTCTTCCTCCCTCCTTTCCCCCCTGGGATTAACAACCTGACCTTGGGTGGTGAGTAAAGAGGAAGAAGCCTCATTGGATATCCAAGACCAGGATGGTGGAAAAGGGTCAAAGTAGTCAGGCTCCTCCCAGAACGGGTTGTATTCTATGGTGGGATAGAAGGAAGACATAGTGAGCACTGGGAGTGTGGGAATGAGGTCTATATATTTTGGCTGGAGGAAGGGAAAGGAATATGGGAGGTGGGGGAGGGAATGGGGAGAGGAAGTTAGGGGATGCCCTATGGGGTGGAGTGAAGCCTGTTGAAACTAAAGAAATGTACATAGAAGAGAGACAGGGCCAGAAAAAAAAGGAACTGGACAAGGAAAGAAGCTTCACAGAAGATGATCTCTTATAAGGTGGTATAGGAAGTAGGGAGAAAGTTCCCTCTGATCATCAACTCCTCTTAGTAGAAGTGAGACAGACAGGAAGGGAATAGGGTGATAGAAGAAGACGACTTATAGGACATGAATGAAATCTCCAATTGGTATAACTTTAAAGTAATCAGCCAGATTTGCGATATCATTCTCCTTGTTTATATACTCCTTATCTCAGAGTTCTTCCTGTTGTGCCTTCTTCTCTTCCTCTACCCCCAAAGCATCAATTATACTTCTTAAGGATTAATTATCTAGACTGTGGATTATGGCATTTTCTGTATTCCTTTCTCCTATTCTTCCTCCTCTTCCTCTTCATCTCCTTTTCTTCTCTCCTTTCTTTTTCCTTAAATTCTTCCCTTCCTTCATCTTTTCCTCTCCTTTCTCCCTCTCCCTGGTTTAAATACTCTTCTATACCTCTTTCTCCTCTGAATTCCTTTTCTTGCTCTTCTTTATTTTTTCTCCTTCTCCTCCTCCCTCTCCTCCTTAGTCTTATCCTATTCATTAACCTTTGGTTAGCTCTCTATTTGCTTGCCTTCCCCCAAGAAAATAAGTAAAAGCCACAAAGGACATATACTTTGCTCCTTATAAGCATTTTGAGAAGAAAATCTCAGGCTAGAGGCAAGTGAAACTGGTAGCAGAAATGGTATCTATGCATCCCAATTATCTAGGTTCCCCATTTGCTCCTGCTTTTGGCTTGGACAATTGATGATCAGAAACACTGGTCTGAAGGAACAAGGGAACTCATCCAAGTATCTGGTTGCCCTCCCATTTTCAAGTGGGAAAGAAGATACCATCCCCTTTCTTGGGAGATCAGGGTCTCCAATCAGTCAGGATACCTACCAGGAGTGACTGTGAGAATCACTTTCTGGGTCTTCCTCTTCTCTGTTTTCTTGCCCATTCCACAGGCATAGCTGCCATTATCCTCTTCTTTCAGGTCCCTTAGCTCTACCAGGACCACCTTCTCCTTAGGAAGCATGTTCAGTGAGACTCTGCCCTTATAGTCTTTTCCCATAAATTGTGTAGTTGACACTACTGTGGAGCACCGTCTGTGCTTAGTTTCCCGACAGAGATAATACTTCTCTAATGGGTTCTTCAATGGACACCTGATGTCAATGGATCCTCCCACCTCTCCAGACAATGTTGTTTCTCCGAAGGGCTTCAGAGCCTTTGAGACTGCAGGGAAATGGAATTAGTGTAAAGGAAGTATTGGCTTCATCACAGGCTCAGCCCTGCCTCCTTAGGGACCCAGATATTAATCTTGGGAGAATATAATCCTTTGTAATTCACCTCAAAGAAGTAACGTAGTGCCATGGAATAAATACAAACATAATGATTAAAATTCATGTTTGAAAATTATATGATGATGATGATGAATGTGAGATGATCTTAGGACTTGAGACTCAACTGAAAATGAACTAAGATTATTAATAATTGATAAAGTGGCAGGATATAAAATGAATCCACAAAAATCAATAACCTTTCTGTATAATGCAAATGAAACTCAACAGTAAGAAATAGAAAAAGAAATCACATTTAAATTATCTGCAGAATGAATAAAGTATCTGAGAGTTCATCTACTAATATACTCCCAGGACTTAAATGGATGAAAATACAAACTACTTTTCTTCCTTCCTTCCTTCCTTCCTTCCTTCCTTCCTTCCTTCCTTCCTTCTTCCTTTTAGAAATAAAAGAAGACAAATGATTTGAGAGATGTTAATTGTCCATGGTTGTAATGTCCAAAAATAATAGAAATGGTAACATTACCAAAATTATTTTATAGATTTGATGCCATATCAAACTACCAAGGGATTCTTTTATATTACTAGACAAAACAATAACAGAATTTACTTGGAAGAACAAAAGGTCGAGAATGTCAGGGGAAAGAATGACAAAAAGGTGAATGAAAAGGGTCTAGCAATAATAGATCTTAAATTATACTACAAAGTAATACTCATTAAAAATAACTTGGCACTGCTTTGAAAATTAGAAAGGTTGGTCAGTGGAACAGATAATGTAAATAAGAACTAAAAGCAATTGAATATAATAATATGCTCATAGTTTGAAAACACTAATCACTGAGATAAGGACACTCTGTTTGATAAAAATCACTGGGAAAAGTGGTGAAAAGCAGTCAGGCAAAAATTAGGTTTGGATCAACACTTTTTTCTACATAGCACTACAAAGTCTGAATGGATACTCTACTAAATACAGAGTCATATCATAAAAATAGTCGGTTGATAAAGGAAGGAGATATATCTTGCAACTATAGCAAAGCAAAAAGTACCACTAAAAAGGGACAGAAATGATCATAGAAGATAAAATGAACAATTTTGGTTGCATAAAATTAGAACACTTTTGCACGTAAAAAGCAAATGCAGTTAGAAAGAGAAGGGGAGCCATTAATTTTGGGGAGGGGTAAATTTTGACAGAAAATTTATCTAATGAAGATCTAATATCCAAGGTATATAAAGAATTGACTAAAAATATGAGAATACTAGCTAGCCATCAACAAATTGATGCTCAAAGGATATGAACAGGTAATTCTCAAATAAAGAAACAAAAGCTATTAACAACCATATTAAAAATGTTCTAAATAACTAATAATAGAAGAAATGCAAATCAAAGCAACTCTGAGGTTCTGCCTCATACTCATCACTCAGACTGGTAAAGAGGAAATAGCTTTTGTTATGGGCGTTGTGGAAGGAAGACACATTTGTGTACTGATGGTGAAAGTGTGACTTTATTCAAACTAGAGTTTAAATTTAAAGCTAAGAGTTTAACTTGTCCTGGGTCACAAAGCTATTATGTGTCAGAGGCAGGGCTTAAACTTGGGTCTTCCTGACTTCAAAGCCAATAGGTTATGCTACATACATATACATATATATGATATATATATATATATACACATACATATTCATCACACACATATCATACTTAAATATTGATAGTTCTTTATTTGCTAAGTTAAAGACTCCTTCAAGGAAATCTAAACTATCAATGACCACATTAAAAATAAACCCTCCGTATCACTAATAATTAAAGAAATATAAATTAAGGGGTGGCTAGGTGGTGCAGTGAATAGGGTACCAGCCCTAGAGTCAGGAGGACCTGAGTTCAAATTTGGCCTCAGACACTTAACACTTAATAGCTGTGTGACCTCGGGCAAGTCACTTAACCCTAATTGCCCTGCCTCCCCCGACAAAGCAAAAATGAAAGAAAGAACGAAAGGAAGGAAGAAATATAAATTAAAGCAATTCCAAATTTCTATCTCCTACCCATCAGATTGATAAAAAAAGTAATATGGCAAATGTTGGAGGTGTTGAGGGAAAACAGGTACATTAATGTATTGTTGGTACAATTGTAAATAAGCTAGTTATTCTAGAAAGAAATTTGGAACTGTGTCAAAAAAGGTTATTTAACTATGTGCCACTACTAGGTCTATTCCCCAAAGAAAGAGGAAAAAACTCATATGTACAACAATATTTACAGACAGTTCACAAATGCTTATTAAATGCCTACTGTTTGCTAGGCTGGGGATACTGGCGATAGAAAGAAAGGTAAAAGATAGGCCCTGCTTTCAAGGAGCTCATAGTCTAACTGGGGGAGGGGAGGGGAGAATATGTAACAATTATGTACAAGTTAGCTACGTACAGGACAAACTCAAAATAATCAAGAAAGGGAAAGAACTAGAGTTAAGAGAGATCAGGAAAGTCTTCTTGGAGAAGATGGGATTTTAGCTCAGATTAAAAGGAAGCCAGAAAAGCCAGGAGGTAGTGATGAGGATAGAACATTCCGGCAAAGGCAAGTCTGTGAGGATGCCTGGAGTTGGGAGCTAGAGTGTCTTGTAGGAAGATCACTTTGACAGCTGAATGGAAGATGGACTGGAGTGGGGAAAGACTTTTGGCAGAGAGACAAAGCAGCAGACTATTGCAATAGTCCGGGCTGGAAGGATATGCAGCAGGGAGACTGTAGGGTCAGAAGAGAGAGGGGGGGCATATGTGAGAGATGTTACAAAGATAAGATCAGCTGTCCTTGGCAACAGATTGGATATAGGGAGTGAGAGAGAATGAGAAGTTGGGAATATAACCCTCATGTTGTGAATCTAGGTGATGGGGAGAATGATGCTTCCCTCAATAGTAATAGAGAAGTTTGGAAGGGGGAAGGGTTTGGGAAGAAAAAATATTGAGTTCAGTTTTGGACATGTTGAGTTGAACGTATCTGCAGGTCATTTAGTTTGAGATGTCAAATAGGCAATTGGAAGACTAGAGGTTGGCCAAGATGTTAGGGTTGGATCCATAGATGGAGCATAATCAGCACAGAGATGATGATAAAACCCATGGGCACTGATGAGATCAACAAGTAGAATAATAGAGGAAGAAGGGAAAAAAGAGACCAGGACAGAGCCCTAGGGGCCACCTAAGGTTATCAGACATGACCTGGATGAAGATCCAGCAAAGCAGACTGAAAGGAACCATCAGATAGGAAGGAAGAGAACTAGGAGAGAGTGTTGTCACAAAATCCTAGAGAGATTATCATGGAGATGGATTGGATGATCAAAGGCTGCAGAGAGGTCAAGGATGAGGATTGAGAAAAGGCCATGAGATTTGTCAGTCAATCAGTCAGTCAGTCAATAAACATTTATCAAGCACTTTCTGTGTGCCAGGTACTGTGTTAAGCACTGGATTTGGCAATTAAGAGTTCATTAGTAATCCTGGAACGATGATGTTCAGTTGAATGAGGTTGAAAGTCAGACTATAGACAGTTAAGAAGACAGTGTGAGGAAAGGAAGTGGAGGCACCTGTTGTAGACAGCCTTCCTAATGAGTTTAGCCACAAAAAGAGAAGAGAGCTATGGGATGCCGAGTTAGCAGGGATGGGGGGATGAAACAGGGGGATGTTTGTAGGCAGTAGGAAAGCAGTCAATATGCAGACAGAGAAAGTGAAGATAAGTGAGAGTGGGGATGCTAAAGGGGACCATCTATCTGCTGATGAAGATGGCATAAAATGGGCTCACTTGGCAAAGAGAAGGGCCACCTCTTCATGTGAGGAGTGAAGGAGGAGAAAGTGCCAGAAAGGATGTGAGGGGTGGAAAGGGGAAAAGGAGCTTTCAGTTAATGGCTGATTTTAATAGCAACTATTTTTATAGTAGTGCCATATTGCAAACTAAGGAGATGACCTATTGAAGAATAGATAAACAAATTATAATATACTAATATTAATCAATACTATAGTATATTAATATTAATTAATTAAATTATAGCATATTAATGAAAATATAGTATATTACAGTATATTAATAATATAATATACTATGTAGTTTGCTATATAGCATATTAATACTATATAGTATATTAATTAATATATTATTGTATTATCATTAATGCAATAATATAGTGCCATAAGAAACAATAAAATAGAGAATTCAGAGGAAATTGGGAAGATCTCTATGATTTGGTATAGACAGAAGTGAACAGAATTAAGCAAAGAATTTTTACAAAAGAAAGATATCTTTAAAAAACTTTAGAACTCAAATGAATACAATAATAAACCATTAGTCCACAGGACCAAAGAGGAGACATACCACCCACCTCCTTCTAGAAAAGAGAATGATTTAAAATCTAGAATGAAATGTGTTTTTGGACATAGTCAATGTTGGAATTAGTTTTGTTGGGCTATTTGTCCAGTCAATTTGCTGTGAGGGCTTTTTTGTTTGTTGGTTTGAGTTTTAAAAATTGTTTAATTTGGGGTGGGACAATGGCAGGTAGAGCATAAATGCTCCTTTTAAGCTTGAGGTCAAGGACAAATGGTCCTCCTTTCTAACTCACTCTGGTTTTCCCCATGTGAAATAGAATATTATATGGTATAGAAGCATAAGGTTTAGAGCTGGAAGGAACCTCAGAGGTCATCTATTCTAGTCTGAGGAATGCCAGGAGACCCCTAGTCCCAAATCCCTACCTCCAATATCTTCTTTTTCCTCATCTACCAGTTCTACCACCTAGAACTCCACCATTAAATTCCTTTAGGTTCTAAATACTTTTCAGTCACCAAGAGCCCCTCTATAAGAATGGCAATAAGCCAAATAAATTTTTAGCCAATAATATCTCATTAGAAGGTCAAATTCTGGCCAGAGTGATAAAGAGTATCTCAAAGATATAGATTAGGATTGGAGGAGGCTTTAGAAGTCCTTGAGTTCCATTCTATCCTTTCACAGATGAGGAAACTGAGGCAGACAGAGGTTAAGTGAATTGCCCAAGGTCACACAGATAGTAGATGTCTTAGTTGGGTTATGAGCTTTGGTCTTCCTAAAACTATCCACAAAGTTATGCTATCTCCCAAGTTCTCTGCAAGGGAAATAGGAGGGCATCCTCTGTTGCTGCATCTCAACCCCTGGAGAAAGCCAAGATCTGGTCCTTTCCTGAATCACTTACTTGGTAAGAAGAAAAGTATCCAGGGGAAGATGTCCATGACTCCCTTGCAGGAAAAAATCCCAGCCCAGCCCCACCTGGGGGGAAAGAGGTGACATACAGCCTACTCAGGAACTTCTCAGTCTCTGAGAATGATGTTTCTGTTCTTGATGAAGAGCAAAAGTTAGAAACCAGGAAATAGACAATCTTATTTACAAACTTCCTCATGCTGAAAGGAAAATATCAGCTGATCACAGAGGAAATAACACATGAGGTTGAATGGTGGTGAGAATGAACACAGGGCCTGAAGAACATAATGTGCTTTACAGATGTTCAGAGACTTGGCAGGTTGAGGGTCATCTGCAGCACAGCTGGCCTCTATTCTAGGCCTATCTTCTGTCTCTCAACCTCCCCTCATTGCCTCCATATCCAGTTCCTGCTAGGCACAGGCTGCCCATGTCCAGCTGGATGCTGACCTTCATAACCCCATCCCTGCTAGTTACCCCTGAGCCCCACTCCACTCTGACTCTTGGACCCACTGTTCTCTTGGTAAGGTACCACCTGGCCTTCTCAACCTTTATGTGATGTTGCCCCTAATTAGAATGTGAGCTCATTGAGAGAAAGGATTGTCTCTATTTTCAATCAATAAGCATTATTAAATGCCTACTGTGTACCAGGCACGTCACTAAGTACCGGCAATACAAAAAGGAGGCAAGATCGTCTCCATTCTCATGGAGTTTATAATCTAATGGGAGACACAGTATGCAAAAGATAGATAAAAAACAACTATATATACAGAATAAATAGGAAATAACTAAGAGGAAATAATAAAGATAATTCCAGAATTAAGAAGGGATGGGGAAGACTACCAGTAAAATATGGGATTTTAGTTGGGACTCAGAGGAAGCCAGGGAAGTCAGTAGGCAGAGCTGAGGTGGGAGAGCATTCTAGACATAGGCGAGAACCAGAAAAAATGCGTGGAGCTGACAGAGTGTCTTGTTTGTGGAATGACCAGAAGGCTGATATCACTGGATTGAAGAGTACCTGTCAAGGAGTAAAATGTAAGAAGACTAGAAAGGTAGGAGGGGGCTAGGTTATGAATGCCAAACACTATTTTATATTTGAGTGTTTGATCCTGGGGGTGATAACTAGCCACTGGCGTTTATTGAGTAAGGGAGGGTGACATGATCAGACCTGCCCTCTAGGAAAATCACTTTAGTGGCTGAATGAAGGATGGATTGGAGTGGGGAGTGATTTGAGGCTGGTAAACCCACTAGAGGGTTATTATAATACTTAAGATATGAGGTGATGAGGGCCTGCACCAGAGTGGTGGCAGGCTCAGAGGAGAAAAGGGGGCATATTCAAGAGATGTTGCAAAAATTAAATAAACAGGCCTTAGTAAGAGTTTGGATAGAGTGGGGTGGGGTGAAAGAGAATGAGGAATCCAGGATGATGTAGGTTGGGAGCCTGGGAGACTAAGAGGATGGTAGTGCTCTTGACAGTAATAGAGAAGGTAGGAGTGGGGAAGGATTAGAGGGGGAAATAAAGGGTTCCATTTTGGATGTCGAGCCTACAATATCACTGGACATCTAGTTCAAGATGTCTGAAAGGTAGCTGGAGGAGAGAGATTGAAGATCAGCAGGGAGACTGGAGTAGGATAGGAGGAATTGAGAATCATCATCATAGAGATGGTGATTAAATCCACGGGAGCTTATGAGATAGCCAAGTGAAATATAGAGGGAGAAGAGAAGAGGATGCTGGACAGAAGCCTGAGGGACACTTATGTTTAGAGGGCACAATCTGGAGGAGGATCCAGTAGAGGAGACCAAAGGAGCAGGATAGTTGCATGGAAAAGGGGAGAGAATGGTTTCCCAAAAGCCTTAGAGAGAAGAGATTATTAAGGAGGAAAGAGTGACCAGTCAGTGACAAAGGCTGCAGAAAGAGAATGGAGAAAAAGCCATTGGGTTTGACAACTAAGAGATCATGGTAACATCGGAGAGAGCAATTTAGGTTGAATGATGAAGTTGTAAGACAGATTGTAAGGAGTTAAGAAGAAGGTGGGAGGAGAGACTTTTTGTAGATGACTTCCCAAACTTTGCTATAAAGGGCAGAAGAGATAGAGGACAATAGTTAGCAGGGACAGAAGGATCCAGTGAAGATGTTTTTTTCAAGATGGAGGAGACATAGACATGTCTGGGGTTGATAGGGAGTGAGACAATAAACATATTGAGATAAATGAGAGTGGGGATGACAGAGGGAGCAATCTTCTGGAGGAAATGGATAGAATGGGATCACTTGAATAAGCAGAGGTTAAGGAGTAAGGCCACTTCCTCCTTTTCTATTTGTATTCCCAGCACTTAATACAGCATTAACTTGGAATATTTAATAATTTAAAAACTTGCATGGTTAGAATCAAATAAATGCTTCCCATCCCATTCCATCTCATTCTATTCCACTCTCTCCTTCTATCTCTATTACACACAGAGATTTTTCCAGAGCAGGAGAGTTTATGGTATTCCCAGCCCCATTTTCCAATGTCTAAGGATATCCTATGGTTAAAGTTCCACAAGGTTTAGCTCATTATCAACCAATGGAGTGCTACAGAAGTTGAGAAAATCAATGCCATTTTAGACCACATGTAGAAAGAGGCATCGTAGCCAAGGATTGGGGAAGGGTGGGGAGGGTGGCAGTCCTGCTGTACTCTGTCCTGATCAGAACACATCTGGACTACCGTATTCAATTCTGGGTGTCATGTTTTACAAGGAACATGAATAAACCCCAAAGCATCCAAAAGATGGCAGCCACAGTGTTTGAAGGGTCTCCTGGTCATGGTACAAGAGCATTAAGTGAAGTAACTGCAAATGAGGAGACTGAGTAGGGACATGACAGCAGTCTTCAAGCACATTATATTACTCCTCTTTTACAAACATTATGGTCTAGACAAACTGACCTTCTTGCAAGATATTCCTCATACGTGACATTTCATTTCCTATCTCTGCTGGAGGTGAGCCTTTACAAATACTGTTACCTGTGCCTGGAATGTTCTCTGTCTTCATTTCTGTTGGTCTTTAAGGCTTGACTTTCTGGCTATCTCATCCTTTGCTGATCTCCTTCCACCCACTGGGTGCTGGATACCTGGTCACTGAAATGACCATGCCCAGCACCCCACCCCTTTTTGCCTTTCTTTGTATTGTCAGTGCCTAAAAAATTTTGCTGTCAGTCATTCTGTTGTAGCTGATTCCTCATGATCCCATGGACCATGCTGTTCATGGGGTTTTCTTGGCAAAGACACTGGAGGGATTTGCCAATTCCTTCTCCAATGGAACATAGTAAGCCTGGAACATAGTAAAACTCATTAACTTGTCTTGATTATATCTTATAATCTTTGATTATATACAATATTATTATATATTATGTATATAATATATATTATGTAATATATAATTATATCTAATGTTAGATTATATCATATATGCACATATGTTGTCTCCCCTGATAGAATGTAACCACTTTGAGGGCAAGGGCTGTTTCATTCCCATCTTTGTATCTCCAGCACCAAACAGAATGCTTGGCTGGTAGTTGGCACTTATGTTTGCTTGGCTCTGCTACTGACTAGTTGTGTGACCTTCAACAAATCACTTCTATTATCTATAAAGTGATAGAGTTGGATTCTGTGATCTCTGAAGTTCTAACATGTTATGACTTCCTTCTCAAAATCCTCTTCTCACCATTATTCTTGCCACAACCTATGGCTGCTGTCCAGCACTGATTTTCTCTATCTCAGGATATGGCTGTGGGCACCAGTCAAATAGTCATACTCTCTTTTGGGTTAGAAGCATCTCAGAAAGAGATACTTCAAAGTATCAAAGGTGCCACATGGAGGGCTAGGGGACAAGTGATTAGTGAAAAATGGAGGAGTGGGGGAGCAGGAAGAGATGGCAATATCTTGGAATGGCAGTCAAAAGAGACTTGAAATCTGTCAAAGAAAAATATTGACATTGTATTCTGCATCGCCAGGAAAAATTTCTATTAATTTATCATTATTTGAAATCTAAGGTATTCCAGCTTAAAGAGAAATATTTAAGCTGACAAAGTTCCACCCCATTCCTTCAAACATTTCTCTAACACAAGATGATAAGAAATATTATTAATAGGAACCTCAAACAATGAAAAGGCTACAATATGATTAAAATGCAATTTGGGGTTAACATTCTATTCTACATACCAGGATGATAATAAATTAATTTTCTAAAATTACTTTCTTCCTTCTTTGACCACTTTTCTCAAAGGCTCTAAAAGAAACTCCTCCCAGAATTCTATACACAAACCCCTTCAGAATGGACAAAGAGGGGGTTACCTGCGTTTGCTGTCAATATTTAACAACAGGCTCTCCTCTTCCCCCCCAAAAGTGTGTTCAAGATACACCTTTAAATTTAATCTGTATTATTGACATTTTTTTCATCACTTCCTTAAGTGTAGACAACTGACAAAACAGTAAATCAAGCCATGATTTGGTGTATTTGCCAATTTCTGGGGTGTAAATTGCCATGATGAGATTTTAGCAACAAGTTCTCCAAAACAGTAAGAGACAGGTCCAGGCCACACCTGGAAGTCTTATTCCTTCAGGGGATAGGGAGTGGATTATTTTAACAGGACAAGAGACATTTCTTGTTCTAAGTTGGGCAATCTCCCTTCATCCATTTTCTCATCCTTGACCTTTTCTACACTTTGCTAAATGACAAAGTCTGGAAAGGATTTTAGAAAAATATGTATTTCTTAATATTTTCAGTTGTAGTTTTTTTAAATAGACTTTCATGTTTTAACCATGGCTTTGCACCAACATTCTGGATGACTTCAACTTCAATCATTTAGCCTCCTTGTGGCCCAGTTCGATCAAGCATAAAATCAAGGTAATAATAGCTATCCCAAGCTGACATGGGCTTGTTGTGAGGATAATAATAGCTTACATTTCTATAGCACATTAATTGTACAGAGTACTTTCTTCACAACAACTCTGTGAGAGAACTTTCTTTTTCCTCATTTTGATCTTCTGGTGTCCTTTAAATCTCAGCTAAAATCCCACCTTCCACATGAAGCATTTCCCAGCCCTCCTTAATTTTAATGCCCTTCCCACAAAATTGTCTCCAGTTACCCTGTATTTAACTTGTTTGTACATAATTGTTTTTATGTTTTCTCCCCAATTGGACTGTGAGCTACTTGAGAGAAGGGATCATGTTTTTGATTTTTTAAATTTATATCCCCAGGGACGAGAAGGAGGGAATGAGCATTTGTATGGCACCTGTTATGTTATTTTCCCCATTTTATAGGCTAGGCACTGTGCTAAGCACTTTCTTTTACAAATGTTATCTCCTTTGATCTTCACAACAACTCTTATTATTCACTTTTTACAGTTGAAGAAACTGAGACAAAAAAAGATAAGTGACTTGTCCAGGATCATACCGTATCTGAGGCTGGATTTGAATAAACCCATTGCTCTATCTGGCACTGGGCCACCAACTCCCAGTGTTTAGCACAGTGCCTGGCATAGTAGGCTCTTAACAAATGCCAGGTGATTAACTTAAGTTAACTTAGTTAACTTAATTAAGTTAATCACTGCCTGATGGAGGGAAGTAGTACAAGTATTAGCATTTACCAGTGAGGAAACATGAGCTCCCATGATCACAGTTAGGAAGTGTCAGAGTCAGGATTTGAAACCACCTTCCCAACTCTAAGCCCTAGACTCAATTCCTAAACTCTAAATCTGTTGCCCTTATACCACACTATCTCTGGTGTGGAAATTCTGTGAAAATGTAAGAATCATTATTTTGATTAAAGGATGAATGACTCACAGGCCCAGAGAATGCTAAAGCTACAAAGGAGTTTTTGGCTGTTGTTGTCTGACTCTTCTCGACTCATTTTTGGGGGGGGGGGTTTCTTGGTAAAGATACTGTAGTGGTTTGCCATTTCCTCCTTCAGTTCATTTTACAGGTGAGGAAACTGAGGCCAATAGGGTTAAGTGACTTGCCCAGGGTCATACAGCTAGGAAGAATCTGAGGTTGAATTTGACCTCAGGAAGATGAGTCTTCCTGACTCCAGGCCTGGTACTCTACCCACTGTGCCACCTAGCTGTCCAAGAAAGGACTTTAATCACCACCTAGTTCCTTCCTTCTATAGAAGAGGAAACAAAGGTCCAGGGAGTTATGGAGACTTGTTCATGGTCACATTCAGGGAAACTTTCCCAAGCCCTGTCACTGCAAGGAAGTGACTCAAATTTCCTGGAGCCAGAGGGAGACCCCAGGCTTTCTCCATGGCTATGCCACTGCCGGGTGTTTGTTAAGTTATTTCCTCCTACCTGATACCTTATAAATCAATCAAAACATCAGTAGTAGAGGCTCAATGATTTTCTAGAGTAGGAGGAGGGGCCAGAGCAGGTGCAAAGGAAGTGCCTGCCTGAGGCTCCCCTCCCCTGCCCCATTGCCCCTCACCACAGAAGAGGAAGCAGCACCCTAAGGCCTCTCTGAAGTTGTTTTCCTCTGGGTAGAGAGAAGCTGCTCTGAGTGAGAGTGAGGGTGGGAGCTACATTTAAGACACACTTAATTCTTTCTCAATAGTGACCTAAGAGTCAGTTATCTTATCTCTTCAGGGAGAACTAGGGTTAGAAATCCAAGGACTAGAGACAAGAGGATGTCAAATATTTTGGTCATGATCAGACCTAGGCATTGCTCTGTGCCCAAGGGGTTAAAATGGTTACATTTGGGGTCAGAAGACCTGGGTTTGAATCCTAGTTCTACTGTTTTATAAGCTATGTGAACTTGACCTTGTCAATGCAAATCATTTAGCCTGCCTGAGCCTCAGTTTCCTCATCTGTAAGACGAAAGGGTTGGACTAGATGTCCTAGTTCTGAGGCCCTAATTCCAGCTTCCCACTCTAGCCTTAAGAGGCTACAATCAATTAAAATGAGTGGCTTGGTCTGTTACATAACTTCTAAGGTCCTCTCTCGTTTAAAGCTATGACCCTGTGATCCCATTACAGACAGGGAAAGAGGAGGAAGGTAACATAATAACCATCTAGTCCAGTTTCATGAAGTTTATTGTCCAAGCTCTCCCAGATCATAAGTAGCAGAGCCAGGATATGAAGCCAGGGCTCAGAGTCAGCCTGCTTTCAGTGACATCTCTGTCTTACATCCCCTGACCTTGGCATCTCAGGACTTGGGTACAGGATCACTCTGGCTTAAGGGTAGCCCTTAGGAAAGTTGGAAAGTAGGTGAAGTTTGTCACCAAAGTCTCTCCTCTTCTATTTCTGTGCCTTCCTCTATATTTTTAGTAGCTCTGATCCCCCAGCCCCCTTGGCTTCCCTCCTTTCACCCAGGTATTCCTATGCTTTCTCATTAAGTTTTTTTTTTTTAAACAAATGCTTTATTAACTTCTGGTTTACATCATTCATTTCCACCAGATTATGAGTTATATTTTTCCCCCGTTCTTTCCCTACCCACCACCCCAGAATAGCAGTCCCACCAGATATCCCCTCATCCAATCTGCTCTCTCCCATACCCCCTTCGACTTTGCCATTAGGGCAAGGTGAATCTCTGAGCCCCACTGCCTGGACATCTTATGAAACATTTAATTTTAAAACTTCGATTTTCAGATCCATTCCCTTTCTCCCCTGTCACCCACTCTCTCTGAGAAGATAAGCAATTCAGTATGTGTTGTACATGTATATCTATGCAAAACATTACCATATAGATATATTGTAAAAGACTGCTTATATTTCCCTCCCACCTGTCTCACCTCCCACCTGGTCCATTCCCTACTTTGATCCTGTCCCTCTTTGATAGTGGGTACTTCTAACCTCCCCTCTCCCCAGAATGCCCTTCCCTCCATCATCCCCCCTCTCGTCCCCCTTTCCCCTACTCAGGAGAGTGAGTGAGGGTAAGATATTCCATTTAGTATGTATGTGATTCTCTCCTTGAGCCAACTTCAATGAGAATATGCTTTTGCCTTTTTGCCTTCCTGTTCTTCCCCTCCCCTGCAACTACTTCCCCTTGCCTCTTCTACATGAGATAGTTTGCCCTACCCTGTCTCTCTCCATCTCCTCTTGCCACTTTCCTCCCTCACCTCTTGACTTCACCCCTTAAGAACCTTCCCTTCCTTGGGGCGGCTAGGTGGCGAAGCGAGCAGAGAGACAGCCCCGGAGCCAGAAGGACCCAGCTCGGATCTGGCCCCAGACACCCAACACATAAACAAAAACCCAGTCACGTGAACCTGGGCAAGTCACCCAACCCCAACTGCCCTCAAAAAAAAAAATAATCACCCCTTCCCATCAAATTCAACCTGTGCCCTCTATCCATGTATACCTGTGAACATATGCCATGTACCCTTCTTCAATTATTTTCATAATGAGAAAGGTTTCATCAAACACAGTTATTGTTTTTCCATGTAGGACCGTAAATAGTCCAACTTTGATAAGTTCCTTTTGATTTCTTTTCCTTGATTGCCTTCTCAAGCATCTCTTGCTTCTTGTGTCTGAATGCCAAATTTTCTATTCAACTCTGGTTTTTTCATCAAGAATGCTTGAAAGTCCTCTATTCCACTGAATGACCATATTTTCCCCTGAAACAAAATACTCAGTTTGCTGGGTAGGTGACCCTTGGGTTCATTCCCAGCTCTTTTGCCCTCTGGAATATCATATTCCATGCCCTTCAATCCCTCAGTGTAGAAGCTGCCAGGTCCTGGGCTATTCTGATTGTGTTTCCACAATATTGAAATTGTTTCTTCCTGGCTGCTTGTAATATTTTCTCCTTGATCTGGGGATTCTGGAACCTGGCTATAATATTCCTGGGAGTTTTCTTTTTGGGATCTTTTTCAGGAGGTGATCTGTGGATTCTTTCAACCTCTATTTTGCCCTCTGGATCTAAAACATCAGGGCAGCTTTCCTTGAGAATTTCTTGAAGGGTGATTTCTAGGTTCTTTCTTTGATCATGGCTTTCAGGTAGTCCAATAATTTTTAAATTGTCTCTCCTGGATCTATTTTTCCAGGTCAGTGGTTTTTCCCATGAGATATTTCACATTGCCTTCTATTCTTTCATTTGTTTGGATCTGTTTAATGGTATCTTGATTTCTCATAAAGTCACTAGCTTCCATTTGCTCCAGTCTAACTCTGAAGGAATGAATCTCCTCAGTGAGCTTTTGAGATTCTTTTTCCATATGGCAAATTCGACTTTTTAAGGCATTCTTCTCCTCATTGCCTTTCTGAGCCTCTTTTGCCATTTGAGTTAGTCTATTTTTTAAGGTGTTATTTTCCTCAGTCAGGCTGTTGACTGTCATTTCATACTTTTCTTGCATCTTTTTCATTTTTCTTCCCAAATTTTCCCCCACTTCTCTTATCTGCTTCTATGGCCTGTAGCCAGCTTGTATTTTCATTTGGGGCTTTTGGTGCAGGAGTTCTGACCTCACAGTCCTCCTCCATGCTTTGAGCCTCTTTGCCCCTAAAATAGGAGTCCAATGTTGAACTTTTCTGTTTATTTTGTTTCATTTGCCTAGGCATGTTGCCACTTAATTACTTGATTTTGGGGCTTGTTGCCGCAGTAGGACTCTGCCACCAGACAGGGGAGCTTCCGCCCAAACGTGGGGTCTTCACAACTTCTGCCAGTTGGGTGGCCTCTGTAAAGCCTCCACCCACTCTGGCAAGTTGGATACTCACCCCAAACTTCCCCCCCCGACCACAGTCCAGATCCAGGCAGTTTAAAGCAAAAGCGATTAACCCCCAGACTGATTGCTGGATCTTCCTACAGTTTGCAGACCAGGAGCTAGAGCCACTACTGACACTGCAAAATGGCTTCTGTACAGCTGTTTCTTCAGCAGCTTTTTGCCCCCAGGGGAGGAAGCCACATGTTCCCCAAATACTGGTCCCAAAGTCCATAGGGCACTAACCTCTCACTTTGTCCTAGGCATATCTGTGCTGATAATTCTGGAATCGACACAATTGCTGGTGTTCTGGGGTTCCACCAGCCGGCTGAAGGCCCGGCCGCCCTGGGGCTAAAGCCTCGGACCTGGGCTCGGCTCTGCGGGCTGCGCTGTTGGTTCCCAGCGAGCTGTGCTGCCTGCTCTCAGAGTGCTGGGCTGGCTGCTCCCTGCAGGGCTGCTGGGCTGTCCTCAGCAGGAGGTTAGCTTCTCTGTGCCATTCTGTGGGTGCTGTGGCTCCAGAAGTTGTTTGGAGCTCCCTTTCACATTGTTTGAAATTTGTGTGGGGCAGAGCACATTGGAAATGCTCTCATTAAGTTCTATATAAGAAAATTAATGCCTTATAAACTCATTCACGCTAAAGAACTGAATTCTGTTTTAGGCACATTGAGTTTGAGATAACAATGGGACACCTAGTCTGAAATGTGCATGTGTAGGTGCTGCTGCTCAGGATATCTCCCCTTAGAGAATGTAACCTTAAGGGCTGGGACTATTTCACCTATATCTTTGCATCTCCAATATATAGTACAGTACTTACTAATAATAGCAATATTAATAATGTCTAACATTTATAGAGCACTTTAAGATTTCAGAGAGTTTCATAAATATTGTCTCATGCTGGTCCTCACAACAACCCTGAGAGGTAGGTGCTGTTATTATCCCCATTTTACAGTTAAGGAAACTGAGGCAGACATAGGTAAAGCAACTTGCCCAGATAGTAAGTGTCTGAGGCTGGATGGGAACTTAGGTCTTCCTGAATCCAGGTCCAGAGCTCTTTCCACTGAGCTACCTAGCTGCCTACTGTGCCACCAAGCTTCTAATAAAAATTAGTCGGGGCGGCTAGGTGGCGCAGTGAGTAAGAGTGCCGGCCTCTGAGTTGGGATGACCCCCGATCGAATCCGGCCTCAGAAAATGAGCATCCACACACAAATAATGACTAGCCATGGAACCTTGAGCAAGTTACTTAACCCCAATTGCTTTAAAAAAAATTAGTCAATTGACTGATTGATCCAAAGAATAATTCATCAATGGTAAGATTTTAGGCATTAGTGACAAGTAGGCAGAGGTTATATTTTAAGGTATGTGCTAGGAGGATGGGCAGTGTGGTGACACTGAAATATTATCAACCTTGAAGCTAGGAGAACAGAGCTTATTACCAGATTTTCTCAGAGATCCACCATGATCCAGAGAGTTGTATGACTATAGACACATATGTGTATAGACATATACATATACACATATACAAACATAAATATATATATGTGTGTGTGTGTGTGTGTGTGTGTGTGTGTGTGTGTGTGTGTGTGTGTCTGGGAGACAGCTTTGGGTGAAGGTACCACTGGTAGAAGAAATACTGTGCTGTATCCTGTGTGTCTACATGGAGGTTTTTAAAATTATTATTAGCTGTATGGGTTTTTAAATTTTTTTTTTAATTTCCCCTTCTATCACGGTAGTATATTGTGGATTGAAGCAGCTATTTGGGATGTTTCATCAATTCCACTAATGCCTGGCTTGTCACTTAACTGGGTTGAGCTCTTACCATTCCCAGAGACCTCATGCTTACCCATAGGGCAGCAGGCTGCAGATTTCCAGTCTCTTGATGTCTTGGTGGCAATAAGCGAGGGTAACATTAGTCATCAGGAAACAATTTTTTTTGTGTTTATCAGTGGCAAGACCTTACATATTTATTCCCTGTCACCATGGATTGGGAATTACTCAACTAAAAACCCAGGTTATATAGCTTAAGTCGTCCAAAAGATGAGTCACAGAACCTCAGAGGAAGCAGGATGGGGTCACCACTTCAGCACTGGGAAGGATCTTAGAAGTTGACAAGCTCAACACTCTCATTTTCGTTTAGTCATTTTTCAGTTGTATCTGACTCTTCATGATCTCATTTGGGTGTTTGTTCATTTTTTTTTTGTCAGAGATACTAGAATAATTTGACATTTCCTTCTCCAGCTCATTTTACAGATGAGGAAACTCAGGCAAACAGGGTTAAGTGACTTGCCTAGGGGCATATAGCTAATAAGTGTCTGGAGCCAGATTTCTACTAAGAACAATGACTCTTCCTGATTCCAGACCTGGTGATCTATCCACTGTACTTCCTAGCTGTCCCCTGAACTGCAAAACTCTATTTTACAGATAAGGAATTTGAGGACCAGAGAGATGAAGTGATTTGTCCAGGGTCACAAAGGTCATAGAATTCTGCTATTTCACTCTTTTCACTGCACCAAGCTACTCATCTTTGATGACTGTTAGCACTAATTTTTTAGTTGGGCACCCCACCGTAGATCTCTTCCCTAGCTAGTCCATCTTCCACTCAACTGCCAAGGTGATCTTCCTAAGGCTCAGATCTGATCGTGCTATCCCCGCCTCCCCCCACTCAGACTCCAATGGCTCCTTATCACTCTTTCATCACATATAAAATATTTTGGTTGGAATTTAAAGCACTTTACAACCTGGTCTCTGCTTATTTTTCCAGTCTTTACATTTGACTGGCCTCTAAATACTTTTATAATATAGTCACAATGTCTTTTTTTTTTTTTAAAGCAATTGGAGTTAAGTAACTTGCTCAAGGTTACACAGCTAGTCATTATTATTATTTATGCGTGGGTGCTCATTTTCTGAGGCCGGATCTGATCTCGGGTCATCCCAACTCCGAGGCCGACGCTCTTACTCACTGCGCCTCCTAGCCGCCCCTTTAGGGCAATTGGGGTTAAGTAACTTGCCCAAGGTTACACGGCTAGGTTTTTGTTTGTATGGATTAAGTGTCAGAGGCCGGCTCCGAACTCAGGTCCTTCTGATTCCAGGGCCGGCGCTCTACTCACTGCGCCACCTAGCCGCCCCTGCAATGTCTTTTTTCTGATGCTTGAACATAATACTCCATCTTCCCAACTCTTTATCTCTCCACTGGCTGCACCCCCATTCCTGGAATGCTCTTCCTCTTTGCTGCTACCTCCTGCTTTCCCTCATGTCCTTCAAGATGAGAATCAGATCCCACCTTCTACAGAAGGTCTTTTCCAGTCTTCCTCTACCACCTCCCACCCTCAACTAAGGCCTATCCTTTAACTCCTATGTACTCCATAGATAACTTGCTTACAAATTGTCTTCCCCATTACAATGTGAGCTCCTTGAGGGTGAGGAGTATGGTCTTCTCTGCATCCCCAGTGCTTAGTCCAGAATCTGGCATATAGTAAGTACTATCTGTTGATTCTTCTTGGTACCCACAAAAATATCTATTTTATGCAAATTGTGACTATTCTCACTAAAATTCGAAGTAATACTTAAGAACCTAACAAGGAAACAAATGGAAGGAATCTTGAAACTACTGGTTTTGAGTGGATGTTGACCCTAGTATCTCATGAATCTAGAAGTAGCTTTCATGGGATTCACTGTCAGGGAATTGGGGGGCACCTAAATTCCCTCATCTCCAGTACCATTCCCCTCATATTTATTTGCTATGTGTGACAGAGAAAGTAATTTCCTTTCTCTTAGTCTTATTAAACAGGGAGCCAGGTCCTTAATCCACCAACTTCAACCCAACCCAATTCAATCCAATCCAATCCAATCCAGTGAGCATTTATAATATTACAGGATTATTATGAGTAAGGAACTTTGTAAACCTTAAAGATCTTTAAAAATAGAAGTTACTGTTATTGTTACTATCAGCTAAAATCACACTACAGAGACAACTAAATCAGCCTATACACATGGTTAAGCCTGTTCCATAGAGAACAAAGGGTAGTCAGAAGGGGAGAGTGACCTCTTGACCTTTGACTTCGGTGTGCCACTGTAAGATGGGTAGTTTAACCCCAGAACCTATCCAGATGGAAAGACAAAGGACCTTGAGAACCATTTATTTTGGGGGATTTCCATCAGATACTTTTAGATTATGAATGGAAAGTCTAGCTTAGCTTGTCATGGGGTTTAGGGTGTCCCTAGAGGGCAAGGGATGTGGGGGAGAGTTCCAGGGTGGAGCTACCTCAGAAAGTCTAATGAATGGAGTCTGTCTTCATGTATTTTGGTAGGAATTGTTCTTTTTGAATGAGGAGAAGATAGTATACTTAAAAAAATCCCCAGTATATACTCATGGACTTGGTTAATGCATTGTTAAGCTTTTCCCAAAAATGTTGCTTTTTTTTCCCATCCTTTGTTATAAGGGATGACTCTGAGGTTGGGGTAAGGGGAAGCCCATATTGGAAAATGAAGATAATGTAAAACTAAAAGATAGTAATGCAATTTTAAAAAATAATCATCTTCTTTTTTCTCTTCTACTATAAAGATGACCTAATGAGTCCAGAGTCATTAGGGCTGTAGGGACAGAGTGCCACAGTCAACTAGAAGGAGGAAGCTGAGGATTGGCAGAAGGTTTTACAACAAACAAATGGAGTCTATCCAGGGGACCTGGGCTGGATAGATCCCAATGCAATACAAAGTGCTGTGAGGAAAAGAGAGTCCATTTGAACTTGGGCAGAATCCAAGGCCCAGAGAACTATTGAAAGGCAGCTCAGAAATCAAGTCAGACTAGAAAGCCACAGAACCATTCAATTTGACTGGCATTCATTTGTAAAACATGATTTTGATTAACCATGAACCCAGGGTAATCTTTCTATCAATTACTTATTTTCTTGCAAATTGTCCATACTTGTCATTCTACAGGGATTGGTGATGAGGTATGGGCTCTGGGAACCCCCTAGAGCTCTCCTTGAGTCCTTGAATTCTGATTAAATCATCTCATTTGATGAGGCAATAAGCTTTACATTGTGGGCCCAAACCTCCATTTGGCATTCCTCTGTTACTAGACTTCCCACCCTCAGTTACTAGACTTCCCAACCTTGAGCCTCTCAAAATGTCAATCCACCCTTGAACTGGCCTGGTCTGTAGTCTCCAGGTAGCCTCCAACAACTTCCCACCCTTAATCGCTCATTGACTTAATCACCCAAACTCCTCCTCTAGACCACCCCTAGATTCCTCCCACAACCTTCTGTATATAAGACCCCATCTCATGCTATGTGGTGTGAGAGCACCATAGAATGACCTAGCACAGACTTACTCTGTGTCTAGTGCAAGGGAACTTTTAATAAATTTTACTTTTCTTTGGCTGAGAAGACTCGAGTCGAATTCATTCAGCAGGACCCGGTGTGTTGGAAACACACCGGGTCCTGCTGAATGAATTTTGGGGTCTCCAGAGCAATTCTAACCCTTTTAGTGGGTACCTTCTTCATAGGGAACTTTTGAAATGGAAACTCCTTTCATAGATGTAGATCATCAGTTCATCTGCAACTTGTGGTCTTTAAGAATTAAGTGGGAAAATAAAAGGTTAAGCAACTTGCCCAAGGTCAGAGAGGAAGGATATGAATCAAAATCTTGACTCCAAGACTTGACTCTTCCATTATGTCAGGCTGCTTCTTCTCCTTGGAACTCATCATCATCATCATCATCATCATCATCACCAGACAATCCTGTGAGGTCTATTTATGCCCATTTTAGGCTAGGAAACCGAGGCAGAGTTGTGACTCGCCCAGGGTCACATCACCCAAATAGTAAGTGTGTGAGGTAGGATTTGAAGTCAGGTCCTTCTGAATTCAAGTTTAGGATTCTCACTATTATGTCACATAGTCTCAATACTTACTTGAACACTCCAACAATCCATGACTTTGTTAGTTTAGCTATTCTCTTCACTAAATGAGAAAGCATTGGACCTAGAGTCGGGTAGATATGAATTCAAATCCAGCCTCAAACACTTTCTAACTGTATGACCTGGGGCAAATCACAAACCTCTGTTTGCCTCAGTTTCCTCAATTGTAAAGTGGGGATAATAATAGCACTTACCACCCATAGTTGTGAGGATCAAATGAGATAATACATGTGAAAAAGCACTCATCATAATAGCCTATAAAATGGGGATAATAACATAATAGTTATCATAGAAATGCTTAGCCCAGAGCCCGGCATATAGTAGTATTAATAAATTTAATAAATACTTCTTTCTTTCCTTCCTTCTATGAGGGCAGAGAGTATTCCTTCTATGTGTTACTAATGGGGTACAGGTTCTGGGAAACCCCTTGAACTCTGGTTGAATCTTCCCACTTGATGAGGCATTTGCCTAAAGCCATAAGCCTTTCATTATCCTAGGCCCAAATCCCTGTTACTATTAACCTAGCCTAGACCTCGTTGTATCAAAATATCTATACCCAAATCTGTTGCCCTTAAACTAGCCTAGCCCTCATTGTCTGTCATTTCCAGGTAGCCTTTAGCTATTTCCCACCCTTAATCTCATTATTGGAGTCTGACATCAGTCCCCACAAGATCCCTGTTAGACTCCTCCTCAAGACCCTCCCCAAACTCCTCCTAGAACACCCCTAAATTCTCCCACACTCTTTCTGTATTTAAGATCCATCTTGCCTCCTTGACAGGCCGAGAAGTCAATCTAGCACAGACACAATTCTGTGTCAGATTATTGTGGCCTGCTTGTCAATATGAGCTTCACATATACTTAGGCTCCTTAAGAGTCTACCCATTAAGACGAATCTTTAATAAACTTTGCTTTACTTTGGCTGAGAGAAGACTTGCATGGAATTCATTAGGCAGGACCCAGCATGTTGGTATTTTGGGGTCTCAAACACCCCTAAACCCTAAACCTCAACAGTACCATGATGTTTCAGGAGAATTCAACTTGGCATCAGATGACCTTGTTTTAAATCCTGTATACTTCCCTACCTGTGTGATCTTAAGCAAGTTAAGTCTCTCTTTTCTCATCTGTAAAGTGAAGGGGGCTGGACCAGATGATCCCTAAGTCTCTTCCAACTTGAAGGCTATTGTCCTATGAATCCCATGGTTTTCTGTGGTTGAAAAAAGTCATCCCCCATTCACCATGATGAAGGATTGCAGCAGGATTGGAGAAGAGGTTCTTTGTACATATCCACCCGAATCCCCATCCCAAAATCATAAACTTCATCTCTTGTTCTGGTTTGCGGCAAAGAAGAGAAGTAGGGGGTGGATACCTGAAACAAAATATATTGCAATAGCAGTGAGGGAGGACTGGGGCTCAGAGTTGGTGGTCAAGTGTGAGTACTATCCATTATGTCTAACACATTCAGGAGCTGAAGGATCAGCTTGCTCAGCAACTGTGAAGCAGTGATCAGAAATTTAGATGATAAAATCACAGTGGATCCCACAATAATAGAATTTGAGAGTTCAAAGGGACCTCAGCAGCCATCAAGTCCAGCCCTTGCCCATAACAACCCCCACTATAGCATAACCAAGTGGTTTTCCAGTTTCTTCTTGAAGACCTGTGAAGAGTGGGAGCCCACCACCTTCTGGAGAAGTTCCTTCCATTTTTGGACAGCTCCCATGACTGGGAAGTTCCCTCCTAATATTAAGCCCAAATCAGCCTCTTCCACCTTTTGTTGCTGGTTCTATCCTCTGGGACCAATTTAGAACAAACCTAATTCCTCTTTTATGTGTCAGCCCTTCAGATACTTGAAAATGGCTCTCATGCCCCCATAAGTCTTCTCTTGGGTTAAACATGCCCAATTGCTTCAATTGATCTTTCTATGACTTCGACTCAAGTGCCTTTATTATCCTGGTATATTCTACTTCAATTAGTTGAAAATAGATTATGGAAAGAGTCCAGTGCTTAAACCAATTACTCTAATGGAGACACATTCCACTTAAGATCTGGACCCCCCGGAGACTCTAAATGTTACCTGGGATTCCTTATAGGGAGTCAGCTACCTGCCCAGGGCTGCAAGGGAAGCCTGTCCTCTTTGTACTTTTCCAATATGGAAGCAGCCAAGACCTGAGCCACCTCTCAGCATTTGGCTGAAAGGCCTGGCATTCTGAGAATCTCCTGGCTTGCTCTGGGGAGTTCATCCCACCCAGGCAGAAACCACAGATCAAATTTCATCTATTTCACAATTTTACAAAGGGCTGGTCCTGGCACAAAGCATGATCACTGCTTACCCCATATATCCTGATTTGTATATGTTGTTCATCCCCTTTAGAATGTAAGCTCCTTGAGGACAGAGACTGTTTTGCCTTTTTCTTTATATCCTCAGTGATTAGTACAAAGCAGGGATGACTGGGTAGGGACAGGGTCATATCCCTGAATTCCTCAATTCAGTTATTTGGTTCACCCAACTTCAGCCAAATAGTCTCCCAACCCATTCATCCAAGCACTAGGTTCTTGAGAACAGGGACTATTTGTTTTAGTCTTTGTAATGCCAGTACCTGAGTAGCAGTATAGAGGAGTGGATAGAGAGCTAGTCTTGAAGCCAAGTCCTGGGTTCAAGTCCTGTTTCTGGCACAGACTAGCTGTGTGACTTCACTGACTAGGCAAGTCACATAACCTCTCACTGCCCTAGGAAAGTCTCCAAGACTACAAGTTGCAGAGGTGCCAATCCTCCCTGGTGGAAGGGGTGTCCTAGGGCAATAAAAGTGAAGGTCCAGTCCCTTTCTCTATTCACAATGTATTATCCACAGGGGGAAGTTAACAAATACTTACTAAATTAAATTGGTGCCATTGGGGTTACCATGGTTGAAAATGATGCCAGGCCCAATACTTTATCTCTCATAAGAATACTATGTGCCATTTTATTAGGCACTTATTATGCACCTGACTGTACTAAGTGCTTTACAAATATTTCATTTGATCCTTATAATAACTCTGGGAAGTAGGTGATATTATTATCCCCATTTACAGATGAGGAAATTGAGGCAGATAAAGGGTAAGTGACTTGACCAGCGCCATGCTCCTAGTAAGTGTATAAAGTAGCATTTGGACTCAGGGCTTCCTGACTCCAGGTTCAGCAAGTTATCCATTGTGCCTCCTGGCTGCCAGCTGCTTACTATGAGAGCCAATGGATACTGTGAAAGATGTGATCCCTGTGCACCCTGATGCAGTGGAGATAACACCGGACCCTATCCTTATCTTCTTGTGAAACTGTAGACAAATTGCTGAACCTGTCTGTAACTTTAGCTCCTTTTGTCGAATGAGGATAAACTAACACTTCCCCCATCCCACAGGAGAGACAGCAGCAGCCCAGCCCCATACTTACCCCATAGGAAATGAAAAAAAGTTCTGATAATGGATATTTGTACATGTAAAGGACTTAACTGATTAAGGGATCCTGAACCACTCAGTTCAATAAAATTCAATTCAGCCCCACTTTAATGGGACTCCAAAGCAGAGCCTTATGGGCTCAAAGTAGGTGATGGTTCAGAGTGTGTTTTGAGACATGTTTAGAATGTCCTTCTCCTTTCTTGGCCTTGGGAACTGGGAATCTTATGAAGGCTCTATATCAAATCAGCCCTGAGGGGGGGGTGGGTTATAGCAAAGGAATTTGTGGAGGCAATGAGGAAGGTATAAGGGTCCCTCTAGAAGGAGTGGCATGTTAGAGTGTCAATGTGAGTGATGTCCTTAAGAGAAGGGACTATATTTGGCTTCTTTTTGTGTCCCCAATGCTTATTGTAGTAGATCACACATAGTAAACACTTTGTTGTTCTTTGTTTTTCAGTCATGACTCTTTGTGACCCCATTTGAGGTTCTCTTGGTAAAGACACTGGAGTGGTTTGCCATTTACTTCTCCAGCTCATATTACAGATGAGGAAACTGAGGCAAACAGAGTTAAGTGACTTGACCTGGATCATCTAGCTGGTAAGTGTCTGAGGTGAGATTTGAACTCATGAAGATGAATCTTTATGATTCCAAGCCCAGTGCTCCATATGCTGTATCACCTAGCTGCCCAAATGCTTTTTGTTTTAATTGACTGACAAAGATAAATGTCTTGAGAAGGAACCAACTTCCATGATATTTAATGACAATGACAACCATGATATTTAATCAGTTAGTAGCTTGAAATAGTGAAGCATCTGCTTTCCACCCATGGGTGCTGCCTTGGGTTGTTATTGTTCAGGGGTTTAATCATATCCTATTCTTTGACTCTTCATGACCCCATTTGGTATTTTCTTGGAGAAGATACTGGGGTTGTTTGCCATTTCCTTCTCCAGCCTTAGATTAAAGAGCTAAAAAAAAAACCCCAATACCATTTATTGAAAATCATCCTCTTCCCCACCCTGTTAATCTGTAGTGATGTGTGTTAGTCTTTCCTTTGTCCCATATCCAGGGGAGACAGGATCCCGTAGGAAGGCTCCATAGCATGTCCAGTGCGTTTCTTCTTACTTTCTCCTCTAGTCTTTCTAAAGTGGTAAATCTGCCTCCCTCCTCTCACCCTCTCCTTTCCAGCAATGATAGAGTGGAAAGAGCTGGAGCTTCTAGTCCCAGCTCACCTTTGTGTCCCTTAGGAAAGGAATTTTCTTCACTGGACCTCAGTTTCCTTTTCTGTAAAATGTGATGGGTGGGCTGTACTATCCCTAAGGTCCTTTCTAGCTCTAATATTCAAGATTCCTCTGAATCCCAACAGAAATATGAACTGGGTACAGGGTGCACAAGAAAGGTGTTAGGGTTTGACATATGACAAGCAACCTCTTCTAGGAAATAGATTGAAGTTTCCACAGAAGGCAGGAAAAAGTCCTTTTAATCAGCTAAATGTGCAATGATGGTGTGATAGAAAGATCTTAGATTCCATTGACTTTTTCAGAATAGAGATACAGAAAAATGATTTAACTCCTAGTCCCTCTAAAAGCAGAGCAGTTCCTTTAAGGTCTTCTTTCCCTCCTTCCCTACACTGCCATAGGAGGAGGGGGGGCTCAATGGAAATTAAGCTGGTGAATTGTTGGATTCCCTGTCTTCTCAGAGAAAAAGGAAAGGAGGGAAAATTAGGCCCAGGCTGGAGTCCTCAAGCCACAAACCCCAGTTGGGAGCAGACGAAGTCAGGGGAAGGTGAGGTGGGCAGATGTGCAAACCACATGGAGCAGAGTGAGTGCTGGGTTGTTGTCAGGGTCCGAGGAAAGGTGATCCCGGAGGTCATGCAGGTGATTGAGAGATGGAGGGGGATGAGAGAGAGGATGCAGATGGAGGGATCCACTGGTTAAGCATGACTGGGGCCATCCAAGGGAATTTCATTGGCCATGCTATTAGACTGCAGCAGGAAGGCGGTGTAGGCCAGATCTGCCTCTTCCTTGGAAGACTAAAAAAGAAACAATGGGTTTCAGCTCTTTTTGTGTCAGTGGGGAGGGAAGAAGGAAGAGAAGAGAAGTGAAGAGGACTGAAGTCATTACCCCTGCTTCCAAAGTACACAGAGGCACAACCATTCACTGCCTAAGAGAGCCCTGTCCTCTTTGTTAGACCCAATGCAACTATATTCTACCCTAACCTTGCAGGTAGGTAAGGGAGTGGAGGAAGGAAGAGAGGCAGAGAGGGGTGGGGCTGTCCTGATGATTAGAACATAGAAACCCCTAAAAATACCTGCCCTGCTCTCACTACCTTCTTTTGGTCCATGGAGAAGAACAGCTCTTGCTAGCCCTTATCTTCCCCTGAGAGGGAATAGGAGTAAGGAAAAAAAAAACTCAGTTCAACCAGAGTGCTCAGAGACTGGATATGTATGGATAGACAAACATGCATGCATAGCCATATGCAAGGGGTGAGAGAGAGAGAGAGAGAGAGAGAGAGAGAGAGAGAGAGAGAAGAGAAGAAGAAGAAGAAGAATAAGGAGGAGGAGGAGGAGGAGGAGGAGGAGGAGGAGGAGGAGGAGGAGGAGGAAGAGGAGGAGGAGGAGAAGGAGGAGGAGGGAGAGGGAGGAAGGAAGAGAGAGAGGAGAGAGTACTTTTTTTTACATAGGAAAGCCAAGAGAGGGAAATACTTAATCCAAGAGAATGCAACTTTATTGGTAAGACCATATATTATCTCTCTTATTAGAATGTAAGTGCCTTGAGGGCAGAGACTCTCTCACTTTTTCATTTGTACCCCCAGTGCTTATACTGTGTTTGGATCTTAGTAACTGTCTAATCAAAGCTTTTACATTCATCCATGATTTCAGATAGTGTGGCATCTGAATGAGGCCCCTGTGCCCCTCAAATCACGCTTCATTGGCAGCTGCCTAGCCTACCTACACTTAAAGATGTGTTGAACAGCACCCTTAAATGGCATAACTAATCCGGTCTAATACCCAGGAGAAAAAAAAATACACCATCTGATCACCTGATTTCTATTCTTGGACTGCATTTTCACAGCCTTTTCCTACCTCCTACTCAAAAGGGAAGAGCTAGCTGTAAATGCAGCCCACCTGGCACCCCTCCTTTTCCTTCCTTTCCCCTCCCATGCACATACAGCGTCACTCCATCATCCTCAGAAACAATGTGAGTTTGTAATATTCTGTGAAGAGGTTTTCACCCTATACTAGTGTCTCATAGCCCCCACAGGTAGGACTGGAAATGATACTCGATGCCTGACTACAACTCTCTCATCCTTTTGTGCTGAAGGGCCAGTCTCCCTCCTTACCCTTTTGACTTGCTTAGGCTCTTGGATCTCCTCAGGGTTCTCAGGCTGAGTGATGAATTCTATGGGAAGAGTAGAGGACCAATTAGGAATTCCCAGGGAAATGGCCCATGTCCCACTCTAGCCTCCTTTCCCAAGCCTAATATTCCTGCCCTATTTTAGAGCTAGAAATAATTAGCTTAGAGATCACTTAGTTCAACCCTTTCATTTTATAGTTGGGAACATCTCATCTAAGAGCTAGAACAGGGTGCAGCCCAGTGAGGTTAAGTGACTTGTCCGTGGTCACACAAGTACTCAGGGGCAGAACTGGTATTCAAAACCCAGGTCCTCTGATTCAGAATTCACAACCACATTACCAGGTTGCCTTCTTTCATACACTCCCCTTCCAGCTCTATCCTCACCAAACCCTCCTGAAGGCTCCCTTGGGTGGAAGGGCATACCATCTTCCCCTCCTAGAGTAGTCTCCTGAATAGAGGTGTCCATGTTGTCATTGGCTCCAAACTGCCTGGAATTCTTCTCTAACTCTGACATGCTGACATCAGTTCTGTAGCTTCCAACTGAAACTCGATCTGTGCAAGGAAGAGGGATTATAATAGATAAGGTTTCCAAAGCACTTAACAAAAATCATGAGGGTGGGGGAGGGGGATTGGTAAATGCTATTATTATCCCCATTTTACAGTTGGGGAAGCTGAGGCAAAGAGAGATTAAGTTATTTGTCCAATATCACACAGCTAATAAGTGTCTGAAGTCAGATATGTACTCAGGTCTTCCTGACTTTATGTCTAGCCCCCTATCCACTGGGTCACCCAGCTGCTTCAGAAACACTTGGAGATTCAAAATAAGATTAAACACTGTGAACTCTATGCCACAGCCAGAACTAGCATGGGGGTGAGGGTCTGACTGCATTCCAGAACTGAACAGAAATAATCTTTGCATGATGTTTCTATCTCTGTCCCCTCTGTAAGCAGGGATTTTGTTTTAGGAGGAGCGGTCCTAACCTGTGATCTTGACGATCTAGGATCTAGCTAAACTAACCTTTTCACTCTTCTTTACAAATTGATTTCCCATCTCTCACCTTTGGGCCTTTGCATACGCTGTTTCCCCTCCTTGAAATGCTTTCCTTCTTCACATCCAACTCAGAATCCTTAACTTCCTTCAGACCCCAACTCAAATGCTATTTCCTATGGGAAGAATGCCCCATCCTTCCAGATAATAGCACCTTCTCCTCCAAATGTGACTTTGTATTTATTGGTAAATATTTACATATGAACATGCTGTTTCTTCTGGTAGAATGGAAGATCCTGGAGGTCAAGAACTAGGTGCCCAGCTCCTAGCAATATGCCTGGCACAGGGTATAAATCCTTGTTGATTTATTGATTGATTAAGAAGAGAGAAATCCCAGTGAAATAACCCCAGTACTCTGCCTGTACAGACTGGCAAACTCCTCAGTATCTGAGACTAACCCGAGGCATAGTAGTTATGAGATTTGCGAAGGATCACACAGTTAGTATGTATGCGTCTGAGGGAGGCAGGGCTTGATCTCAGATCTCCCTGATTCCTAGTCTGGGTGCCCTCTTTCAGGTAACTGAGAGTCAGTAATGCTCGGCATTTATAGTTTTTCATGACTTTTGAAAGTGTATTCACATCCATTATCTGCCTTGATCCTTAGAGTGACTCTTTGAGGACAGGTGTTATATTCATTTGGCATATGGGGCAAACAGGCCATAACCAGTTAAGTTATGAAGTTAATAACAGGGCCTAGACTCCCAAGGCTCTTATCTCAAGGTTTTTTACCCCCATACCAGGGGTGGGGAACCTGTGGGCTTAAAGCCCCATGTGGTTCCCCACCCCTATCCCAGACCCTTCTATTTCAGTTATGTGAACTGTCCATGGTAGATACCTGTGCTTGTTAATAAGATTAGGCTAAAGAGAGAAAGTGAAATCTGTCCATCTTTTTCAATCTTTGCCAAATCCTTTCTATTCATTAGTACAGAAGAGTTTGTGTGTTAGGGTATTGGGGACTTAATAGTGAACTCACCACTGAACCTCGAACGCCGGGCTTTGATTACTCCCAATGCCACTGCACCCACAGTTAACACTAGCGCCAAAGGCACCAGGGTGGAGACCAGAACACTGGAGCCACCACTGTGTTCCTCAGTGCTGGAGTGAGAAAGGCAGAGAGACAAGTTGGGGATGGGGGTGGGGGAGGACTGGCAACAGGGAGGAAGGAATGATGGAAACAGGAAGTGATTCAAGCTGACTAGAGGACAGGTTGGAGGTCAGACTTCTTCTATCTCCCAAAGCCTGTTGAGACTATCTATTAAATAGATCATAAAAGCCAAATAGACTCCTAAGGATTCCAGGGAATTCTGAAGTCCAGAAAGATGAAGGTCACTCATATGGCATAGCTGGAAATCAAAGCCAGATCTCTAGACTCCAAAATAAGTATTTTTTCCTTATCCATGCAGCCAATACTCCAGAACTCTGATTTTAACTCTAGTGCCCACTTCCTCGATGACTTGGCTTGAATAGGGATTATACCATCTCTACATTCTGAATTCCTTCCTTCACTTGACAATTGAAATTATTCAAATTATTTAACAAAATTCTTAATTAGGGGTAGGGTGCCAAGTGGGACACAATTAGGGCTTCTGTGCTTTCAGAAAAGGACCCTCTAAAGCAAGGAACAAGACCATGGGTAAAGCTTCAACTTTTTGCATATTCAAGCCAGGAAGTTGAGGAACTCCTCAAGGGGGTATGGTCCCTTTTTGTTACCCTGCCTGGGACCTGCTTCAGGGTAACCTGCCCCTATTAAAAAGAAGAAAAAAAAGGAACTCGCTGACCTCCCGGAATCGGTAGGCACTTCAATCTCTTTGCCTCGGACTTTTGGCTCCACAGCATCTTCATTTAACACAGTATTGACTGGCTGGACAGCATTCCTAGAAACTGAGGCAGAGCACAGGGTGGTCATAGGTTATAGATTATACAGAAGAAAAAAATGTCCACTCAGCTTTAAAAGAACCCAATGGGAAGATCATAGATTCAAGAATGTCAGAGCTGACAGACTGAGAGATCATTTAGGATCCAATCTCCTCATTTTACTGATGTGGAACACAGCTAACAAAAGTCAGGGCCACCTTTAGTGGCTCCTAATTGCCTATAGAATAAAGTATAAATCCCTCAGCCTGGCAATTAAGACCCTCCAAGCTGAGGTCCACCCCCCATGCAGTCTTTCTGCACTCTCCTATGCTCCCGGCATAGTACTGGATTGCTAACCAGTCCCCATCCAACCATGCACTCCTGGCTTCTCAGCTCATTCTAGCTAGTCATCTTCACTTGTTGAATTCCTCTTCTTCCTTAAGATCCCAGCTTAGGGGTCACCTCCCCTTGGAAGCCTTCCCTGATTTCCCTCTGGCTCAAATCGATGTCTTCCTTCTCTAATTTTCCCAGAGCTCATGGATCCTGGAGATCCCCTCTTTTGCCCTCCCATCACATTCTACCTTAGACCATGCTTATTTGGGTGCATGTAGGTAGCTTGAGTTTCTTGAAGGAATGATGTTCATCTTTGTATACGCAGAGTGCCTAGCACAGTACCTGACTCATGGGACCAGGTATTTAAGAAATGTTTGCTGGGTGGTTATTGAATTGATAGTCACATAAGCAGCAGTGCTCTCTTCTCAATCTACCATATTTGGGGCAACCCTGGAAGGATTTACCTCAAAGTTTGGGAGGAGATGCATCTGGGTCTCAGGGATCAGGAAACCTATTCAGGCATCCTTGAGGTACTTCAGTCAGTGCTCTGAATGGTTACTAATGAAGGTTAGAGCAGAGAGATTGTGGGATCCTAGCTCTAGGCTTTGAAGGTACCTCAGGGTCCATCTAGTCTAAGTCCCTCATCCTGAAGATGAGGAAACTGAAACCCAGAGAGATTCAGTGATTTGCCTAGAAGTTGTACAGGTAACTTTCTCAACTTGAGTAAGTGATGGATGCTGAATTCAGTCCAAGGACCTATGACTCCAAATCCTTCACTCTTCCCACTGAGAACTATCATGGGGCCACTCTGATGGAGGAGAAGGGAAGGGTCTGGCCAAAGAGGAATAAAAAGCCCCATCCAGCTTGTTTGAAATTGTCTCTCCCTATTAAAGCTTATTTCATTATCATCCTCAAAGCCCCCTTTTAAGCATCTTCCTATGCATGTGTTGAGGCTGGTTCCTTCAAAGAATCAAAAGGTCTTTTCCAAGCTACAAAGTTGTAGAACCTGACTTTGGAAAGGGGGTAACTAGGTCTGGAAATGCCGCCCTCTGCTGGTAGTTTGTCAATAAGCACATACTTAGAACAGCTCCCAAGAAGCACCTCTGGTTCAGCTTTCCTCTCCATCACGTGATTTCAGGGCAGTCTCCCAGTTGACACACTTGAGACATCAGACCTTAAAGGGCACATTCCACCTCCATCCCACGCTCCCATGGGAAACTTTCACTTTCATCTCGTACTGTTTCCAAAAAGGTTTTGTGGGGGTCATAGATGAAGGGCTGGAAGCATCCCTAAAGGTCCTCTGTTCCAGCCTCCTCATTCTACAGATGAGAAGATAGAAGTCTAGATAGGAAAAGTGACTTGTCCAGTGCCACCCAGGTAATAAATTCCAAGGGTAGGATTTGAACCTATGGCTTCTGACTCCATATCCAATACTCTTATTACTCTGATGGTCAAGCAACTGTCAAAATGTCTTGAATGTAATTGGTGCATCATAAGTGCTGAATGAATGGATGGATGGACGAGTAAATGAATGAGAGAACATGTCAGACAGCCATCATGAAAGAGAGAGACAAAGAGAGACAATGGGGGTGTGTGTGGAGGAAGATAGAGACAGAGAGAGACAACAGAGAGATGAGGGAGAGACAGAGACAGAGACAACAGAGAAAGAGGGACAAAGAGGGACAGAGACAACAGAGGGAGAAGGAGAAAGAGAGAGAGAGAGAGAGAGAGAGAGAGAGAGAGAGAGAGAGAGAGAGAGATTGAGAGAGAGAGAAAGGAGTCCAAGAACTAAGGGGTTCACCCAAACTCAGGACATTGCCTGGATGCCTGGGTTCTACTCTCCACACAAGACTTACCCTCTTCTTCCACAGACACACTGACTGCAGTTGTCTGTTCATAATCCTTGCCCTGCTTCGCACCACACCAATACCACCCTTCATCAGCTCTCGTGACAGAGTTTAGGGTAAAAGAAACAATCCTGCTGTTTTTTTTGCAGTCCACAAAGTCTTGGCTGCTCCCCTCCTCCTGTGTGGGCAGGGTCTCACATCTCTGGTTGCTCCATTTGCACCAGTATTTCTCATAGGAATAAAACTTGCAGGCAAAGTGGCAGGAGATGGTGAGAGATTGTCCCAGCTGGGCCGTGACAGTCTTTGGTGCTATTAAGAGTGGCTGACCTGGGAACAAAGGAGAAGGTCCAAGGTGATGATGGGGTGGTCAAAGGAAGAATATCAGGAGGGAGGTCCATGCAGAAGTATCTAAGGCCCCTACTGCTCATGACAGTGATGAGCTAAAGAATGATCTGACCATGGCACCCTCCTGCCTGATAAATTCTGGTGGCTCTCCAGGATCAAATAGAAATGTCTCTACTTAGCTTTGAAAGCCCTTCCCAACCTGGCCCCTTTCTATCTTTCCAGTCTTCTTAGTCTTACTACCTCCATATATTCTCTAATGTAACAACACGGATTTTTTGCCCCCCCCCCCCTTTTTTTTTTGCTATTCCTGAAACACAACTCTCCCGCTCCATACTGCTTGCCTTTTCACTAGTTATCCATGCCTGGAGTGGCCTGCCCCTTCACCACTTTCTCTTAGTTTCTCTTGGCTTCCTTCAAATCTTACACTCAGCAGGAGACCTTTCCTAGTCTCCTTCCCCCTCCTCTTACTGCTTGTCTTCTCTATTTCCATTTATATTAGAAATGTCCTAGATATACAGAGTTATTTGCATCTTGTCTCTTCTGTTAGAATGTAAGCTCCCTCAGGGTAGGGACTGTGTTTTTGCCTTTCTTTGTATCTCCAGCATTTAGCACATTGTCTAACATAACTTCTTTAATGAATACTTGTTGACTGATTTACTGAGTTAGGCTAGTTATTATATTAATGAGAGCTTATATTTCTTACTAGACTTTTAGGTTAGGAAATGTCTGCATAGGTTATTTCATTTCAATAGAATGTGAACTCCCCATAGGCTTGGAACTTTTATTTTTGCATTTTTTGGAGGTCAACTTGAGTAAGAACCCAGGCTCTTGCTTTTGCCAAAGAGGAATAGGAAGCCAATTTGATCTGCTCTGGGGGCAGATTACCCCAGTGTCTAGAAAAGTGCATGGCACATAATAGATGATTAATGAATTCTCATTGGCTGAGTGATTCTTCCTCACTCCAACCCTATTATGAGATATGCAGGAAGGTATTGTGATTCTCATTTTATGGATAAGGAAACTGAGGTTCTCAGGAGTTAAATATCTTACCTAAAGTCGCACAGCTAGTAAATGATAGGATCGTTATTATCCAGATGAATATGCTATTTATTATTGAGGGAGTCTCGTTAGACCTGGTCTCTTCTCCCAAAAGGAATAAGAGGACACCTCCAGCAACAATGACTATAGATGTAGCCAGTGGGCACTAAAAGAATTGAACCAAGTCATGTGTGCAACCTTACTGAGCCTAGTCATGATGGGTGTATTGGAAGGTACTGTCCTGGAACAGCCTATGAAACAAACTCCAGGGTAACCTCTGAACTATAATGAGTCATGGAGTTAGCTGAAGGTTATTATTATATAACATATAATAGATGTTCAAATAAAATGACTTTGATATTTTAAGGATATTGCATCAGAGTAGGTGCTTCTAATAATAAAATAGGACCCTCCCCAAACCTCAATAAATGTTTTTCATTAATTGCTATGGCCAACTCCCCACCTCAACCTCACATACAAACCTTATCTAGTGGTCAGCTTCCTAGAAATGAGCTTCTCTGTATTTAACAAGACTAGTCTTCTATTGGTAGACATATGGTCCTTTACCAGGCTTAACAATCCTGGCACTACATTGTGCTGCCTCTCACTACATTGTAGACAATATGTAAATAATAATAATAATATCCAAGTATTTTATCACCACTGACATTGACTGCCTGGACATTCATAGGACTGGGTTATATGGGATGAATGCATTGACATCAATGTGCCTTTGTTCCCTTTCAGATCTTTTTAGTTAGTACAGAAGACTGATTTGTCTGTTTGAATAAAAATTATGACTTCAATTGTCAGTCAGTCAGTCAGCAAACATTTATCAAGCACCTTTTATCTACCAGGCACCATGTCAAGCACTAGAGATAGATAGAAAAGAAAAAGAAGCACCCAGACCCTGGTCTCACAGAGCTCATAGTCTAATAGTGGAGACAGTATACAAACAACTATGTACAGACAAGACATCTACAGGATATGCTGGAGATTGTAAACAGTGGTGAGACACTGGCATTAACAGGGATTTGGAAAAGATTCTTGTAGAAGGAATGGGGAAGGATATTCTCTGCTGGTTTAGGGGGATACTTAAGTACTGAGTCTCAAAGTGTGAAAGACTTTGTCTTATACAGTGGCGTTCCCTTGAAACTTAGACTGTCCTAACCACTCCCCCTACCTAGGATTATTTTCTGCTATGGAATCGAAGGGAAGAAACCTTAATCTGGAATTTTGATTAGGGTGGAAGAGTAGGGAGATTGTCAAGATATATGTGGGAGGAGAAATAACTAGTGTGGTGTGATTCTGAGCATTAGTACCTGGACCTGTGGGTTTGTCACTGGATAGGGCCTGTCCACACACTCCATATCACATCTCCCCTTGCCCTTGACCCAGTTCCTACCATCAGTGACATCAATCTTCACAGTAGACTTCCTGTTGTGCTCTCCATTGCTGAGACACCAGTAGTAGCCTGCATCCTGAGGGGTCAGCTGGTTGAGTATAATGGTGAAGATGCCATTCTCTGGCTGGTCCAACAGGACCACTCTTCCCTCATAGGACTCATCCACTATTCCTGAACTGTCTATGAGCTTAGTACAGTGGTTGTTCCCCTTCCACCTGCACCAGTACTTCAGGGTGTTGTCCTTTTTGGGGTCGTAGTGGCAGGTTACTGACACAGAGCCTCCAGATGGACCTTTCACCACCAAAGGACTCTGGGGGACAGTGATCTCTGAAAGCACAGAAAGAGGTTGGCTGGTGAGATCACAGCATTGTCATAATCTTGCACAGTCCCAGAGTTTTTCTTCCCATCATCTCAGCTGACTTATTGCTAGTGTCCTCCCTCTGTACTGTTCCCCCTGCCCCACCCACAACATCCAAGCAGAATGAGAATTGAAATAACCACTCCTAGCCCCACTTAGCAGAGGATAAAATTAGTTTCCCCAAATGTTTGGAGAAGCCAGCACCCACCATCTTCACATATAACCTGGGTATTTTCCTTCCCCTCCCTCACCCTATCCCCAGATTTATAGGCAGTTAAAAGTCACATCAAAATAATAAGTCTTTATCCTCTGGCTTCCTAAAAATATTGTTATTATTAAGAAGGAAGGACTTTGACTGAGAGGGGTAAGAAGCATTAAAACTAATCCAGAGAGGAAGTCATCTTCCCAGGAGAAGTATAGAAGTAAGATTAACCTACTTTCTTCACCTCCACCACATTCTCATTCTTCCCCATCACTCCCACCCTGCACACGAGTGTACAAGAGAGAGAAGATGCAATCTAATTTAGGAAGCAGGGAGAGATAGGATGGGCTCCATTGGGTCCTGCTATGGCTTTAGAATTCTCAGATTCACCCTTTTGATGTTTTCTGCCATTGGAAACAGGGAGAACCCAGACCAATGAAATCATATGTAATCCACAAGATTCTGTTTCAGATGGTGACTTTCCTCCTTTGTTACCAAATCTCTTACCATAACAGCAAAGGGGGAATGAAATCGGAAGACTGAAATCTTCTCTTAGCCCCTCTCTTTTCCAGATATTTGTGGAGAGGAAACTAGCAGGAATACTGGCCAAAAAGGAGATGGACACCCTTGACTGAAAGCTCCCTGAAGACAGGGACCAAATTATCACTTGTCTGGCTTCTTCCCTCTCTGCCTCAATTCTCCTGTGTCTCACCTTCAGAGACAAAGAGCTGTAGAGTTTGAATTGGCCCTTCTTCAGATGGCTGGCCATTTTCCTGGGCACCACAGTGGTATAGACCTGCATCCTCTTTCCTCACTTGTGCAATCATGACGCTAAAGGATCCACGCTCAGCTGTAGGGATAAACAGGATCCTTCCATGGGTGGCATTACTTGTAAATCCCTTGGTGTTGATGACCAAGTCACAAGTCTTGTCTGCCCTCATCTGGCACAGAAAGTAAGGCATGTTTGCCACCGTGCTTCCCAGGGCACAGTTCAAGGTTACTGACCTCCCTTGCTCAGCATAGACCAGTTCAGGTTCTGGCTCCAGCAACTTTAAGTGAACATTCTTCTGGATTTCAGCGGCATTGTCCTTCCCAACCCCACAGATATACATCCCAGCATCTTGCCTCTTGATCTGGCTGATGGTGACCACAAAAACCTTACTGCTGGTGCCACCAATTGTGAAGCGGACTCGTTGAATGTAGTTGGGGCCCACTTCATTCTGAGAATCGATGACCAGTGCACAGCTCTCGCCGTCCTTCCTGCATAAGAATTTCCTGTCCTGTGTATTCTCTTTCCGGAAAGGGCAGTTGATGGACACTGTTTTACCCACTTCAGTGAAGATGACATTAGGGTCTGCAGGACGGAATGGGTAGGGGTCCAGAAGGGAATAAGAGCAGAGCATAAGTGGCCAATAAAATCCAGACACCGACCCTTTCCCCCTTCTCCAAAGAATCAGAATTTGAGAGTTGGAAAGAACTTCAGAGGTCATCTAATCCAACTCTTGCCCAAAGTACTACTCCTCTCTACTACATTCCCGATTCACTTATAGTTAAAGACCTCCAGTGACTGGGAATTCCAGTTCCTCCCTATCTGCTGACTCTTTCTCTGTATTGCTCCCTCAAAAAAAAAACAAACAAGCATACTGAGGACTTCTGGCCTCTTGTTTTTTGTTTTTTTTTTCCTCAGTCATGTCCAACTCTTTGAGACCCCATTTGGGATTTTCCTGGCAAACATTGGACTGGTTTGCCATTTCCTTCACCAATTCATTTTACAGATGAGGAAACTGAGGCAAACAGGGTTAAGTGACTTGCCCAGGGTCACACCTAGTTAGTGTCTGAGGCCAGACGAACCCAGGGAGAGGAGTCTTTCTGACTCCATGTCGAATACCCTCTCTATTACACCACCTAGCTGCCCTTAACTGAGGGCTTATCTATTCTCAGAAAGCTTTCACCTGATCTTTCCATCACCGCAAACTATTGTTTTATATATCTCTTGCAAAGAATAATCTTCACTTATTAATTGATCTTTCTCTGGACTCATTCACCCCTCAGTCTGCAGTCTGCCTTCTGATCCCACTATAGAAACTGCTCAAAGGTTACCCAAAATCTCACCACTGCTAAACAGAGTCCCAAGATTTAGAACAGATGGGTCCTAAGAGGTCAACTAGTTTGACCTCCTCATTTTACAGATAAAGAGCCTGAAGTTACCCTGCTGTTTACTAACTGGTAGAATTGAGATTCTAACCCAGTCCTGATTTTAATCCCAATATTCTTTCCACTACACTACAAGTACTTGTACAATTGAACTTTGATCCCATGAAGAGGATATTTACATTTATGAGTATTAAATTTCATCTTATTAGCTTCAACCACTATTCTAGTTTGTTGAGATTGGAGGTGGGGAGGTGAGGAACCCTCCTTTCAATCAATATATTAACCGTCTCTCTCAGCTTTCATGTTACCCATAAATCCAGTTAATATGCAGCTAGGAAAGATAACATAACTTACTCTAGGCCATACTGTCACAAAGACCAGCCTAGATAATTATTTACAGAAAGGGCAGGACCCAAGCCAGATTCTCAAATAGGCAAAGTTTGTCTTTGAGGCACCTGTAACCCCTCTTCTGGCACCCTCACCTCCTCAGATGCCTTATAATATCCTCAGCCTGTCCCAGATCCTTCATTTGAGCATTCTGGCTTGGCCTGCCCTCTGTAGCAATGCTCCAAGCCCCAGAAAGGCTACTTTTCAGTCTTCCCTCCCACCATTCCAATCCAAACTGTCCTTTTCTATATCATATCATTCACCTTCTTGAGTGCTACTAGGGAACCAATACATACTAATAAGTGACAGTGTGACATGTGAAATCTACAGGGGCCTTCTGGGCACACAAGATCTTAAACCAAAGGGAAATTTAAGTGGCAAAAATGTTAGTGCCTTTCTTAAAATTCCACAGACAACTAGAATGGAAATTCACATCATTATGGTAGTTTCAGATTTATAAAGCTCTTAGTTCACAACACTCCTGTGAAGTGGGTGATGTAAATATTCTCATTCCCTCTTTACAGATGAGGTTACTGAGGCTCTGACAGGTTCCTGCATGGCATGAGGGCCAAATCCTTTGATTCAAGTGACACATATCTTCCCATTATTCCATGATGCCTTCCAAAGATAAGAACAAGGCCAGTATATCTCTGATGTTCCTAGCCCCAGAGGCCTTGGGAAATCCAATGAAGAGGCAGCAGGAAGGAGAGGTATATTATGCCAAATTATTTTAGGCTGGTAATCTCATAGTCTTGAAAGGAAACTAGCTAGAGAGGCTATCTTGGCCATCCCTTTGTGTCCAGGCAGGATCACATCTGACCCACCCCCATCTCTTCTTTTTAGAGAACTCTTAGGAGATTTCAAAGCTCTTCTGGGGAAGACATTTACTGACAGTGTCTTACAAACCTTGTTTCCCCGAAGGTTTTACTTATTTTTCACCTACATCTGTCCTACTGCAGCCAAAATTGATGCCCTAGTCCTGTGCCCCAGAGGAAGAATTCTTGGCGCTTACCCTGTCCCACCTCCAAGGTGATGTCAAAGTTCAGACCCCGATTATTTATACCCACACCACACTTGTAGAGCCCAGTGTCTTCCTTCTCCAGCTGTGAAATCTGTATTAAAAAGGAGCTGTTTCCTGGGAAATTGGTGAGGTTAGCTCTCCCACTAAATCTCTCTGAGACGTAACCCCTTGAGGAGACTATGGTTTCACAGGAACCCCTTTGATTCTGAAGACAAAAGTATTTGCGGTCATGCCGATTGACTGAGGAAGATGGGTAGAAGCACTGTATGGAGACAGATCCACCTTCATCACCTGTCACCTGCTTGGGGCCAAATATGGGACTCTTCATAGAAACCACTGTGGAAAAAAGGGGAGAGGAATATAGTAAGGACTGTGAAAAGCAAAGTCTAAGTGTGGTGACCCTACGAGGCTCGAATCCAGCCTCTCTTCCAGGTGAATAAGAAGACAGCTCTAATTTGTCACAGTTATATAATTCACTACTTCTACCAGCCTATGCCCATGCAAAATGATTCACTAATAACAATTGACAAAAAGAATATCAATACTGTTTGGGTGCATCATATTTTAACTTTCACAGCAATTCACTTTCACTCTATTCTTTATTTCATTTCATCCTTAGAAAATCGTTGTCTTTTAGGTAAGGCAGGTTATCCCCATTTCACAGATGAGAAAACTGAGAGAACAAATAACTTACATATGATTACAAAGGTGATAGAATTGGGGGGACCTTTGCCTCAGAATTCCTCACTCTCTTCAAGACTCAGCTCAAGAACCACATGAAACCTTTCTTTGCTTTTTAAATTTTATTTAATTTTTATGTTCAGTCCCAAATTCTCTCTCCCTCCACCCTCTCCCCTACCCACTGAGAAGGCAAGAAATATGACAACCCATTATACATCTGAAGTTATACAAAACATATTTCCACATTAGTCTACATGAAACCTTTCTTGCCTTCACCAAGTACTTGTTACCTCTCTCCTCAACAGTCTTGAGTTGGCTACTTTGTGCTTAATCATCCATATTCATGTATCTACATGCTAACTCCTCTGATAGAATGAATTTAACTTTCTTGAGAGCTGGGATGGTTTCATTTTCTGTCTTGGTGTCACAAGTACCTAGCACAGTGTAAGTGCTTAATAAATTACTGTTAGTTGATTGATTGATTGACTACTGGAAATTGACTACTAGTCTCTTGACTTCCAGCTAGGACTCTTCACTAGACCCAATGGCTTTGGAACTGGATGTTTCTGGTCCCTGTTCTCTACCTGAACGCCTTGTTCTGAAGTTCCACCACTATACCCATCCCCTTCATAACACTATCCCCAATCCACCACCCCAAAAAAGCCTTCATAGCTTCCATTAATTCTTATGCATGCAATGTCCATTCCAGGTGTGACATTTATGGTAGAGAAAAAGTGATTTCTGTGCCTCTCCAATATGACAGATCAGTGATGTATATTTGGAGAAGTGTCCACTTTCAAGGTTGGAAGAAAAATTGTGTCTAGGACATGGGGATGGAAGTGGGTCTCCCCATACTCACCAGGGAGGACAGCAAGCAGGCAGGCAAGGAAGAAAGCCATTGCAGCTGCTACTGAGATTTCACTTCTGAGCCGAGAACCTGGAAGACAATAGTCCTGAGACTAGGAAATGCCCTTGCTTCTTGGAGGTCTTTGCTGGAGGGAATGAGGGTTTGAGAAGACGTCAGGAGTGTTTCTGTGGTGACTTCCTTATTTCCTCCCAGAATCTCCACTTAAGGAAGAGCAGTCATCTCTTCATTCCCTGCCCCTCGACATTTTCTGCTCCTTTTTGTGTATTGTCTTCCCCCATTAGCTTCTGAGCTCTTTGAGGGCAGGGACTATATTTCTTTTTATTTGTATCCCCAGAACTTAGCACAGTGCGTGGCACATAGGAGGTGCTTAATAAATGTTTATTAATAAATTTTCAGATTTCTGTAGCACTTTTTGTGAAGGTCTCAAATCACTTTGAGATGTTGGGTTATAATTTAGTTATCCAGATTTTTGTTGTTCAGTCATGTCCAACTCTTTGTGACTCCATTTGGAGTTTTCCTCACAGAATTACTGTAGTGGTTTGCCATTTCTTTCTCCAGCCCATTTTACAGATGAGGAAACTGAGGCAAACAGGGTGAAGTGACTTGCCCAGGGTCACACAGCTAGTAAGTGTCTGAGGCCACATTTGAATTCAGGTCTTCCTGTGCCCCATCCACTGCACCATTTAACTGCCCTGGCTAGCATATAGTAGGCACTTAATACATGCTTTGGGAATGGAATTGACCTGGGCTTTTCTAGGTAGAGTTTGAGGCTACAAGTAGTTCAGGGCTGGGCTCTGTATTTATTATCAGAGAACTAACCAAGAATAGAGTTTCATCACCAGCAGATTGGCATCCAAGGGGATGAATCATTTTAGCCACAGCATCTCACGAAGACTGATGGTCAACTAAGGCTGGGACAGGTGCTGCTTGTGTTGGCAGAGGGGGCACGTTGATGAAAGCCTAGATCTTTGGAAGTAATGAAGCTCCTGTATAAATGTTTTCTCTCTTCTAACTCTGCAGGTGTCATGGTACAATGGAAAGAGTGCAGGTAAGGGAGCTGGATTCAGATCTCACCTTTGTCAGTACCTTGGGCAAGTCACTTAATTTCTTGGAACTTCTTGTGAATAAAATGTAGAAATCAGACTACAGTATGGTCCCTAAGGAAACTAATTGTTTTAAGTCTCTGGTCCCGTAGATGCTTTGAGGGTAGAAGCTATGCCTTGTGCTGCTCTTAGATCCTTTTCTTCTCTTCCCTGACCCCACAGTGCCTAGCCCAAGGCTAAGCACATTATAGAAGTGACCTTGACTTATTTCTCTTAAAGTCCTCTGGGGGAAGGAATACACAATCACCAAGACAGAATTTCAGGGTAGGAAGCTACCTTAGAGACTACCTACAGGATTCATTAATGAATGGTTCAATAGTTCATAGGACTAGGATAAGGAGTTATCATGGTACAATGGCAAAAGACCTGCATTCATTTTCCATCTTTGGTGCTTAGTACTTTAGAGAGTGGGGGCAGCTAGGTGGTGTAGTGTTTAGAGCACCAGGCCTGAAGTCAGAAAGATTCATCTTCCTGAGTTCAGATGTGGTCTCCAACACTTTCTAACTATGTGACCCTGGGCAAGTCACTTAATCCTGTTTGCCCCAGTTTCCACATCTATAAAATGAGTTGGAGAGGGAAATGGCAAACCACTCTAGTATCTTTGACTAGAAAACCTCAAATGGGGTCATGAAGAGTCAGACATGACTGAAATGACTGAACAACAACAAATAACAACAACCTGTGTGACTTTGGGCAAGTCAGAATCTCACCAGGCCTCAGTTTCCCCATCTGCAAAATGAAGGGGTCGAACTAGATGGCTTCTAAGGTCCCCTCCAACCTAGGATACTATGAACTTATTGGTGTAGCTACTCATGGCATCAGCACAGTTCACAGCCCTTCAGTGACTTTGGTGGGTAATATTTTGAAAGTTGTTGTGGCTAAAAATTATTATCACTGGGGATTAAACTAGTGATGAGATTGATTAATCTTAGCTAAGGCAATCTTTAGACAATGGATATTCTTGGCTGGAACTCAAAGCTGGTGCTCTGAGGGTCCATTTTGGAAGAACCCAGAGTCACGTCCATACGACCATCATCCAAGTAGGACTTTGATGGAAGACAATGGAAAGCTTACCTTTACACCGATTTGAGACTTACACATCAACAACCCTATAAAGTAAAGCAAGTATCATCATCCCCATTTTACAGATAAGGAAACTGAGATGCAGAGAGATTAAGTGACTTGCTCAGGGTCATACCACTAGGAAGTGTTGGTTCCTATCCTGTTGGGTTTTGACTCATTTTACAGGTAATGGTGAGGCCCAGAAGGGTTCAGTAATTTACTGAAGGTAATAGAACCAGCATGAAGCTAGGAAAAGAAAGCAGGTCTCAGGATAAGATGGAATATAATGTGGATATTGCCACAGGCTAGATCTATAGAGGCAGCATGAATGAAGAGAATAACAGTGCCTGACACATAGCAGAGGCTATATAAACACTATGCCCTTCCTTCCCTTATTAATTCATTTAATTGTCACAATATCCCTGGAAAGTAGGTGCTATTTTCCCCATTTTGCAGTTGAGGAAACTGAGGCAGACATCGGTTAAGTGACTTGTCCAAAGTCATACATGTAGTAACTACCTGAGGCCAGACATCAACTCAGGTCCGGTACTTTAATCAATGAGCTGTTTTCTTCAGCCATGGTATAATGGAAAGTCTTTGTAATTTTGAATTAGAGGACCTGGATTCGAATCCCAGATCTAAAGTAATTTTATATCTCTGAGCCTCAGTTTCCTCATCTATAAAATGATCAGATTGACCTAGATGACCTCTAAGGTCCCTTACTGCTCTACATCTATGAGCTTCTTCTCCATGTTTGGTTCAAGGGTCCAGGTACATGGGGCTGGAGACTCCTTAGGACACCAGGAGGAAAATCAGAAATCAAGCCCATCTCAAGTCCCTTCCCCTCCTTTTAGCTTCAGATTCCAGTCCAGAGAAGAAAGGAAGCAGGTATTCCTATGGCTTTTGCCTGAATTCAGCATTGGGAACTAGCTTGTTAAGGAAAAAAAAAAATTGGGAAAAAAGTGGATGTTATGAAGGAGGAAGGAGATCAGGCTTACCTTTAGTATTGGGTGTCCTATAAAGGTAAAGAGATTGCCAAGGTATTGGTAAGGAGGGGAGAAGAGGGGAAGGCCCCAAACCAGACAGAAATAAACAGTGCCCTTGGCATTATCAACTGGCTCCCTCTTTAATATGAGGAGCCTTTCCCAGCCCTCCTGAGGACTAAGGTTGACCATCAGCAAATAGAATTGTTTCTCATCTTATTTTTTTTCCTTTGGGGATTTCCCATCAAGGAAACGTTTTATTTCCTTGTTGAGATAAAGACCTCCTTTTTCTTAAGAAGGAGAAAGGGAAGAACAAATGGGGTGTGGAGTGGCTCTTTTGGACGCTAATTGTTCCAGTTAATTGGTCGCAAACTCTTGCACTAGGGCAATGATTAACTCCTTGACTTAGAAGGCTAGGAAAACATACCTGCAAAGCAAGGGGGGGTGGGGGGTGGAATGAGATTTAATCAATCCTGGGGATTCTGGGAATGAGACTATTTTTTATGTAGAACATCTGGGGTGAGTCTTGCTGATTCCCTTTTCCTACATGGTAGAAACCCATGGTGTTCACCGCCTTTCCGCACGCAGTTTGGAGATGGGACACCTACAAGGGGAGCTGGGAATTTTGGTGTAGAGTTGGGGGAGGGAGAGCTGATTATAGAGTAACCAAGGAACAGCCCTTTGAAGGCGTCACTACAGTTGGAGGGTGAACTTTATACTATATACTTTATAGATTGCAAATCTGATATGATTCCCCCATGCCCTCCACCTCTTAAATTATTCTCCTAATATTCCAGCCAAGCAGGGACTGGGGTACTGCGCAATTACTGTAGAGAAGGAGGAGGGAGGACTGAGGTCCTCTTGGGCTTGCACAGACAGGATCCATCAAATCAGCAAACACTTAAGTGCTTCCAATGGGCCAGAGATTGTGATTAGAAGCTAACTCCTTGCACAAAGCATCAAGGCAATTCTGTATGCTTTGGGGCTTATGCATTATCTTTTTTAAAATTTTTATTTTTCATTTTTTGGAGGGCAATTGGGGTTAAGTGACTTGCCCAAGGTCACACAGCTAGTTTTTGTGTTAAGTGTCTGAGGCTGGATTTTAACTCAGGTCCTCCTGACTGCACCACTTAGCCGCCCCTTATGCATTATCTTTTGCTGGGGGTGGGGAGCCTTGGTGCAAGCATCACATCTCCCGTGGTAGAATACGTGATCCTTAAGAACTGTTTTAGCTTTTGTCTTTGAACCCCTGGCACCTTGGAGGCACCTAATAAATATTGATTTATTAATAATAATTAACTGACATATAACATTATATAATAGATAATATTATATGTAATATGTAATAATAAATTAACTGATCTGACTATGCATAGCTGGAAAGGTAAGGCAACTGGAATGAAACATCAGCTGGGCCTCATTTACCCTAGCCCCAGGGGGAGAAGGTCCCAACTTCACTCCTGCAGAGACCTCCATGTCACAACCCCCCCAAATACACAAAGTCCTGGCTTAGTTGGCAGCTCTATTCCACACTTGTGTCTAGGTGGGACCTTCTGTGTCAGGACAATAACTCCATATTCACTCTGAGTTCCCTCAGGTCATAAGAATCACAAGCTGAGAGACATCTGGGGATCAAGACTTGGGGAAACTGAGGTCAAGGAGTAGGAAAAGCTGGAGGAGGGAGCGTGGTTAACCTGTCCTCTTGGACTCTGAATCAAACACATACACACACACACACACACACCACTCCCTATGTCCCTTTACACTATTAGAATGTTTGTGATATTTTAGCACATTATAGATTTAGAGTTGGAAAGGTCCTCAGTAGCTATCTAGTCCAACCAATCCCTCATTTTATATATAAAGAGAGTTCCAAGAGATTAAATTACTTGCCCAAGGTCATACAGGTAAGCAGTGGCAGAGTCAGGATTCAAGCCCAGGACCTCTAACTCCAAAGCCCCCACATATTCCATTATACCACACTGTTTCTCCATGTTGCTAAATTTAGGGCCCCTAGGGCTAGCATACTATCAGATGAGGAGGCATACTGCATATTTACTGAAATAAGGGGAGGATGGGGGAATGTCTAATAAAAAACATTGAGAATGAGGAGTCACGATACCAGCTTTACCATTGCCAATATATGTGATTTGGGGCAGGTTACTGGACCCCCTTTCTTCATCTGCCAAATGGGGATTAAAATTCCTACCCTCAATTCACCTAAATCAGTGTTCACCCCACTTTGAGAGATTAGGAATAGGATGGCAATCTGAAAAACCCAATGTAAGTTACCTCAAAAATATGTATATACATATATATGTATATTAGGAGTTATTAAGCTAGATCATGTGAGCTTGTTTTGAAAAATATTTTGTTCAGGGCATCATTTTGCATGCATAATCCCTTACTGGGGTCACTGGGCGGCCCAGTGGATAGAGTGCCAGGCATGGAGGAATGAAGACCCGAGTTCAAATCCTACCTCAAACACTTACTAGCTGTGTGACCCTGGGTAGATCACTTAACCCTGTTTGCCTCAGTTTCCTCATCTGCATATGAGGGAAAGAAATGGCAAATTACTCTAATGTCTTTGCCAAGAAAATCCCACTGGAGTCACAAAGAGTTGGGTGGGACTGAAAATGACTATACACCAACAACGATCCCTTGCTACTGAGTAGCCTTGTGGAGAAGGCTAAAAGTAATTGTCTACCACCGTTATAGTGAGCCCCTGGTATTGGGGACGGGGTCAGGGGTGGGGGGAGAACTGCCTAAAGAGGGTCAAATTGAGGTTAAAAGTGGAGCAGGTCAAAACTTTTCTGTCAATCAAAAGTGGGATCAGGGCCATGAGTGGGCCCTGATGAGTTAGGGATACCCAGTCTACAAGAGATAAAGAATTAAGTAAAGAAAGAAACACACAGATAAATATGTTGATAATTATTTCAATATAATTGGTTTCCTTCATAATTCCATATATCTCATTTTATGCATTTAAAACATTATCTTGAGAAGGGGTTCATAGGTTTTGCTAAAGGGCTAAATAAATCCATGCCAAAAAACAAACAAACCACCAAGCCCCAAAATGGCTAAGAACCCCTGGGCTAGCTGATCTCTTAGGACTGTTGAGGCATTGGGCTACAGTAAAAATAACCCTGGCTTGGGAGTTATAAGGCTTGGATTCCGGACCTGCTTGTGACCTTGGATAAGTTTCCTCATATGTAAAATCATGGGGTTGGATTAGACAATCCCAGAAAGCCCTTCCAACGCTAGATTGATTATCCTTCTTGTTTAGGGACTTGAAACAAGGATTCCTCTTAGTTAGGGGAGTGAAGACAGGCTCTGTTCTCAGACTCTGTGAGTTTAGGGAATCATTTTCTAGGTTCCGTACCAGTACTCATGACCTAACGCAGGCTTTCTTACTCATTTATGAATAGGGAGGAAGGTTTGAAATCAGGAGCGTCCTGCCACCTGGGACCAGTAGTCCCTGCACCTATGACTGACATGAGAGAGATTAAGAGAGTTTGTGAAGGACTTTACATGAACCTGTTTCTGGAATTTCAATAGGATTCCGAGAAATAGAGTAAGAGGAGGAGGTACTCCACAAGTGCAGGGTGAGGTGAGGTGAGGTGAGGCGAGAACAGCTCCTCAGTGAGCCAGAGCCAGGCTGCTGCTACTGTCACAGGGACCTGCTCCTATGGGGGAGCAAAAGCAGCCCCTTGGATTTCCATACAGACTTTTTTTTTTAAATACAGAGGCCCAAGAGCATACACCTTGAACGTGGGACTCAGTGTGGGACTCAAAACTCAGGTCTTTTGATGACAAAATAGCACTTTTCTATTATACCTAATGTGTGCTCCTGGGAAAACACTTTTGACTTCTTGGTGGCCCTATAGGACTCCACAAGAGTTTGTTACAATTGAGTTTGTGATCTTCATTGCTAAGTAAGAGTTTCTGCCCTTAGATCTAATCTCCTTTCCATATGTCCTGGGAAAAGAGGAATAGAGGGAAGGTAATCAGCATTTTTATAGCACTATGTGCCAAGCACTGTGCTAAGTGCTTTACAAATATTATCTCATTTGTTACTGCAAGGTAGGTGCTATTATGCCATCCCCATTTTACAGATGAGGAACCTGAGACAAACAGGTTAAGTGACTTGCCCAAGGTCATAAAGCTAGTAAGTGTCGGAGACTAGACTTGAATTCAGGTATTCCTGACTCCAGATCTGGACCTCTATCTACTATTGTGCCACCAGCTGCCATTAGTATGTAAAATTACAGCACTATACGATTATGTAAGTACATTATACAGATATATATATAGTTACATGTATATATGTGTATATAAGAGCAGCTGGGTGGTGCATTGGATAGAGTGTCAGGCCTAGAATCAGGAAGACTCATCTTCCTGAGTTTAAGTCAGGCCATAGACACTTAACTAATTGTGTGACCCTGGGAAAGTCACTTAACCCTGTTTGCCTCAGTTTCCTCATTTGTAAAATGACATGGAGAAGGAAATGGCAAATTACTCTAGTATCTTTGCCAAGAAAATCCCAAATAGGATCATGAAGAATTGGACATGATTGAAATAACTGAACAAACAACAAAATATGTATGTATGTATACATACATATATGTTTATGTGTATGTATATGGGGAGAGGGAGAGGGAGAGGGGAAGGGAGAGAGAGAGAGGGAGAGAGAGAAAGAAAGAGAGTTTGAGAGTAGGGATTGTTTAATCTTTCTATGTATACCCCAATGCCTAGCTCAGTGATGACTACAGTAGGTGTTTAATCAATGCTTATTAATGAATTGATTATATATAAAGTACTTTATGGTTACAAAGTATTTTACATACTTTGACTCATTCTATTTGCTTAATTCATCCAAGGAGGGGATGGGGGTGGTGGGGAGGGGGGGGGAGATTGAAAATCTGAGTATCAGGCTCCAGTTCTGACTCAATCATTTTCCCACTGCCCCATGCTACTTTAAGGAATTTCACCTCTCTGAGTCCTAGCTCCAGAGTGAAGAATCAGCCCCTCCTGGCCCTTTTCTATGTGGAAAAGCTTAAAAAACCAGCAGAGAATAGCAGAAGGGACCTTGGAGAGGTCGCCCAATGGCCTCATTTTTCAGATGGTTAAACCGTCTTCCCAGGAAGGGAAAGCAGTTTACCTACAGCTGCGCAGCAATTTAGTGGCAGAGCCAGGGCCCAAGCAGCATCTACTCTTACAAGCTTAGTAAGCAGTCAGGAGGATGTTTGCAGTTGCAGGGCTCGCAGACTTGTTCTTGAATATTAGCCTTCACAGCATAAGCCCAACTTTGCCTCTTCCCTGTTAGATTCTGAAAGGGGAACAGAAGGCAGTTTTTGAACAATCTCCTCCCCCACCCCGCCCCGTCTTCCTACGCTCCCTCTGCCCCATGAAGATTGAGTAAGTGCCTCTGCTTTACCAGTTCTGGTTTTGACCAGGGTGAGCTGAGGAAGAAGGCAAGAATTATGTGTATTTGGAGAAGGCTAGGAGGAAAATCAGAGCTTATAGCCAGAAGAGACCACAGAGTCTCATTCTTTAATTTCTAAAATGCCTATTATTATCATTTATACTTATATCCTCAGTGCCTAGCACAGAAGGAGGGAAAGAAATAAGCAATTATGCATCACTTACTGTTTGCCAGGCAACTGTACTAACTTTAAAAATATTATCTCACAACAATCTTGGGATATAGGTGCTATTATCATCCCCATTTTGTAGCTGAGGAAACTGAGTCAGACAGGGGTTAAATGACTTGCCCAAGGTCACACAGCCACTAAGTGTCTACAGCTGGATTTGAACATAGCTCTTCCTCACTCAAAGCTCAGCGTTTTATCCAATGTGCTACCTGGGAGTTTAATGGTTCTTTGGTTTATACCGATGAAGATATTGAAGTCCACAAAATTTAAATGACTTGCTCAGGGCCTTTCAAGTAGCAATGTGGTTCAAAGGAAAGTGGGCTATATTTAGAGTTGGAAGACCTGGTTTGATCATTCACTTAGCCTCTCTGGACATCAGTTTCCATAAAACCTAGGCAACATCTAAGGTCTTCTCCAACTCTAATATTTAAATGGAAGTAGCAGAGCAGGGATTAGGAGCCAGGCCTACTGTTTATTAGTCTAAAGCTCACTCCACTCTACCACAGTTGCTTCTCAAGGGCAATAATGTGTAACCACTCTCTTAGATAAAGGCATGGATGGTACATTTATATGACATGGAGGCGATTCAAAGTAGGAGGGATAGTTAACACACTGGATGACCAAGTCAGGTTCTAAAAAGATATCGACAGACTAGAGATTGGGCTGAATCGAATAAGATGAAATTCAAAAGGGACAAATGTAAAGTCTTACATTTGTTTTTAAAAAGCTCAATTTCACATATGCAGCATAGGGGAGAGCTGATTAGGCAGCAGTTGTTCTGAAAAATATCTAGGGGTTTTAGTGGACTGCAAGGTCAATAGGAATCAGTGACAGCCAATGTGTTCTTGGGCTAGATCAAGAGAGGCATCACTTTCAGCAATAAGGAGGAGACTGCCATGTTACCCATGCTTAATTTATTAGCTGTTATCTGTAATATTTTGTTCAGCTTTGGGTGTCATAATTTAAGATGGACATTAATAAGCTGGAGGAAATTCAGAAGGGTCTAACCAGATTGAAGGGCCTTGAGTCTATGTGTTATGACAACGAGTAGAAGGAATTGGTGATTTCTTAGCTCAGAGGAGAGAACATTCATAGGGGGACATAATAACTGTCAATGTACCTGAAAGGTTGGCATATAGAAAAGGGATGAGCCCTATTTTATTTGGTTCCAAAGGCTATAGGAACAACCAGTAGAAATGGCAAAGATTCAGATTTAGGCTTGACATCAGGAAAAACTCCCAAATAATTAGAGCTATGGGCTATGTCTGAAGGGGGCAGACTCCTCTCTTTGGAAATCCTCAAGCAGACTCTAGATGGCCAGCCACCTGTTGGGTATGTCATGATGGAGATCCCTTTCCTATGTGGATTGGACTAGGTAGAGGGTGAAGTCATTTCCAGCTCACAAATTTCATGCTTCTAATTTGGAGAAAATCTCATTTGAGAAGCTAGAGAGACTCAGCATCTGGCCCCCTCAGAGCAACACCCCAGGAAGAGGAAGGACATTAGGGGGTATTGAGATAACTTGATTTGACTTACCACCTCCTTAAGCATTCAAAAGGTGCCCAATGATAAGAGTTATAACTAGGAATTCTGAACACATGGTGCGATTTCACTTAAATATGGGTTGGAAGGTAGTCACCTGAAGTCCAAGAAGGCCTTGGGAGTTGACCTTAGGAAAACATTCCTATATCATTATTACAAAGGCACAGTACAGGTTCTCAGGTCCAGAAACTACATGATACATCTCTGGTCAGGTGCTTTTGTGACAGAAGAGGGGGTAGTCCATTCCCCCAGAAATCTGGACTCAGATTTCCATGACACAGCTAGCAACACCTGGCTCCTGACCCTTGACATCCCCCTTCCCAAATCATAGGAGGAGGCAGACATGGGAGGTAGTAAGCAGTGGCTACAGTGGTAGGAAAAGGCAGGCCTTGGAAGTTTTGAGACAGCAACAGGACCAACCACAAAGTTATAGGAACAATTGACCAGAGGACCAGCAAGGGGGAGGAGGTACCCCTCTCAAATATTAGTGCCTTAGGGACAATCCCCAATTGCCCCACCTTAGTTTTGGTTTTACTAACAATAGACCCTAGTAGAGCAACCTTTCCCCAATGGCAGAGGATGCAGAGATTCAGCCACTAAATAGTTCAAAGTGCTAAAGTGAACAGCTGGTTCAGCCACTTAATTAAAGCAGATAAGGCATTATCATTGCCACTTTACAGATGGATATTGAGAGATACAGCCCAGGTTACATACAGCTGGTTGGGGAGAAGGGGCAGTTCAGGGGGCAAATATTAGATCCTAGATCTTTTGCCACTGTTCTTTCCACTGTTTTTTATTTCCAGAAAGGAGGAGGAGGAAGCTTTGAACAATGGAGGGGAGAACTCTAAGTTATGCTTGACCTAGACTTCCCCCATTCCTCCTCCTTCCCTGATATGTGCCTCTAGGCATGCCTGTGAGAAGTCCCCCTCCAGGGTTGGAGGAACCCAGAACTTCCCTTGTCTGTACAGGGATCTGTATAAGGTTTGTGCAAGCTGAGGTCTAAGCAACTTGGGCCAGATTAGAAACAGCTATGGCTCTGAAAAAAACACACCTAGAACAAATAAACAAGATGTCTGGCAGCAAAGGGGCTGGCCACAGTCAATCTGACCTGGACAGTGCTGCCTCTTTCTTTCCTCTTCTTTCTCCCTGGCTCCCTTTTTTACTTGCTGGAACCTAGCTCTCCCTCTTCCTTCTCCCTCGCTCACAGTGAGACAGACCCAGAGGCCTTTCAAAGCCCCAGGTTGGGCTGGTTCTTGCTCATCCGCCTCCGGCCTCATGCCTTGCTTCTTCACATGTAGTGGCAGTGGTGGGATTGAATGTGGCTCATCCATTATGGCCCCTGGGATCCCAAGGAGAGCCATGTGTGAGAAGGAATTTGTCTTCTATGCTCCTTGGTGGGGAAGGGTATGATATGGCCAATAATTTCAATTTAATTCAATTCAACACACTTAAAAAAAGGGGGGGGGGATTTACTATGTGCCAAGCACTGTGCTGGTCAGTGAGGATGCAAAGACCCAAACAAAAAAGCCTCTATCCTCAAGGACCTTACCCTCTCTAGGAGATAAACAGTAAATACTACCTTCCTCTACAGAGGGGATGCCTCTGACCCTCAGAAAAGTTAAAAAACAAAACAAAACAAGTAAAGCCCAGAGACCTAACAAATTCTCAAATGGTCTAGAAATGCCAACGGCCAATTAGAAGATAGTACTGTTTCTCCTCACAGTGTGACCTGAGACCAGGCGCTTTCTCATCCATATGGGGGTGGCAGAGATTACTGCTACAATCAAAGATCCCAGGTAGAAGGGGCCTCAGAGGTCATCTAGCTCAAGCTGCTCACTTACAAAGAAAGAAACAAAGAAGGTTAAATAACTTAGCCAAGGTCGCACTGGGACCAAGCATCAGAGGCCAGGTATGAAGCCATGTCCCCCAACCGGAGAGCTATTCCTTTGGACCGCTCTGTAAGAGCTTGCTTAAGTGATTCCAGGTATGGCAGATATTACTCCATTGTCTCATTTGATCCTCACGCTTCTATGAAGCTGAGAATGGGGTACGGTTCTCTCCATTTTGCAAATGATGAAAGAAACTCAGGTGGGTTAAGGTACTTTCCCAATATCACATAACCAGTAAGCTCAAATGCGGCCTCAGAAACTTACTAGCTGTGTGACCCACGCCAAGTCACTTTGCCTGGGCTACCCCTACCTGTTTGCCTCAGTTTCCTCATCTGTAAAATTTTCTGGAGAAGGAAATAGCAAATCACTCCAGTATCTTTGCCAAGAAAACCCCAAATGGGATCACAGAGAGCTGGACATGACCGAGAAAGGGCTGAACAACAACAACAACAGCAACAAAGCAAAGCTGAGATTTGAACTCAGACCTTTAGACTCCAAAGTGATTGTTCTTCCCACTACACTCTGTCTCCATATGATGATAGCTTATGTTCACATTGTGCTTTAAGGTTAACAAAGCACTCAGCTGACATCATATTGTTTGATTGGCACAATACTTTGGGGGTAAACGGTGTAAATATTATTTTCCCCATTTTATAGATAAAGAAACCAAGGCTCAGAGGAATAAAACAACTTGTCCCAGCTTACACAGCTGGAGACTTGAACCTAGGTCTTTTGACTTTAAGACTATTATTACTGATTCTTTTTATTACAGCAAGATGCTTGTGTCCTGGTGACTATAAGGAATGATGGAACAAGGTTGGGATTTCTAATTGGGTGGAATGTCATAGATGCAGAAAAGGGGGAAGGGGGTAGTATACACTATGCTGGGGTCTTGGGGAGGAAACATAAGTATATCACAAGTGTACCTTGATAGCCACCAAAATCGAATATAGAATCTTCTGAAATTGCAGAGAAATACTGAGCACCCATTTTCCCTGCTACCTGCTGCCCTCCTCCTCCATTAAGGGATAGAGGATTGGGGAGGGCTGGAGAATGGCTTTGCCCTCACTGAGTCCCCCTTACAGATTTTTGCCACCTGGGCTACCCTCACACATGCACCCCTCAGCCCCCTCCCACTCTTTGGGGGGTTGACACTGCCCAGTCCCTTCCACCAGACCTGCCAGTTTCTGAGTTCCCTATTCCTAAGAATCCTGGTCTAGCTGGTACCCTGTTCTGGGAGATCCCAGAGAAGTTGAACTCACTCTTGTCTCTTCTCTTCTCTGTTTTCACCTTCAGGGGCACTGCCCTGTTACCATTCCGGCTCCCTGAACTCCGTAGGTATTGTCCCTGCCTCCCCCAGAGGCTGCCAGCAGGGCACTGGATGCTGCCAAAACTGAAACCATCTGAAGCCCGGACCCACACCTGTCTTGGGCTCTTAAAGAGACACCCTCCCATGGGCACACTGGCCAGCCAACAGCACGTGACTCCCACCAATTCCCTGGTCTTTTTCCTTTTGGCTTCTCCAACTGATCCCATCTATTCACTTCCTTTTAGCTTTGGGGAAGCCCTATTGATCAGGAAGCAGATTGACTGTAACTTGTATCACAGGACTGCGCACACACACAAAGAGTCAGGCTAACTGCTGGGTTGCTTGAAAATAAAAAGGATAATAAGAATGTTTAGCCTTGCTAAGCGCTTGTCCCATAAGAAACCTGCAAGGTGGGTAATAGAAAAGCAAAACTGAGGCTTGGGTTATATGGCAAGGTCACCCAGATAGAAACAATAATCGATGGTAACTCATGTCTCCACAGGACTTTGCAAAGTTCCCTCCTCACAACAACACCATGAGGAAGGCACAGAATCCAAACCGGACAGGACCTCCATGTGCATTTGCTCCAACAGCCAATTCTTTCCACCTGTATCCAAAGCCTCTGCTAGGACTGGATTTCTTAGCCTCAACCCACCCAGCTCCAGTGACCTCCCTATCCCCCACCCCAATCAGCACCAATAAGGGTCCCAAGGTCTGATGCTGAAGGAAACTCACTCCAGACCTCCAGCTGGTGGAAGAATACTCACTGAAGTCACAGGGCCTGGGTTGAAATTCCTCCTCCGAAGTTTGCTTCCTGCATAATGTTGGTCAAGTCTCTGAGGTCCAGTTTCATCATCTATAAAATTGGGGGAGGGGGTGGAACGATGGCCTCCAAGGTTCCTTCTAGCCTTAAATCCCTCCTTTGTTTCTGTCAGACCACCAGGCAGGACTTCCAGGGATTCTGTTCCCAGCTGCTCCACCCCTGGAGTATAACGGGTTCAAGTTCCCTCCTATACACAGCTAATTCTAGAGGCTTTGTTGGGCTCTGGGACCCTCCCCATAGTTAAGCTTAAGCCAACTTGAAGGCCTAGAGATGGTGTCCTCTCGCCCTCCTGCTTACCTCACTTAAGTACACTCTTCTAGGGATTTTTCCATATTGAAATTGTCCCAATGTAAGTGACCCCAATTGGTCTTAAGCTCATCTTTCCCCCACTCCATACAAGTAGGCACAACTACGTACATCTAGCACCACACACACATGCACACGCACGCACATGTGCACGTGTCCTTCATCCCCCAAAACCCACAGAGCCCACCCATACAAGGCTGACTCAAGACTCCCTAACCTAACACTGACCCAGAGACTTAGCCCCTGAAGAGGAAGAAAGAAAGGAGAAGTGAGGCTGGAGGGAACAACCAGGCAGCCAGAGTCCTGGATCCTATTTTGGGCCCAGCCACAGCTAATGGTGTGCCTGGAACAGTGCAGCTTCCCCTCCCTGGGGCCTAGTTTCTTCTTGTGGATGGAAAGGAAGGTGGCTTGGCAGAATGCACATCACAATCAAAGTCAGAGAGCCCAGACTGCTCTTTACTGCCTGAGACAGGTTAACTCCCCTCTCTGGGTCTCAGTTCTGTTATCTGTGAAAGGAGGATCATCAACTGTGTAACATGACATTTACATAACTCTATAAAGTTTTCAAAGCACTATATTATAGAAAACATGATATATTATATAGCACCTGAAAGTTTACAAAGCACAGTATTATCTATAAAATATTACCTGTCATATACTTAAATGATTATATTTATAATATAACTTTTCAGTGCTATATAAATGCTTTATAAAGCACTATGTTATATTTTTGTATGTAATGTAGTACCAAAGCTGTATATACATGTCACATATATATTATATATATATATATAAATATAAAACGCTTTGTAAACTTTGTATATATATAGTGCTATGTATATGCACGTGTGTATACTTACACAGATAGATAAATATGTAGGTAGACAGATAGATGGATAGATAGATGACTCTGGGCAAGTCATTTAACCTCTGTTTGCCTCAGTTTCCTTATCTATAAAATCGTAAAAACAATAGCACTTATAGGGTTATTTTGAAGATCAAATAACATAATAATTGTAAAGTGCCAGCACAGTGCCAGGCACACAGTGATCCCTATATACATATTAGCTAGGATAGATAGATAGATAGATAGATAGATAGATAGATAGATAGGTGAATCGATATAGATACATACTTTATATGTGTATATATGTATACACACAGTACGAACATAAATACATATAAAACAGCATGTATATATATGTGTATATACATATGTATATGTGTATGTATATATGTGTGTGTCTGTATGTGTATGTATGTATATGTATATATTCCTTACATTTCACACTTTCAAAACGTTCTTCTATTTCAGCCCTCAAGGACAGACTCTCACTGACTTTCAGCCCCTTTCTTGATATTTCTGCACACTCTTCTTTTCCCTCATAAGTAAGTCCTCCCTCACTCAAATCAATGTCAATGTCGAGTCATGCCAAACTCCTCCTTGAGAATGAAGGACAGACACAACACAACCCCAAGAGAACGCTCTTGAGATCTGGAGAGTGGGGTGACAGGGGTAAGGGAAAGAGATTATAGACACCAAGAGCAGTGAGAAAGAAAAGAAACCATGATTTGGGATTAGCTGCGACAGTTCTCCAACCCAGGCAACCAAGCAGGCTCAGAGATGAAGCCATCTGAAGGCTCCAAACCACCAGCTTCAGTTATAAGACCAGTGGAGCCTCTGAGAGTGGGAGAAGGGAGCTGATCTCCAGTCAGCAAGGCCTAAGACTTGGGGAAGTCTCCTCAGCACCCTGCAGTGATAGGAAACCTTATGGATAAGCCAATTCTGCTGTTAGAAACCCCTACTTGTTGGAAAGTTTGTTCATATCATGGGCCAATAGCTCCCTTCAGCATTTTCCACTTATCATTTCTAATTCTGCTCTCTGGGACCGTGCAGCCTAAGTCCAAAAGTCAAACCCAGAGCAATGAGGGCTTATAAGATGACAAAGCCACAATTAGAAGAGGTTTCAGGTCATCTAGACCAAATCCTACATTTTACAGAAAATTGGAGAGGTTCGATGCTTTATTTATTATCACATGGGAAGTAACGGAACCCAGATTCAAACCTAGAACCGCTAATGCTGATTCCAGTGTCCTGGAATACTCACTAGATATAACGTATCTAGTGATAGAATGCTCACTAGAGTTGATTGGAAAGGGAAAAGATAGAGGAATGATGTTTTTGGTCTCATTCAATTCTCGCTATCGCTCCTTGAGGTATGTCAAGTAGGGATTCCTTCCATAAGAATAGTATTGAGCACCTGGGGGCCATCTCCAGTTGTCCGATCTATATGTTGCCAATGACTCAAAAGGCAATAGTGAGGTTGGTGACAGTCCTCCCTCACTTAAATCCAACTCGCAAGTTATGGCATCATCTTCCTGATGCCATGGTCCTCTACAAGAACAAAGGACAAACTTCAACATCAACAACAGCAACACTGAACACTTACTCCTGTCCCTTTGCCTGATGCTGGGAGAGATCCCAAAGCAAACTAAGACATGATTTCTGCCCTATGGGAGCTTGTAATCTCTCTGGAAAGACAAGCATCAGTAAGCTAACAGTCCTTGGAAATGTATGCTAGTTGTTAAATTAGTGATTAGGAAGAAAAAGAGCCCCAGGAGCAGGCCAAAGCACTCAACTTCCAAGTATTGAACCTCCTATCTACCTGCCCTAGGTAGGGGGTGTCTTGCCCCCTTACTACTAGAAATATATTTAGTAAGAAAAAATGATCTATAAATAATACAGTGGGGAACAAGGAATTTTAGGATGTCAGTGAAAATCATTGAATGCCTAGGCCAATACATGGGTGTCATAAAATTCCAAAATGTCTTCTAGCCTGAGAAGACCATGGTCCTCCTCCCTGAGTCTGGTCAAAGACTTCTCTCATGACCTTCAGACTCACATTCCTATCCCATCCATGCCCCTGCCTAGGAATTACGCTGTCTTCTCCCCTTAGTAGCCATACCTCCACCACCAGCAGCCATCCTCATGCCAGGCCAGTTCCCTGGACTTTGGCCTATTGATCTCCTCAAAAATCCACACAGTTGGGATAAATTGGAAATGACTCCCAGTAGCTAGTACCCCACCCACACATTCGTCAGTAATCATTGACTGTTAATCTGTGCACTCTTTCATTTCTATCTTTCCTGCCCCTCCCCCCCAAGAGAAAAATGTGCATACCATAGCAAGAGTATTAAGGACAATTTCCCATTATAAATTCCCCTCCTCTAATATCCACAAAGACACCTCAGATCTTTAAAGTGATTCAAATAAGTCCTATCCATGCTCAGAGAAGGAAAGTCAGATTCTGGCTCCTATCTGATAGTAAGTATCCCATTTGACAGATAAGGAAACCAATCCATGGAAAAGCGATGTGTCTAAAGTTACATGACTGGTGAATGGCAGGAGCAGCCTCAGAAGCCAAGTATCTTGACTCCCAGATTCAGGCACTTTCTAACTTGAACTCATAGGTGTCACAGCATTGATTCCGGAGTCAGAGGACCTGGGTTCATATCAGATCTCAACTTGGATACTCACTACCTGCATGAATTTGAACAAATTACTTATCCTTCCTGGACCTCAGTTCCCTTCCTCATAGAACAAGAGAGTTGTACTAGTTGGCCTTTGAGAATTTTTCTAGTTCTATATCTGATTGTAATACACTGAAGATACCCTGTGGCATGAGGATAATATTTGTAATAACTGACGTGATCTAAGACTTTCACGTTTGCAAGGTACTTTGCTTGTATACAACCCTTTGTGCTGGGTTATTTTTTCTGGTCAGGCCTATGATTTCATGAGTGAAGGGAGTTTCCAACATAGAAACTTCTTCCATCAATGCTGAATCAACATCTTCTAGATTTGGAGAGATGCTTGGAGCACTAAGAGATGGGGTGATTTGTTTGTGGTCACATTGCTAGGGTGTGTCAAAGATGAGAACTGGAACCTAGGTCTTCCTGATCTCAAGGACAGTGCTCCCTCTATCTACAAAGCATGCATTTTCCTCTTGTTGCTTTTTGTTTCTTACCAGTTATGTTAAAGTCTAGTATGACCTCCTCCCCAACTCATTCTCTGCCCTCTGGGCTGAGATAGCACATAGTAGCAGAGTGGGCAGAGGACTGACTGAGGAGTCTGGTTCCTACATTTAAGCCCAGGTTTTGCTCCTGACTAGCTGTTTGATCTTTTTCTTATACTGAGCTATCTTTCTAGTGAATGTTAAATGTTAAAGTGTTTTGCAAATTGTAGAGTACTATGCCAGTAGAAAATGCCAGTAGAAACTTTATCATCATCAGTTTATCTATACTTGCCAGTTCATCAATGGGGGGCGCTCCTGATGAGGAAACTCTCTCTATCAATGCAAACTGGCACATGCTCTGCAACTTACAGCCTTAGAGAGTTATCTGGACCATTGATAACTTAAGTGACTTACCCAGGGTCACACAGCTAGGGTGTGTCAGAGGAAGCCTAGATTTGGATTCAGAATACTGGGGTTTGTTCAAATCTTGGCTCTAGCATAGAAGATAAGCCCCTATAGGACAGGGCCTGCTTTGTTTTGTCTTTGCATTCCCAATACCTAGCATAAAGTGGGTGCTTATTAAATGTTTGTTAAATGAACGAAGGGGCAGCTAGGTGACACCAGACCTGGAGTCAGGAAGATTCGTCTTCCTGAGTTTAAATCCAGCCACAAACACTTAACCAGCTGATTTGACTAGTACCTAACTCTGAACAAGTCGCTTAATCCTATTTGCCTCAGTTTCCTCATCTGTAAAAGGAGCTGGAGAAGGAAATGGCAAACCACTCCAGTATTTTGGCCAAGCAAACCACAAATGGGTCACAAAGAGTCAGACAAATGAAACAGCTAAATGTCAAATGAATTAATGCACTTACTTCTTATGTGACCTTGGGCAGGTTCCTTAATTTTTCTAGGTTGCAGGCTGCTTGACTGAGATAGGAAGGGGCTGAACTAGATAGAACCTGAAGATTTTTCCTAGCTCCAGGTCATCGGTGAGAAATTAACCCATCTATCTTAGCGTGGTACTCTTGCCAGTTGAAATAATTTAGTCACCAGAAAGAAGAAAAACCAAAGATTTCAAAATCTACAGGCACCTACTGCCCACCACACCTGTGTGTATATAGAAGGGTGTCCATAGGCATGTAAACTGCTCCAGGAGTGCAGAACTTGCAGCCTCAAGGCCACATGTAGCCTTCTAGGTCCTCAAGTTCAGCCCTTTGACTGAATCCAAACTTCACAGAACAGATCCCTTTAAAAAAAAGATATGTTCAGTAAAACTTGGACTCAATCAAAAGTTGCACCCAAGGACCTAGAAGGCCACACGTGTCCTTGAGGCTGCAGATTCCCTGCTCCAGGCTAAGAGCATGGAACTCCACCGACCCAGAGGGGGTAGTGTTTTCATCTCTACATATAACCAATTCTCAATAATCTTTTTGCATTACATTTCCCCAGTAGGTTCTCCTCGATGTTTAATCCCAGGCTGGTTTTCCTTTCCCATTTAGCACTTTCCCAGGACCCATGAACTCAGCTGGGTCATGCCAGCTCATTTTAACATCAGCCACATTAAAAAAAGGTGGGGAGGGGCTAGGTGGCACAGTGAATAGAGCACTAGCCCTGAAGTCAGGAGGACTTGAGTTCAAATCTGGCCTCAGACACTTAACACAAAACCAGCCATGTGACCTTGGGCAAGTCACTTAGCCCCAATTGCCCTACTTTCCCCTCTCCAAAAAAAATTTTTTTTAAAAAAGGATGATGGATACTAGTGCAAAGCAACCACACAGTATGCCTGGGATGTTAACTAGCTGTGTGACCATGGAGTCTTCATTAAACCTCTCTGAACCTGAGTGAGTGTAATGGGTATAATTAATAAAAACCTGCAGAATCTATTTAATAATGTTTTTTTGTGAGAATTAAAACAGAGCTGAATGTACATAGAGTGCTTTGTAAATCTTCAAGTGCTAAAAGAATGGAAGGCCATGTTTAGAGAGTGAGAAATTAGAGTTAGAGGAGTTTGGTTCTGATGGTTATTCCTGTGTGACTATGGAAAAGTCAATTAACCTCTCTGGGCCTCTTCCTCAACTTTAAGAGGGTTGGCTAAATGACCTCTAAGGTGCCTTCCAGCTCAAAAATGTTCCTATCAGTTCCAAAGCCAACAAGATTGATATTGACTGTTTTATTCACTGCCATCAGCAACTTTCTATCAGGTAGATAATGGAGAGCTGACTGTTTAGTATTTCCACACTGGCCTTGTAGAGAATTATTGACTGTCACAAAACATTCCCTTCTGCCTTCTGGTACATTTGCACAGGCTAGCTGGCCTACCTAGCATTCACCTTTCACTTCTGGGCTCATGTGGGCAGGTGCCCAGGGACCTTCACCTCCACTTTTGAGAAATGATAACTTCCTTTAAAACTCAGCCTAAAAGAAGCCTCTCATGGCCCCCCCCCCCACACCAGCTGCTGGTGCTCTCAGCCTCCTTCCTCCCCTCTCCCCCAAATCACTGTGTATTGATTTTGTTTATATTTAACTGGACTTCAGGTATAAATGTCGTCTCTTCAAAATAATGTAAGCACCCTGAGGACCTTTTTTTCTTCATCTCACTCTAACCTAGTGTCTGTCCTATAATAAAAAAAAATGCTGATTGACTGGACTTAGGAATGAGCTCCTGGTTTGGGCTGGTAATAATAGTACCGAATATATGTATGTGTGTGTTTTTATAAACAGCTATATGTACACATACACATACACACATATATGTGTTCTTTTTTTGTTCAGTCATTTTTCAGTCATGTCTGACTCTTTGTGACTCCATTTGGGGTTTTCTTGGCAAAGATACTGAAGTGATTTGCCACTTCCTTCTCCAGCTCATTTTACACATGAGGAAACTGAGGCAAAAAGGTTAAGTGACCTGTCCAAGGTAATACAGCTAATAAAATGTCTGAGGCTGGATTTGAACCAGGTCCTCCTGACTCCAGACCCAGTACTCTATCCACTGTGCCACAGAGCTGCCCCCATACATACATATATATACACAAACATGCATATACACTACAGGCATATACACACAATACACACATATACACATGTGTATATCCATATATACATGCATATCCATACATGGGTATACACACATGCATATATCCACACAGGGCATATGTAAATGTATGTACAAATACACATGGGCACATATAATGTTCACATCCACATTCATACATCAACATACACTCACATTCACATGCACATACATACACACATACAGATACATATACACATACACACGTATGTAAATAAAACACCTGAAATGACAAGGAGACTCCTAGTCCTACTAGTGTTCGGGAGTTATCTATTGTAAAATCATCAATCATGGAATTGGAAGGGACCTTCCTTCTAACCAAATGCCTTATTTCACAGTCATTTGAGACCCAGGGACTTGCCCAAGAAGTAGCAAGTTTGTGAAGAGTTGGGATGAGAACCTAGAACTTTGGATTCCCCAGCTGATGTTGCTTGTGGGAATCATCATGGTTTCCCCCCCATAAATGAGTACAGAGAATTTATCCAGCAAATGCCTTTGGTTCATTTGGGCAAGGGTACAGGAGGGACCAGCCATCAAGGGGCTTATCCTCCTGCCACTCTCAAGTGTGTGAACTTTATTTGGAAACCCAGTTAATAATGACAGTAATAAAGATAACCATGACTAGAACTTCATAGTGCTTCAAGGTTTGCAAAGCACTTGCTAAATATCATCTCATTTTATCCTCGAAACAGCCCTGGGAGGGAGGTGCTGTTATTATCTCCATTTTATAGCTCAGGAAAGAGGTCAAAGGGACTTGCCTGAGGTCATGCAGCTAGTAAGTGTCTGAGGTCAGATTTGAACTCAGATCTTCCTGACTCTAGGCCCAGTGCTCTATCCACTTTGCCAACAAGCTTCTTGCTCAGAAAGACAGGGCTCATCTGGCTCTTAATGACTTAGTTGATTTAGCTTAGAGAGGGCCATCTGGAACTCTCCAAATTTGATCTGATATTCTGGGAACTGGGTCATTTCCTTCCCCTTTTTCCATGATTTGGGGCAGATGTGGAAATGAGAAACCAACACAATCCATCTATATCCTTCATGGTCCAATCCTCTCCCCTTGTTGTTGAGAAGTCATTCAGTTGTGTCCAACTCTACATGAGCCCATGGACTTTGTCCACGGAATTTTCTTGGCAAAGATACTGAGGTGGTTTGCCATTTCCTTCTCTAGTGTGTTCCCATTTTACTGTTGAGCAACTGTTGGCAAACGGAGGTTCAGTGACTTGCCCAGGGTCACAAAGCTAGTAAGTGTCTGAGGCTAGATTTGAACTCATGTCTTCCTGACGCAGGCCCAATGCTCTATCCACTGTACTACCTAGCTTCTGAAATATGGGTAAACTGATTCTAATTCAATTCAGTTCAGGTCAGTTCATAAGTACTTATCCTGTGCTTATTATATGTATAAGCCACAGTTAAGACTATTGAAAGGTAGAATCGATGAACTATCAGGAGGTAGGGAGTTCCCCAGGACCAGAGATCTTTAAGCAAGAACTGAATGACCACTTCTTGTAGATGTTGCAGAAGGAACTCCTCATCAGACATGGGTTAGGATGCAGATCATCTCTAGAGCCCTTTCAGCTCTAAGATTCTCTCTGCATTTTTCAGATAAAGTAATTGAGGCTTATGAAACTTACCCATGGTCATCTAGATAGTGTCAGAACCAGGATTCAAGCCTAGGTCTTAGGAGTTCAAATCTAGAACTCTTTTCTACACTATACCCTTATACCACTTTCTGACCATCTCAAAACCATGCTACCTGCTCCCTGAATATCATCCCCACCAAAAACTTGGACCCCACCCTTGGGGCTCTGAACTTGGCAGGATAAAGGTCTCCACCTTGTTTCCCAGCTCTCTCCAAACCATGCCCCACTCTCCAAGCCATCCTCCCTTCTTTCTAGCTCTGCTATAGCTATGGTCTTCCCTCATTAGAATATAAGTTCCTTGAGGACAGGGACTGTCTTGCTGGCTTGTATTTGTACCTGCTTTGCTTTGCATAATAAGTACACACTTAATAAATTCTCTCTAACCATTGGTTGAGAGCTTCAGTCTCCTAGGGAACACTTCAGGAGCATCTCCACAGGTTTGTGTTACTGCTGTATATAAAACACCTCATTCAAAGCCAGAAACCCCTGACCTCAACCAGTCTCCTTTTCAAGCCTGAGTTGAAAAGTTGGCTGACAACTCTCTTCCACGCCCACCCAATGGAGCCAAACTAGAAATACAAGAGGACAAGCTGAGGCTTTGAGGTTTCATTTGGTCAATTGTGTCTTACGCTAGAAAAATGTAGTCTAAAAGTCCTGACCTGGTCATGTCCCCATTCATTTCCAGATCCATTCATCAGGGTCAAGTGGGGTAAAGGTGTCCCCAGCTG